>JAODTK010004477.1:600000-827544 GCA_026419785.1 Sclerodactyla briareus | reverse complement strand
TATAGTCTAAAATGTACAGCACAGTACTGTACAGCCCTACGAGTGTTCTGATTAGTATAAATTGTCTGATTTATCATATTGTTTGGGCTGTGTCAGGATCCTGGTGTGTGGAACTCCAAAGCATGAAGACCGGCAAATTTAGGAGGAGGTTGTGGCTAGATAGGGTGCTTCAAATTTGCCAGGGTTGCTAGATGGTGGTAAAATTAGGGTGCAATGTTGCAATATGGGTAATATTCGAAACGGTTGTGGATTTTGGAACAGGTAAAAAAGATAGGGCAATTTTCGATTGGGTATGGGGGCAAATGATAAAACAAACACCTAAAGAGCTGAAATTTCTCTATAGTTACTGCATCTCATTTCCATTGTAATATGCAGAAGCAGAAAATGATGGAGTAGGTCAGGTTCCTTGGTGATTTGAATAGTGCAGCAATTTGTGAGGGCAATTAATCTGAGCTGAGCTAGTGTAGTGTTTATAATTGATGCAGGTTTGGTGGCCTTGGTGGTCAGGCTTCAGGAGGAAGTGCTCAGCCTTGCTGCACAACAACAGTGCGATATACGCTAGGCATAATAATGGAGAACATGGCTCAATGGTACTGGTAAACCGCAATTGTCAATTCCGAATGGAGGGTGCAGGCCTTGGCAGAGTTGTAACTACACAAGTGAAGTCACAAAAAAATGTGTTCAAGTGAAGTCATATTCATCCAAACGAGACATTGCTTGCAGTTGAACATTGGCTGCGGCTAAGAATGATCTCTAGGATCAATCTTTACAATTTGCCCGGTACATTGATATAGTAGACTGGTCAATGGCAGCACACGTCTTGAATATGAGGTTGAATGAAAGCACAGCAGAATATCAAGGGATACACTGTAGTAGTCTTTGAAGAAAGACTCTATCATGTTTGCATGATTGGCAGGCCTTGGTCAGTACCCAGTGCTGCCTGAGGCATCAAGCCCTGGTCATTTATGGAGGGGGCGGGGGGGGGGGGGGCTGACCAGGGTCAACATAACCCTTTTTGCTGAAAAAAATCTGTGTGGAGGTTGCTCAGGACATTCTCAAAATGTGGGTCATGTCTTCCCATGTCCATGGATGAGGGGGGGTGGCATGTCTCTTCATCCACTCCCAGGTTGTTGCCCATTGTCAGAGTGGCAGGGGGAATGTCGCCCTTGTCCCCCCCTCAGGTTAAATTAGTAATGCCCACGTGGTAAATCCTGATGTTACAGTAGCAGCTGTGTCTATATGCCATCGGTCGGGTTATTTTTACGAGCCACGGAAGTACAGATCCATACTAGTCATTAAATTCTCTTTCTTCCATATTCCTGCAGGATGGTTTAGCCCTGGATGTTCATGGTGAAGGCCGGAATGGACAAACAGGTTGGCTCTTAAGAGGATGTTTGTTAACAACGAGCAGGACCTCAATGTCTGCAAGAGAGAGGATTAGATAATGGTTAGTCACTCTTTGTAGGTTATTTTGAAAACTGCCTATGGTTTTTAACTCGAGGGGGAGCGTTAACTGTAATGCCAACACCTTGAACCGAAGACAGTATACCCCTCAACCATTGAGGGGAAGGAGAGTGGGAGGCAGATGAAAAATATAAAAAAACAAGAAATATGGCAGAGATTGGAAAAATGGATACATGGGAAAGTTAGGTCTTTGGTGGGGGTCTGTTGGGTGTATGTTAACTCTTATTACCAGAAGCCCAACTGATCACGGCTGCTGGGCATTGAAGGAGTGGGGGGGGGGGGGGGAGCCATATGGGGTTGCCAACTTAGCCATTTTCTTGTGATCTTACTATTCCAAGCTCCTTTTGCATTTACACACCTCTGACTGAAACAGGCATAGGCCAGACGACCGCTTTACTTTCCGTCAGCATCTTTGTAGCAGCGCCATGAGGCGGATGGAAGGGAGGACTTTACAATTAGGTCTACTTTTTCAATCTTGGAAGCAAAACCCGTATAACGACTTTTCTACCCCCTTAATAGAGTATTCCTAGGTTCAATTAGATGTTTGCATGCTGACATTTGGAAGATTAGTTTCGGGCAAGGCTTGATCATTATTGCTTTCTTCCGATCATTTCTTGCATTCCACACCCTCTCTGGTCATCAAGAACTTGGTTCTCATATATTGATTCCAGCATCACCAAAGATAACACTGGGGTATATGAGGTGCTTATTCCAGAGTACTGTAGAAAAGGGTAAGAGCCTGAGATTTCCATTGGTATGATGAGATATACTACTGAATTTCATGAGATATATCTACTACTATGTCCATCTAACTGCCAGGCACTGTCCTCCCTGTCCCAGGGTCCTAATCTGTCTCCGCCTCATGATGGGGTTCACAATGTAAGCTCTAGCAGACCTTTATAAGTGTGTAATCCCCCCCCCCCTGTCCCTCCCTAAACCAAACATACTCTAACGCAGACTCATCTAAACATTTCACATTCTTGCACCCCCCACGCCTCCAGATGAAATTCTGTCGTACTACATAGCAGTCTCCGAGGCTGGAGAACAAATTTATCAATCCATTCTACAACTAGCTGAGAGTGACCTCTGATAACCTTGAGGGGTGACCTTTGACAACATTTTCTGACAACCAAGAGTTAACTACATATATACCAATCTCCATGCAAATCCATCAATCTACGAGTGTGAATTACCAATTTACTATTTGTTTGTTGCCAATTTTGATGCATATTTAGGGACGTGATAAAAAATCTATTTTAGGTGTTGGCCACTGTATTTGTAATGCGAACAACAATAGCACTGCCCCCCAATGCGTTAGGTCTCTCAATGCGATTAAAATATCATTCAAAAGGTGAGCTATGACAATAGACAGCCTTGTACTCCATTTTCAGTGGTGACAGCATGTCAATAGACTTATTCATAGTGCTTTATTCTAGACCATTTGAGTAGGATGCAGCGAAATGCCAAATTGGGTTTTTACAAACGACTCTTAGCTTATGAGTCATCTTGTGCACAAAATTTAGTTCAATATAGAGGACAACACACCTTCACTGTAACTTAACACTCATAAACCTAATGCATACATGTATTTTTTCGGGAATAATGACCGAACAGGCAACGATGTTGAGACAGGACTGATCGACTGCCACTCAAAAGCTTGGCAATTTAGGCAATGGTATCATCTCTGAACAGTGGAGGGGGGGGGGTGGACTATTTTGCCTTCTTATCCAAAAGGTAGTTCCCAGCCCCTTTCCTAGGTCCCCTCCATTTCTCTCCACCCCTGTCATGTGTAAACATGACTCGCTACACACAACAACCACTACCCAGGTCAATGTTTTTCCAAACTGACTGTTGCCGCCCAGAGCCATTAGATAGAGAGTTTAGCATACACCCAACCACACTCTATGGCCACTGGTGTAGTCACTAAGCAGCCTCGTACAGATTGCTGATGTCGTGTCCGTGAGGCAGCTGAACAACATCCCTTCGAATTGAACCCTTGGATTCGTCCATGTCCCCTATTGAACACCAATTTAAGCCAGCACCCAGCAATCAATGCCATGCATGAGCTCACACCGCACCAAGCTATATCATCCTGGCAGCTGTAGGGCGAGCTGGACTGTATCACCGCTGCTCAGCTGGAAGAGAGAAATACAAGATGAGCATAAAATTCTCTTGTCAATCCCAGAGACTGTTAGCACTCCTCGGTGTGTGGTTGGTTGGGGGTTAAATGACTCTACTAACAGCAAATTCTGTCATTTCATGGCATTGATTTATGCAGTGGCGCTATAGGTCCTGTGTTGGCCGGCATATATTTCTAAGTACAGTCATGAATGTGTACACATTTTTATGGAGCTCTCATAGAATGCCCCCATCAATCCACATTCAGTTAGAGTACATGGGCATACACTATGAGTTTGCATCCAACTAGTAAAATTTGTTATTGAAGAATGACTACAATCAGGTTTGTTCAAATTTCGGAGTTTGGGTCCAAAGTTTCGACATCTCTAACTTTCGCTAGAATCCCTCATTAAGAATAAGGAAAACCAGAATGCAAGGCATCATACTACTACTCGCGATTAAATGATGGGCCAATGTAGGTGCTATCTTTTTTTCAGGTAGATTTTTTTTTGAGCGAGGAACCTGAGTTAATTATATCCCCAGCCTTGTGTCATGGATACCCTTTCCATATCAAATGAGATTGACAGTCCCCGTTTCCCCGCATTGGCGCAATGGAAAGGCCTGCTCATGCAAAAATTCCCATCCTAAAAATTGTACCTTTGATGACCTCAAAATGACCTACACTTTGTTCTGAAAGAAATGTATGTCCTACCTTCACCAAGTTCTTTCCAAATTTGACAAGGTTCAAGAAATCGCAAACATTATGCAAGTGACTCTGACCGCTGATGACCTTGAAATGACTCCAATTTTTTTCGGGACCAAATGGTTGACCCCACCCACCAGGTCGTTCAGTCTGACGAGTTTGAAAAAACGCATGAATTATGCAAATTGACCTCCGCTGACCTTGAAATGACCTCCAGGTTGTTCGGGACGAATTGTTACCCCTACCCACCAGGATTCGTCTACATCGAACAAACTTCATAATTTTGCATAATATTAAAACTTCCAAAATAGAGGACAGCAGACACATGCGTATGCCAAACTTGCGAAACCATCCGAGATTTCATGGGGGATATGTGACACGTTTCCTGTCAATTGGACATTGTGTTGGAGAGTCTATCGCGCTAAAGCCTAAAGTTCCGGCGGAGACGGCGGCGGCAGCGGACACAGCCCCAAAAACCATAATAGCCCAGACGCTTACAGCGTCGGGGGGATAAATTAGGTAAGCTACGTGGATTGTAGATAAAAGACGAAGAACCATACCCTGAAACTGTTTTCTGGCAGGTCATCATATTCTTGGCGGCTCTTGGGTAGGAGAACATTGTTGCATCTTTAAAGGACCGTCGAAAAGATAGTGTTATAGCACATCGAACCCCAACCGTTTCAGCAATGTGTTGCCTTTTTCTATGTCCCTAGATATGTTGTTGTGCTCTGAAAGAGATTTTATTTTGCGGTAACAAGTTCCCTTCTCTGGCCAGTGGCTGACTTGAATCGGTCATGGCAGATTTTGGCGCAAGCAAAATGCGCACAAAAATGTTTGAAACAAGCTTGTAGCTGAGCCTGAAAAGGCATGACAAAGCTACACATGCCCTCCGAACAACATTGAGGTATTTAATGCGACCATGAAACCAAATTGAAACTGGGGTGTAAAATAAGTTAAGAACACGTAAAAAAAAAACACAAACAACATTCAACTAGCCGTCCTCAAAACGGAAAAAACGGAAACTTCGCACACAACAGGAATCGAACCAAGGCGCGAGATCCGAAAACGTTAGCCTTACCACTACACCAGCCCTTTGGTCACGTGATGTTGATGTGAAATTGTGAATATATGTATCGAACGTATCGATCGAATGTAGCGAGATGTATAGATGTGCGAAGGACATGGATTTTGTCTACTAAAAGATGTGAGTGTATATTTTTTTTTTTGCGCGAAATTGTGTTGAAAAGGAGTGGAATAATTCTAGGACCGTGGCATTTTCACCGGACATCAGTGAAAAGAGGAATCTGAATCTGTCGTGACCCTATAATTGGCTGTTTCGGTTTGTTTTGTTTACCATAGGCTATAATTGCCGTGAGACTGCAGGCAAAGGCTCGTTTATAAAATGCTATTATTCATAAAATAATGCTATTTGAAACACAGTTCATTGAATGAATGGGAGAAGGATATCAGGATGGTCACTGTATCTTACGAAAGCATGTCTTCGATTGGGAATGGCTGTGGTGTGGAAGCGAGCTCGTCTCTGCACTGCAATGTGCCCTCATTGACGTCTAAGCCACGCCCACTGTCTGGGTTTGGGCGAATCAGCTTCCTGTATTTTCGGACTGATCAAGGCTATATTGGGGGTTATTTTATGGGACCACCTCTAATTGTAATTGCCCGAACATTATGAGGATTCAAGTCATTTCGATGTGTTGCAAATGGACTGCTAATCCTAAAATAACATTCTATTTTATCGGTTTGTTTACTTCGTAAGAAGCACAGAGACAAACTGTTGAAGCCGAGTTGTTCTATATCCACGGTCTTTCCTCTCCGACATGACAATGGTCAAATCTCGATTGAAGCTGTTCCGAGCTGTCCGTCGCCCAATTCTGACGTAACCTCACTAGATTTAAAAAATATTACCAAACTACAATGCGCATGCCTGTCATCGATTGCTATAGACTTTTTGCACACGTCACCAGAGAACGTTCATATTTAACATAACATCCATTGACTAATTTTATTGAATCGACGTGCGTCAAGGCTACAGAAAGTAACCGTCGCCACCAAAAACGGACTAAAATACAGCGATTCATCGATCGTAAAAAGAGGGTGCTGTACTATGTTGTACTGCAGTCCAATGCTTGAATACTTTATTGGGTTATTTGATTTGTCGACTGGGGACATTGATAAATTCATTTCTTTGTAACAAATTGATTGGTGTTACGTTTCCAGTGCCTAGTGTTCTACTGCTGCCAAGCACTGACTAAGAAGCATGCTAATTATAGACTGTCTGTAATAGTGAGTCATACCAGTGGGCTGTGAGGTACTGGGGCACCCACCCATTGTTTGACCTGGGTACTGTCGCTGCAGTGAATGTGAACGTGTTAATTATAGCCCGCTTGGTGTATTGCAGGGGACTCGGCAGGCTACTTGTATCAGCTGTCGCCAAGATGCCGGGGCCTCTCTACTGTAGTAGGGTAAATAGGTCAAGGGATTAGGTCGCTATGCTGCATTGTATATTCGCAACGAAGAGCAAAGGGTGCATATACTTTAGAGTACAGATCGTTTAGCTAGTCAGTAGTCACTGTATAATGATGAGTGTATATAACAGAGCTGAGATTAGGGTTGGGAGAGTGCTTGGCCATTTGACCTTTTGATGGCAGGTCAGTCATGAATTATTGATTTTTGTACCAGCACCTAGGCCATCAGGTAGGGCACCATGGCCATGTTTCAATGGGTCATGTTCTGTGTGGAAATTAGGAAAAAACTTAAACGTTTATTAAAGTTAACAAAATAAATTAGACATCGCCTGGCGGATGAACTGCCAACGTGTATATCCCACATTTGAGCAATCAGTGGGCCACTATGTCAATCTCATTTGATATTCAAGAGTATCAATGATAGTGATAAAAATCGTTGGTCCCACGGGGCGAAAATGAAAGTCGGTCTCAAAACGATTGCCATGTTCCGAAATGCCCAAATCAGCGATAAATGAGTTTCCCAAAACAAATCCAAAATGGTTACTAGGTGGGGTCCATGGGGCGAAACCGGACAAGTTGGTCTTAAAACGATAGCCATGTTCCAGAACACACAAATCAGCGATGAAAAAGGTTCGTCAAAAACCCAAGATGGACGCCCTCATAGTGGTGCGGCGACGCCCACTTTCGAACTCGCCCAAGATTTTAGTTCGATAAACATGTGTGCAATCCGACAGTTTCAAGTCAATCTGACAATGAGTTACCACGTTAACATAAAATTTCTCTGTGGCGGCGGCGCTGGCGGCACTGGTGACAGACCACACCATAATATCCCCATGTGGGGTTATAATTATTTCGAGTGGGTTGGTCGTTTCGGAGCACATCAAACGAAAAATTTGCTTATTCTCTCACCTCTCAACCTAAACCATGTGTCTTCGCCCCTGGCCTGTTCAAATTCCACCCTCCCTACTGGAATTAGCAGACAATCAAAATGGCCCACATACCAGTCAAGGTCACTTTCTCTAATGTACTACAACTCCAAGGGTCCTGTGCTTATTGCAATAATAGGCAATTCAATATTGTAACTTTTCACTCCAACCCTAGTCATAATAGAACAGCATGTTTATTTCAATACTGAATAACCTTATTTTGAAAGAGGGAACTTTTTGCACTTCGCTTATTTTGATTCATAATATTGACAGTATTGGGTCTCATCCCTAAAAGTTGTGAGGTTGAATCATGCCTTGAAGTTTTTTTACACAGTTGTATGGCATAAATATGGCATAACCTAAAACACAGTGTTGATGTGGGCAAGCCATAGATCACAAAGTATTCTCAACATCCATATATACACACAGTGTTTTCCTTCAGTATTTACAAAGTAAAACACACTAGCATGTCCCCTGAGGAATCCAGAAGATTTCATCACATTTAAAAGCCACTCTATCAGTCATTATCTAAATAGATGAAGCTGGAACTTGGAACATTAAAGGACAACTGCAGGAGGAAACTATAAAGGGGCCAATTCATTAGCAGGAGAAAACTGAATGCGTCAGCCAAACCCGAAGTTCTTACGACTTATCGTAACAGAGTTACGGTCCTTTGAAGTTTGGACATGTGTTTTGCGCATGATTGAAAAGCCTGCCCCATCATGCAATAATAAATGGTGCCATACTTGTACAACCCTACAAACAATCTTTGTTTTCTATTTGATAAGCATTAAGTCTATGGTAGAGGATTGCTGTGGTGGGTTGGTAGGTGTTGATGGTTACTTTGGTGAGAGGAAGACAACCATGCTCATGCAATGTTGACTTATTCAGAAAAATGAAACATGAAATTACTTACATAACTTCCCGGGTTGTCCATGTGTGACGTTCAGCGATATTGCACACTTGGGGATTCTCCGCAACTTCTCCTGCATAATGGACCAAACTTTGAAGGCTGATAACTCCACATAGGAACATCATAAGACATGGGGTCTGGACCTATAGAGTATTCTATTCTCCACGACAAGATAACCTGTGTATACAAGCCTGCAGTTGTCCTTTAAACCTCTGAAAATTGTATTGTCTAGGTATATTTGGAGGGCTGAACAGATCCATGATTTTATGGATTCCCATTTCCCAGAATATCAAGACCATCCTAAACATCTTGACAATCTTGTCATTGGGAGTGAAATATTGCAATCGGGAAGGAGGGTTGGCACTCTCAAAGGTCATTTTGCAAATTTGTGAGAGTATAACATTTGTCATGTTGCTAGGGAATTATTCCCTCCTACCTGGGAAATTCCCATCCCTTTCCAGGCCTCTGAAAAGGTGCCTGGAGGTTTTAATAGCAGTTGTTAAGAGAATGAGTACCGGAATACATAAAATCACCTAAAAATTTGATTCACTTTTAGAGGTCTCAGGACGTGGGGGTAGGATGGCCGGGGGCGGGTGAGGGGGAGAATATGCTCCCCTTCTGGCTCTTCACAGTGCCACGGTGTCATCTGTAAATCTCTAGTACATGCCTCATATCATCCAACCTTGAGTATCCAAAATGAACTGTGTACACTATGTTGCATATCCATGGAACATTACCTTATCCAATAATATTGTATCTTTGTTACTGTGTCCCGTGAAATTGTGTTGCTGTGAATTTTGGCCACAAAAGCTTCTCTCATTAAATGCACATTCTGGACTGCTGACGAAGGTCATCAACCTTTTCGCAGAGGGCCATGTGGTCCAACAGATGAACGAGAGGTTACGAGTGGGCTTCACCGAGCAGGAATTCTGGCATATTCTGTGATGTCACCGAGGCAGTCTCGAGGTTACAACAACACCCTGTCAAAACAGAAACCGATCATACACATGGACCTCAAGGTTCGTATGAGTACAGTAGGACAATATGTTAACTCTTCTCCCCTGAGAATTGTGTGCTTCATTTGCTTTTTTTTCGGCCAACTCCACTACTAAATGTCTCACGGTTACTGTGGTTTCAAGGTTGTCTGTTTTCACTCCCTGTAACTGTTTTTGATTCGTGACGAAGTCCGAGAAATCTGCATCATGTGTTCAGTGTGTGGTGTGTGAAATGCCAGGGCTTGTAGAATGATAATTCAACCCCACGTGGGTGAATGGATGCTCATACTTGGTATGTGTGTTCCTCCATTTATGATACATACATGACCCCCAGTTGTTTTTTAGGTCCGTCTGAGGTCCCCAGAGTCATAGTATACAATCGTTGTCACGTGGTTCCAGACAGTTCGGATCTGATCAACGCTGCATTTGGTGTGTAGCTTTTCATTGGTGTTGTTGTTGTTGTGGATTGGGGGTCATTTTCCGTGATAAGATTAATTTTCGGCCAATTTCAGCTGCAAACAGGTAACTCACCTCACCTGACTGGATGAAGCTGATATGATGTAGGTGTACCCATATGAGTGCATTAACCCTATTGTTTTGGGGTCAGGTCAGGTCAAAGTTCAGCTAGGTCTCCATTAGTTTCCAATTCTGAAATCCTTTCGACCATTCTACCTTTTTCTAAATCTTTCTAATCTTTCTACGATATGTTTGGCTTGATTGATCCCACAATCACAGAAACACCACTTCTGCATAGTGAGACTAATGCAATCCCAACTGGAAATTGTTCTGGGCCAAATGACCACTTGAGACCCGTTAGTAACAATAACATGTCTATATTTAGTCCATTCACTGATGTGATCGTGTGCGATAGCAAGTCTGTAACTCCACAAATTCAGGAACCGGTAAAGCCTAATGTCGTTAATGGGAATTATTAAACAACAGCTTGAGTCGTGCATGGCGCCTTCCTCCGGCAAAGTAGGCCAGGCAAGATGTTGCAGGAGCCTGCATCACTGGTTGACCGACAGTGTTCTGCAAACAACATCTGGCAGCTTTTGCACTGAAACCATTTCCAGCTCTTATGTTACAAAGTTTTATGGGATCCCAAATCTGAGGAGCTATATTCCAAAACAGGGACGAACCAGAAGATCGTATAAGCAAGTCTTTCTTTTAAGTACACCTTCATACAGATGTCTACGGAACAGATTGAGAATCTTGTAAGCTTTACCAACTATATTAGTTTATAAGTTGACCATGAGAGCTTGAAGTGATGTTACTACGCAAGATAGGGAGTGTTCTTTCACCAGTTCAAGGCGAGTAAACATTCGCCAATTACATATTGGAACGTGTTGGTACAGGTCCTTCCTGCGCTGAGCCAGTTGGCACCACGCATATTAGTGCCATCTAACCAGGTTGCCTGCATTGTGAGCCGCTTCGTCAGCGAACTTTACGCGCGGGTGGTTCTGGTCTTTTGCGTGCTGGGGGGGGGGGGGGCCCTGCGAGGTCAATTGTGGGTTTTTAATTTGGAGTTAGAGGAAGCTGGCGTTTTTTGTTGTTTCTCTGCGCCTCGTTGTAAAATTACTAGTGCGTCCAAATCCCCCTGGACTCCTGAGTTCATAGGCACCTCGATGAGGTCCCCCATCGATTCTCTCACCTCTGTTGATTATTTATTGACTTTGATATTTATCACATTTTTATGGAGATCTCTTGATTATGTTGTGTGGGGAGCAGGCCAAGGGATAATGGCATGATTGTACAGAACACGCTGTAATGAAACTGATGGTTGAACAATAGATTCTTCATGTCGAGATTTAATTTGAAAGCTCAAATTAGCACGTTTCAGTGGCCTGGAAGTATAGTGCTCATGTAAAAATAACTTTTGGTGTGTTTTGGTGGCTCTCTATTCGTTACATTAGTAATCAAACCCACTTACCTATTTAAGTTGATTTATTGTACGAAAATAGAACGAGTGTTACGTGAATGAATGTAAATGATTCTCCACACGGCGCATACAACATCCAAAATATATTCACACACGTTTACATTAGAACAATTTCCTAAGTGATTGAATTAAATCTAGTGACAGTTTGTTGACATATCAAAGTTCAACACTCTTTGATCAAAAAATGAATATATTTTTGCTAAAATACCCCTCGTGATTTTCTAAGGGGAAGGTCATTGGAGTTTGGGGTCAATTGGACTTCTTTCTTCAATTTTTGCTAATTTTATATTTTTCTGGAACCTCAAAGTTGTTGATTTTCCTTCCATGAACCTGGTGGTTTATATGGTTTACTTCTAGTTCACTGATTTTTTGTCTCGCCTGAACCACGTTCAGGAGGAGACTTAGCGTTCACTCCCTTCTGTCAGTCTGTTTGTGTGTATGTATGTGTGGTGTGTATGTATGTATGTGTCCACTTTCTTCGTTAACAGATTTCTCTGGAACGATGAAGCCGATTTGGATGAATTTTTGTATGTAGTATCGGGGTTGGGTGAAAAAAAAACCAAAGAAAAATGCTGATTAAGTTTGGGCATAGACGTAGGTGCTAGGTGATTTGGTTTTGCACATATGTGCAGGATCAACTAGATAAGCTGCTAGATTTTCAATGTAAAATATGTTAATTAAGTCATCTGATTTGCTAATTTATATTCAAAAAATTTCAAAGTTTGTCAGATTTTTTTGGTTAGATTTCGTGGAACCTGTGGGGTATGGTTCACCTTCATTCTGAACCTTTTCTTTATCATAGACAGGGTCACTGGAGGTCATTCAATGTGCTATTTTATTTGTATACTTTTTAAAGTTTGCTGGTTTCTCATGAAACTTTGTAGGTATGGCTTACCTTTACTCTCCAACATTTTCAACTTAAACAGGACGGTCATTCAGTTGTCTGTTTAGCATAGTTCATTCCCAATTTCAAAGTTTGTTAGATTTTTCTGAAGGTTGATGGGTATGGTCTACCTTCATCCCCAAAATATTTTACCGTAATTGAGTACTGGGGGTTATTCAGTGAGTATAACTTGCTTCATTCATGCAAATGTTAAAGTTCGCTGGATTCACATGAAATGTATGGCAATTTCAATCATATTTCCACAACTCATACTCTTTTGGAGACATGTGGGGTAGACATAGTCAATAATTATTCCTTATGAATTTGAAACCTGAAATTGGTCACTGATAGGAAGCTGTTTTCTCTGTTAAATGCAATCCAAAATCTGAACGCAACCAGTGAATGCCTCGTAATTGTTTGCATGGTGACTAATAGAAGAAACCACTGATCGCACAACCAGGCAAGACACCGGGAGCGATCACCTTGTTTAACATAGATTCAGGGTCAATGAAGGTCATTCAACGTGTTCCTAAATCGCATAATTCATGCCAGTTCGTTGGAATTTCAGAAAACTTGTTGGGTAAGGTTTACCTTTGGCCTCAAATTGTTTGTTAAAGGTAGAATGAGGTCACTGGAAGTCATTCAGTATGTTGGGTGTGGTCAACCTTTATTTATTCCCCAACATAATTTACCATAGGCCCAGGGTCGCTGGAGGTAATTCAACATGTCTGATTTGGCTATCTATGCAACTGTTTAAGTTTGTTTGGATTTTCCCTGAGTGCCGTCCACTGTTGGTCCTGAGAATTTGAAATTGAAAATTATCACTGGTCGTCGAAAATTGTGTCCAATTTGACAATAATTTATTCACATTTCCACAGAACTTGTATAATAATCCTCTGGTAGACATGATTCTAATGAATTTGAAATTGGTCTCTGATTAGTGTCCATTTATGGGGATCCCCGCACACTTAAGGCTTGCAACCTATACCCACCCTCGTAGCTTTTTCAAATTTTGCTGTTATTATTTGCTATATAAGATAATGTTGGTCGAAACATACTAGATACGAAAAAAAAAAAAAAAAAAAAAGCCACTGATCAGGTTTAAAAAGAACAACACTAGCGGTTCATGATCCCAACTTGATGTTTTGAGAATGGTAGCATGGTTTACAACAAGTGGAAGTGGTGGTTGCGATCTGCTGTGCTATGCTATGAAAACAATAGACATTTAAACTCTGCTCAAAAGAGATGTCCATGACTCTGAGAACCTGTAGGGCTATATTGGACCCCTGTTGCGGTATTATTTGACCCTGTTGGTATATTTTGTACCCTGTTGGCTATATTTGTATCCCTGTGGCTATATTTGTACCCATGTGGCTATATTTGCTACCCTGTTGGCTATATTTGTACCCTGTTGGCTATATTTGTACACTGTTCACCTTATTCCATCCTATCACAATCATTATGATGACCTGCTCCCAAAGTTGTTTTCTGAAAATTTGTGGACTCTGTGGTATCTTTTCCCTGCAGTAGGGAGAGTAAGTAGGCTCGCTTATAGATTTTGGGGGTCTAGTAAGCAAGAAAACAGTGCCACTGCACTTCAGGCGGTTAAGGTAATGCTCTTCCTTTGTGAACCTTTAGGTGTATACAATAGACATTAAAAACTGCGTAAAAAATGTCTTTCACCATCGAGACCCTGGTTAGCGCTATATTTAACTTGTTGAGCCCATTCCCATCCTTTTTTCGGTTCCCCAATCACCCAAATTGCCATTCACCTGAAGGTGAACTGGGATTTGTTATAACGCCACCCCAAAGGTTGTATACAGAAGTCATGATCTGTAGTCCAATTTTTACAGGAGCATGATTCCCCTGCCTGGGCATTCTGCTCTCTCCCCCCCCCCCTCTCCCTCCCCCATTACCTGTTGAAATTTGTTAGACGTTACACACCACCACCTCCTGATTGAACACCAAGCAGCCGTTTAAGAGGTTGGTAGACATGTTCAACATGGTCCGATCCCCAATTAAAACACCCACTTCTTCTTGAGTGCCACCCACAATTGCTGCTCGAATGTTTGTGCTTTCCTTTCTATTCATCTCATTGCCAGAGCCTGATGGCAATTGTCCTTGGGCTCAGCTCGGCAATCCACCTCTCTCTTTTGTTGTTTTGACTTCGCAGTTCCACAGAAGTGTTATTTCTCCAGATTAAGTGAGCCTGTTTTCAAAAATCTGGGGTAAGAACACAGGCAGAACTTGGACAAGGGGAATCAATATTTCTAGTTTCAAGGCATTTATAATTCTGTGAATGTCTTCTGTGGGTTTTGGAAATCTTCAGTATTGTTTTCATTGGTATACCTAGTGGGGAGATATATTTGTCTGGAAAACAACATGAGATTGGCTTAAATAGTATAATAGAGTTCCTGCTCAAAACTAAGTTGTTTTTATTAACATGGTGGGTTTATATTCTCCGAATACGAGCTTTAGCTATATTACCTAACCAAGGGGGGAAGGCCACTGACTCCTAATAGCCCCCCTATTTTCCAAATATTTCTCTCCAGGGCTAGTTCACCCACATCTGTTGGGGTAATTTGGAGGATTTATTTCTATTCATCAGTCACACCTGATAATGCATTGAAAACTTGACCAATTACCCATTAATTTACGTGCCAGGATACATTTAGAGTTCATTTGATTGTCACACAACCTGGCATTCAAAGGGCAATTCACAGATGAAGTGCTTCAGAGGGATATTTTTGAGGATGATTTCCCATCACAAGCACTTATTAAATCTTCTCATTTATTCAACTTACCACAATGGACTATGCCCGGCTCGGAAGAGCGGATCACAGCTCGGAAAAAACTCAATTGGAGCACAGCTGAGACTGGACTCGTCGGCTCGGAACGAGAACGGAGGGTGAGTATGTGGCTGCCTTGGCATGGCCTTGGGAAGCCAGGCCCAGCTGGAAGCAAACGGCACGGATCCCGTGCACAGCCCGGGACAGGCCCCCGTCGGTCAGCGCAGCCAGCGGGTCGGCCGAGCCGAGCGAAACCCTGGATGTCTCCGGATCGGCCCCGTGCGTGCTACCGCTGCTGCGGTTGTGGGAACTACCCCAGGCGCTCCTGCGTCGGTCCAGCGGGAGCGTCCCCTCGAGGAGACAGTGGTCGCAGGACCCATCCGGGAGGGACATGCGCCTTACGCCTCTTCCTCCTGCGTGCTACGAAGGCGCCGGCCCGACAGCTGGTCGGTCCTCGGTAGATGGCAGAAGGGTCTTAGAAGGCCGGCAAAGCCGGGGCGCGAGCTGGTTTGGTTGGCTCCAGCTCGGTGTAGTCGCCCAAGAGGACTGCTGCTTCCGTCCCCGTCCGACCTTTTCCCTCTCGGTGGGTACAGCCTTGGCCGGGAGGGAGGCCAGCGAACTGCCCCATGCCGGGCGATGCACACCTGGGCCGATCGGAGACATCCAGGTTTTCGCTTGGCTCGGCCGACCCGCTGGCTGCGCTGGCTGACGGCTGCCGCTGTACACCGACCGTGCGTGCTTCCAGCTGGGCCTGGCTTCCCAAGCCAATCGCCAAGGCAGCCACATACTTCACCTCCGTTCTGTTCTGAGCCGCGAGTCCAGTCCTGAACTGCGCCATTGAGGGGTTTTTTTTCCGAGCGTGATCCTCTCTTCCGAGCCGGGCATATCCGTGGGGTAAGTATTTCATAAATTAAAAGATTCCCAAACCTGTTTGTTTTGGTGCATCAATCTTAATACATCATCTGCTGGCATAACAGACATTTGCAATATGCCTAGTAATGAGATTTACCAAAACCATGAGAGTCTGGGACAAGATAACCCTGGATTCCTAAATTGGAACAATAAATTTTCCAAACTGGTGATTATTTATCACAGTTCCAATACATCAGTGAAAGGCTAATACCATGCAGTTTTGGCATTACTCCGGAAAGTTCATAGAATCCTGTTAACCAAACAACCTTGTCAACCTCTGTCACCAACATCTGTGAAAGAGGTTTACTTTCACCCAGAACTTCTCCCCCAGAGACCACCCACTTACCCCTGGAGAGGAACTGGGTGTCCTGTTTACTTCCTACATCAGATAGTGGGCAGAGGAATACCTCCAGTATTGAACTGGGGAAATTCCCTGTTGCGATGAAATGGTCAAACATTGTTGTGTTTGTGGTATTCCTCGTTATTTTTTAAGGTTGGACCTAGTCCAATGATGCAATCGCATATGTAAGGGGATGATGGTCAATTGGTGTGTACGAAACATTGTCAGAGACTGGAAGTGGTAGATTTCATAGTCTATTTAGTGTATTGAATGTACCACTTCTACAGTGTCCTCAGAATAGAGATGTGCCTACCATGATCTTTGTAAATACACACCCAAGAGTACCTGCAAAGAATCTGATTGGGTAGGCCACACACCATTTATTATCATTGTCATGTGATTGTTAAACACATCCCATAGCTGACAATTTTTAAAAATCGTCTCACTCTGGTGCTTGGTGATAAGACAATAAAATTAGTATACAAACAGCCCCTAGAGGTTACAGCTGAATCAAGGTTAAACACAACCTGTACTCAGTTGAAACATCAACATGCACATTTGTGGGTGGGTACTAATGCATTTTGTTCAAATTGTAAAATGATATGATATTTGCATGCTTTTGTCCCTCATGCTTTGATAGACATTGACCAAAGTGGGACCTAGTAATCATTGGGGGACTGCTGGATGACCTCTGACTACCCAAAGGTCAAGGTTAAAGCTCATTGAGGGTGCCTATGGGCCCATGTTGTGTGGAAAACTGTATGTATTTCTTTTTTTACAAATGACAGATTCATTTTCATGATCTTGCTCAGTGCACAACTCATATAACACATCATACCAGTTCACTACACATTGAAAATTTGTACGGTTTTGAGGCTACTGAACATTGTTCTCCAGTTCCCAATTCCTTGTGCAGGGCAGGGCAGATCGAGAGAGCCCGAGATATGCGTCTATATATCAGGCAATTGAAAGGAAGGACATGTTACTGATTTCCGGATAATCAATATATCACAGATGTAATATGTTTGAAATTGCTGAAATAGCACAGCAATAAGTTAATATACATGGCGCGCTGGGTTGATGCGTGTAAAGATAGCATATTGGTTTTCTGCAAAAAACTCTCCAGATTGCTTAACAAGTAGGCCTAGTGTTTGGCACTTAACTGAAGGCTGTCGCAATTGGAGCGTCGCTTGTATCTGGTTTTCCCCCGCTGGTCCGTATAAGAGTAATACACATATTGCAGACGGGGCGGGCCGTTTCTTTGTGATATGAGTGTGTTTTTTACTATGGCTGACAACTTTAACAAGTCTAATTTGGTTACGCCTCCACTGTTAAGAAAATCGAATAAAGAGAAATATGCAAAGTAGGAAAATATTTCGCCATTTAAAATATGGAAGCATCATTTTCATAGTAGGAAAATTGTTGTTTGACAAAGGAATCATAACCTTTGTGGTAATCAAATAAGCATGGTATATTAGTGTAATCTAGTTTTTTTCATAGGAAGTGAAGAGTCTGTATTGGGAGTTATGTTATCCATATTTGCTTTAATTCAGAAATAACCCATGACAGCCTTTAAATCTTGTAGACGTTCTGGTGCATGGTTACATTCCCCTGACTGCTTTACCATCTGCATAATCCTCATATATCTAATAATCGTACCGCTCATTGTAGCAGCAATTCATTTTATTATTTCCCCTAGGTATTATTTTGGGCAAAATCCAGGGGTGTGATTAGCTAAATGTTGCAGGAAAACCCTGGATTTGCAAACAATGTTCCAACAAGTCTGATAATTGCACATAATCTATCAGATAAGAACATTCATGGTCATGGAATCATTGGAACTTCGTCGGGAGATCGTACTGAATCAACCTGAACCCTCGTTTGGGCTGGATTCCCACT
The DNA here is from genome assembly GCA_026419785.1 of Sclerodactyla briareus. Classification (NCBI taxonomy): domain Eukaryota; kingdom Metazoa; phylum Echinodermata; class Holothuroidea; order Dendrochirotida; family Sclerodactylidae; genus Sclerodactyla; species Sclerodactyla briareus. The sequence goes on along the minus strand of JAODTK010004477.1, from coordinate 809,180 downwards.
CTCAGATTTAGACTAAATTATTTGTATTTGACAGCTATAGGATCTGTACCTAGGGCAGTTACGAGTGTTTGTCTGTTACTGCTTTTTCTCACGGAGTGGTAGTACAAGTACACTCCTTTTGCTCGATATATTTAGTATTTACAGGAAAGTTGAATTAAAATCTCATCGGTAAATTATAAAGTCCAGGCCTTGTCAGCAACTTCAAGCAATGTGCCACTTTTGATGTGACTAAGCGAAGCACCATCATAGGTAGGGCATAGCAGCTTTCTCTCAAATAATAGGGACCCTCCAACTTATATAGAACCATCCATCGAAGTTGTTGAAATCACACAACATTGACCTTATCGGCATTGTTTTTTTTTTTTTGGGGGGGGGGCACTGCATGGGGGAATTCTCCTTACCCCAACCCCTTAGTACCTTGCCTGGAAATCCAAAGGTGATATGGATTCAAACTCCAGCGCATGCAAAATGTTAACCCTAATCATGCTGTAGGTGACATTTTGTCGCCCATTGAGGGCTCGAAATGTAAAACTGCTGTATCTCGGCCAATCAAGTGCTGCCAATTTGCATCCCTAACTATATGGCAAATGTTGTTAGGAGGTAGAGAGGATGTTTCTCTATAACAGTCACAATCCCGCTGTCTGCAGAACGAACTGGAGGCCAAAGAACCTCCCTCAATTCAGCATGATAAGAATTAAGAACTGAAAGCATGATGCACACAGCCAAAAAAACCGGCCCAGTAGCATCCTCAAAACATTGCACAACATTGTAATGGTACCTACAGGCGTCAAACTACCATGTCCTGCTTGCATGCTTACGACTTGACTACATTTTTCTTCATGCATTTCCCAGTGAAAAGTTCCGTTGAAGGCTCGAAGCATGCAGTCGTATAAATGGCAATATTTGCCACATTTGCCTTCTGGGGAAGTTCCAATTTCGGAATATTCTTTCAGTGTTTTTAAAGTCGTAATCAAATCACAGCGAGGAAGCCAGCGAATGTTAATTGGGTATTTTTTCTTTCATGAGAGAACCTATGTGGCTTCCTATCACATACAGTAATTGATTTATTCTCAATTATAAAATTGGATGGAAAAAAATCACCCGGCGTGACTGTTAAAATGGGACCACAGTTAAACAGTGCCTCCCTCGTTGTGCATGCACTAGGCCAGTTTGTTAGCCTTGCGCTGCCTGTTACCACATGCGGTGATGACGTTGGTTGTATTTAGGTTCAATATCCATTTATAGAGTGGGTCTATTTGTAGTTAAGCTGCGGCGAGTTATGATGGTAATTCAGTGTTGGAGAGTTGATTTCAGGTTGATTTTCATGAATTTTTGCCAATGCAGTTTGTAGAGACGTCGTATGATATTCGTTATCGTGTGGTTCAGATTTTTTGGCAATGTTTTTTTTTTACACACTGCAGTCAACTCTTCGACATATAGGACTTTACCATTCTCTCGCAGTTGTTAAAGTATAATATAAAAAGTAATGGTTCACCAAGACAAGATTAAAAAACTGTCATGGATCAATTTCTAAGCAAATAAGGATAACATGAACTCCCAATAGAGGGAAACCTATGTGGCTTCGTATCCATATCACTCACGAATGTGTACCAGATTCAATAATTGATTTATTGTAAATGATAAAATTTGTCGGAAAAATTCCAATCACCCGGCGTGATTGTAAGAAGAGGAACACTGCTGAACTGTGCCTCTCATGTTGTGCATGCACTAGGCCAGTTTGTTAGCCTCATGCGGTGATGACGCTGGCTGGTATTTAGGTGCGATATCTATTTATAGGGTGGGTCTATTTGTAGTTATACTGTGGTGAGTTATGATCTCTTCAACATTTATTCTTATAGGACTTAACCATTCTCAGGCAGTAAAGTATTGAAATGAAAGAGGAAATTTTTACAGTGGTCATCAAATCAGGGGTCAAAAAGTAGATTCATTCAGAGAATAACAATATTGCCCAATTTCTCAGTAACAACAAGGAAGGGATTATTTGCTATATCGCAGTCTCTCTCGGAGGTGATAGGCCAGGTGATGTATCAGGAATAATGCCCTGAACTCTAGTTTTTTCAACACAAGAAGTTATTGGAAAAGGTGGGCTTGATCGCCAACAGCCACTTTGCCTCCGTGAAGTGCACTTGCCTTGAGCGGGGAAAGAGTTAATGCAGGAAACGAATTCTCTTTAGCAGGAAAACCTTACAAGATGGGAGGGGACATTTGTGTTGGTTCTCTGGAACATGACAGACATTATGAACTCAAGTTGAACATGGTAAGAAATTGCTTCAATGGCAATGCATCTGACATTATCAGAGCTTTCAAACTAAGAGTCTGACTCAAAGCAGAATAGTCAGGGAAACCTCAGATGTTCTCATTTTCCTATATGTTCAACACCGTGGCAACCAAGAGGAAACACTTGGCAAAAGCCAGGCAAACATTTCAAATTCAAGGGAATGAATGGATTCATATCTGATCATCACTGAACCAAAAGTCCCCACCATCTGCTCGTGCTTACTGGTACCATGACAATTTTTGGCTACTGGAATCAATGTGTGAAATTTTGGAATAGTTAGGTGACTTTTGAAATGCAACGTGCAATTTCTGACCGTTTGGCCAGCTGTAGTCAGAGGAAGTCATGGAATTTGGGGTGAAAAGTCACAGCAAGTAATGGATGGCAGGGAAAAAAGTGTACGAACCCTGTTAGGCTGTAATGTAGCTTGCCGTAATTTGAATCTACGGAATAGTGATGACGCAGATTGAAATATTCTAGACTATATCTCAGTCATATCTAGGTTATATCGAACCTCTCTTACCGAACCGTCATTGAAAGCCACCAGAATTTCAAAGTGGACAGTTGGGGCCATGAAGCCAAAGAAAAAAAAAAAAAAACTTTGCCCAGACCACTCGCATAGTTCTGTACCATTTCAATACACATTCTCCATAGTGACATGTGCTGCTGTAGGGTCTGCACTCGATAAGGCTGTCCTGTTTGCTAGCACTGTGGCTATTGCGATACTCCTAAGCACGTATAGTTTGATAGCTGATGCATTGACTGCATGTTGTGAGTGTTCCCTGCCCTCATTTTGATTTAAATTCCAATTTGAAATTCACCGATGTGCACTATACTATTTTCAGTTTGTCAGTGCCCAAACAAGAATATTCAAAGTACATTGGGAACACACACTTGCTTTAATACTCTCCAGCAACGTATTGTGCATCAATCAGGGGCAGCTACTCCAATAAATCACAGAACAGATGGCATGTTTTAGGCAAGCCAAAATAATTCTTGTGATACGGACTTCCAGAGTGAAATGCTGAATTAGGAGACATTGTTCCTCCAGATATCCCCATCCCCTTCCCCCATCCCTTCCCCCATCCCTTCCCCCTCCCCTTCCCCCTCCCCTTCCCCCTCCCCTTCCCCCTCCCCTTCTTAGGCCATTCATCAATGTGAGGCCAACAAAGTATATATTGCCACTCATACACTGGAGAGCACTTTAATAAATTCACATACCCCCAAAGAAGGATATTGTTTGTTACCTCGGAGATTGTTTTGCTGACATGCCCTGGAGTGTGGGGATTAAATTTCATGATGTTATAGGCAAATTCTTATGTGAAAAGGCCAGATTCGAGTGTAGAATGGGGTATCACACGACAGGAATGTATGAGTGAGAAATGGTAAAGGGCTGTGTCAGGAATGTTTGCCCTTGAACAAGTACTGCTATGAAATAGCTGAATATCGATTTCTCCCTTCAGACGGCATGTAGGTTGGCCCTATTAACTGTAGGTCCCTGTGTACATCTCTACAGTTAAAATGGTAATGTGGCAATTTGGTCAATATGTTGACCTAGGGTGATAACCTGCCCTCCCTCCGTTCAGTCCCCCCAATGCTGATTGGAAGAATTCACTCATCTCATTTGCCCCCTGTTCATGTCTTCTAGGCCCCTCCCCTACCAGAAAACACATCTAATTTCCTTAATATTACCCCTATCACGGTTTATATTGTCACCCACGTATGAGTGGGTTCAAATTTCTGGACAACTACATCTGATGAACATAAAACAACCAGTTGTCATCCATTTGCATTTCCTAACTTAGTAGTAGGCTAGGAGGGCAGTGTTTCTATATATTTGTAGGGAAACTAGTTTGCATTAGTTGCTCAGGCTTTTACATTCAGTCTCTTCTTAAATATAGCTTGAATATACACAGTGGTTTTATCATTTGAAGAATAGAGAAAAACAAATCCATAACCTAATCATGGTGGAACAGGTCAAAGCCATTGAGTTGAACAACTGACTACGTGTGACATGTCCAACCCAAGCAATAATATAGTTCAGCATGATTACAAGTGATCCTACACGAAGAGTTTAATTAAAGAGAAATAATTCAAAAAAAGGTTAATAACAGTTTGTGATAAAAGGGTGTTTTGTAGACTCTTAGTGCAAAGTTATTACGCCTATTTAACTTTCTATCGTAGTGTGCTCACCCCTACTATATGATTTCTGGATTCAACTTCAACTAAAACAGGGGTAGTTTAAAACAGGGCTCTAAGCCCTTGACCCTAACACGGTATGAGCCATGGTGATCAATAAGTGCTGGAAACAAGGTTCACGATGAGCGGGACCCAGGGGCGTATTAGCCCCCTGAAATATACATCAGTAACACCATGTCCTAATGAATTATATAAACCAGGGGCTATTGGGGGCATAGCCCTGGGTCTGCAATTGGTCAAATTTCGGTAGGCACTTACTAATAAATTGCAGCCAGCACTATTTCATGGTTTGTTGGCAGTGTATGTAGTATAAATGCATGTGAGGTAGGTTTTAGAGCCTTGCTGGGGTTGATTTTCGCATTTGACGCCATCCTGTTCCTCCTCATTGCAGAATTCAAGAAAGTGATCAGAGTCCCATGTCCTACCAAAATAACCCCGGTCCCATGCCAGATTCTGCGAACCAGGGGCTCTCCCTTTTGAAAATTAACCCCTGGGCTCCCTTATTTCGATCCTTGGCTGGAAGACGATTGTATGTTATGCACTGATATTACCTGTACATCACACATTTCTGGCACTTTTCCCATTCCTGTGCTCTACTAGGATGTACCCTGCAACTTCCCAATAAAACCCTGAGGTTAAAAGTAAACACCAAAAATGTAGGGTTGCTGATAGATACAATGTTACACATACAGATGCAATTGCTCGTTGTTTGGTGTAGCTTGCACGGGGATGTTCTGAATTTGCCTTCCATTGCCTCTCCAGGAATCTTGAAAATTGTAAGAGAAGCAGAAAAATGTATTAAAAGTGGATAAAAATGAAAATTTTCCCCCACCAGAAGTCCATAATTTATAATTTTTTTTGGACTTTCCTATTTCCAAAATTTTGAAACTATTTTCAATTTTCAATATTTTGCAGCAAAATCAATGTTAATAAAGGTTCGCTGAGCCTAATGACTTTAAGAAAGCTATGATGCTGGAGTCTACCTTATTGTAGGATTTATGTAACATAAGATAGTAGTTAATCTACAGTACAGTACTGTGCTTGTACTTGGTTTTTTGCCTGACCACAAAACCTGAAAGTTTGATTGTTGATGAATTGTTTATTGAGTGCTGTCTGTAAGATTAGGGATCGACAACCTATCAAACACTCGAGTGTCCTTCAACTATAGGAATTACTATTATGTAAACAATGTAGTACTTGAAAGGTATCAAGTACGAGGTCAATGCTTCAACAAATCATTACAAATTGTTTGAGATAAACAGAACAGCCAATTCAACCGTGTGAATTCACTTTGTTCTGTGTTCAGTCGCGGAATGTTATAAACATTAATAAACAGCTATAGTAAGAATGCCATGAAGTCATATTCATAAAACACAGGTATAAAGTCTGTGGTCGTGAGTGAGTGCACAGGCGGGCTAGTCAGATTTTGATAAAACTTGTTGTGGACTCTATTTGGTTAAGTTGACTTCATGGCCATACTGGAGGTCCTCTGATTTTGGGAATATAGTGTGCACCATTGGTAGAGGCATAAATTACCCATTGTTGTTTGGCTTCATGCCCCTGTGCATATGCAACATTAGAATAGGCAGTAAAGTACCCATTGTGGTTCGGCTTCATGCCCCTGTGCATATGCAACATTAGAATAGGCAGTAAAGTACCCATTGCTGTTCGGCTTCATGCCCCTGGGCCCTGTGCATACGCAACATTGGTATAGGCCGTAAAGTAAGAGAGGGAGTAGGGGGACAGGTATGGTGCTTCCCACTGTTGGCAAATACTGCTGAGCCTGTTCTCAAAGGATTAACCAATTTACCTAATCCTGGTAACCTCCTTCCACAGCTGCTTTGAATAGAATTTCAGGTTTGATGGTGAATTTGAAGAACATGTCGGTTCCGTTATCTATTATTAAGCTACAGAAACGTCCGCATCTATAATCAATCAGTGTGGTACACAATCGCAGTGTAACACTTGTGAATTGACCTGAAACGGGGACCAGACAGTTGTACAGTTCACAATCCCCCTCAACAAGCACTCTGCTGGCCAGGAAGATCACCCTCCTGGGTAGTAGGTTGCTCATGCCTGCCTAAGTCATTCCAATTCATTTTCTAAATAGCTCTATTCATTAACAATCTATTTATTTACACTCCTATGCAGCGTGTAGAAATACTCTTACACAACAGCGGTACACAAACTCTGTGACTTTGGGAGTGCCACGGCAAAGATCCTTGACCCAGTAAGCATGGTGTACAAGTCTGCAAGGAGGAGATTGACAAGTGAGTAGACACGTTTCCCTTCACACTCCAATCAGAGGAAAGTTGTTGGAACTGGTTGCCCAATGGTGATTCACATATGCTTTGGAGTAATGTAATGGGACCAGTGTCTGATAACTGGAGAAGAATTCAGCACTGCTCCTAATCCCCCTATATCTGCTCGCGACCCATTCCTATTAGAGCCAATGTGCCCAGCAAAGCAGTGTCTGCGTGCGCCTGGGGATTGTGACATCGCACTTAGGACAATGGGGTGCCCCAAACCGACTTTGTAGTGTTTTTGCACTATTCCACTAAACCTCTACCTACTGACAGGGCTGCAGGTGAATAAAACAACTGTATGGTCAAGTGAACAGATCATAATGTTGATAATCATAATACCTAGACCTTATAGCCCTTTATCACTGTTATACATTTATCTGAGCACTTACAAATATTACCCTTAATCATTAGTGACTTGTCAACCACCACTATATAGTGCAGCTTCCCTCTATTCTCTCCTTGCTCAGAAGCCAGTTATCAACTTTGTTTTCACCCGTTGGACTTTTCCAAGATCTTCATCCACATCAGTACTCCTCTTTTTCTCAGTGGTCCCCCTAATAGGTGTCCCTTCCACACCTCGGTAGTGTGGAGACATGATGGGACAACCTCAAATGTGAGAAGTTTAATTACAGTTTTAAAGACATTGTGGTTGTAAGGTTGTTACCAATCAATTGGTATAACCATATCAAACTGTTCTGAATGCGCGTACAGCAATAAAAAGAATATTGCTTCAAATGTACGTCCGAGGTGACAGGTGGTGTCCCATATGAAAGAAGAGTGAAGGTTGAGCCCAAAGAATTGCAGTGTTCCAATTGTTGAAATCCGCAATAAAAGAGTTCTGCAAAAATACAAGAAAAAATGCATACTCTCGAACCCACCTGCAATTTCTCTATGGCAGTCGTATGTGCAAAGTTTCTAGTCACTCAAACAGGTGTTAGATAAGTTAAGAAAGGCCCAACATAAAAGTTGTCTAGCCAGGATGGCGAATACAAACACCTACTATTCTCAAAGTGGAGATTAATTAGGTTGTGGTTGTCGTGGTTGACACAGTTTTGGACGGATAATATGCTGTACGAAGTTACAAAATATCGTCCCTCATTCGGTGCAGGTACACGACCAACTGTCTATCACGCCCAGAGAGGATTGACCTCTACTCAGAGAAAACGATAAGACAAAGGCTGAAATGGGTGAGCGTTGCTGTGTATCCTACTTTTGGCAATTATATTCTAGTGCTGTTACCTCTCCTTGGCTAGGGATACGCACACACAGAGCCTCTCGCTCTTCCTTGACCCACGTCGTATACAATTCAGGGTTAGGGCCTGCTCTCGGGTCTTCAACAGGCTTAGACGATCAATGTACGAGTGAAAATCAGGATTTTTACGGGGGAAAGAATAATTGACAGAAAGGATGATATGTATTTGGACGCAGAATGATAATAAAAATGTAGCAACTCTGTATTGGGGAAATTTATTCAACTACCCCATGGGGACTATGCACCACCCCAATGCCACGTTAAGCTCCTTGCAATTACCCAATGCGGGTTGGCCACCCCCTTTTCGCCCTTCTCTTTTTGCCCGGCCTAGTTGTCTAGTTCGTTGAGTTTCTGGCTCTAAGATTTTCGCCCAACAAATTTTCCTTTAGCAAATAATGATACTTCCAAGGGTTTTTAGTGAAAACAATAAACTACAACTGTATTAAGCTATCGTAGCGTTTGAGCCTTATACACGGTTCTATTTTGAGCCTGTAACTCAAACTGCTTTATCGAGGTTCCTCTTGGTGCTGTGAGGACCTCTATGAGCGGTAAAATGATCCAAATTGATTTCCTGTCCAATCACTTCCAAATCGATTGGTGGTTCTGAAAATCCGCTGTGTTGGAGTACGCTCTCATACCCCATGTTCCGAGACTTGCAAATGCTCCCCACTTATCAAGCGCACAGAACACTGGCAGATAACTGAGAGCTGTGTAGGGGTGGCCCTCATGAATGTATGCTGTTTTCTTGTATACAGTGCTGTTTATGCACATGTCGATTGCATGACGCACCCCTACTACTTCCGGACAAGGTGATCATTGCACTTGAGGTTGTCAACCAACTGGGTATAAGGACCCACCCCTCCGTCACTGTTGTGACTGACAAACATGAAAGTTGCATCCAAAATTCCTCCCAAAGCCCATACCTGCTGTAACGATTTGAAACAACTGGCTACCCCTCATCACGTCATAAACCGACAAAATTGGTACATGAACCCACTCGTGTGTCTTCCTTGTCATTGGACAAAGACCCCTACGTACACTGACTCCCCCTCGTCCGGGTATGGGGGTTGGGTCTGTCATAGTTGAAAGTGCATTATATGCACCGTCAAATGCATGACAAATCTTTTCTACCATGGAACAGATGGGTTATTTTGGGTCATTGTCCGTTTGGCACAATGCTGCATACGTGGGTCATTGTCCCAGTTTTGTCAGTCACTGGATAACAGAGGAAGTGACATTATCGTTAACCAGTTGTGTTCCACTCTCCTGTAGCAGAGACAGTCTTTGGTTGTTCCAAGTGACTTGTGCGTGTCAATTTTCATTATATGCGTCAAAAGTGACCGAGGGTGAGGGGGGTAAGTGACCCCAGTTTGTTGACCCACGCTAAGTGCAATGACTTCACCTCATTGGGGTAGTGGGGGTGTGTCACTCAATCGACAGTGCAACACAAGAGGTGAAGTGACTGACAAAGGCTCCGACATCCACATTCTCTGCCAGGAGGGTGTGGTTTTGGGTTCAGTTTTTGAGTGAGGGAGGGTAAAGTCTCTTCTGTGGGTTCCTCCTTGTCCAATCATGCAAAGGACTTCAAAATAGTACCCACTCTGTTGTGGTGCGCCGCGGGTGCAATTGATGCATGGGAGTCACTTCTCTCTCTCTCGTCCTCAACTTTCCTCAATCGTCATACCTACTTTATATCTTCATTCATCCACTTGGTCACATTATGGCATTTCTAACCATATCCTAACCTGGGGGGGGGCAACACCCATTGTCCCCATCTCTATCGTTCAGAATCTGATGATAGTTCCACACACAGATTGCTCTGCCATTCATGGAATAGATGACGATAGCGTGGCAAGTTTGGATCTGGTGGTTCGTGGACCCGCAAAAACCATGGCCAGTGGTTTTGTGAACCGTTTATTTAGGTCCCCATAAGGAGAGGAGACCTGCATGGAAAACTGCCAATGCCGATGTAGGTACGACCTTAACTCTTCTGTTACAAACTATTCCGAAGAAAGTTATGTGGCCTTGATAGCTTCATATATCGTTGATCGGTTCCGTAATTTCTGATAGTCTTCTAATAAGATAGACAATACTTGTGAATGCACTGTCCTCTACTTCTTGCGACATCAAATCACTTTGTTGCCGTTGCCCATGAACGGACTAACCCTACAATGAGACTCGGGCTCTGAATTTTCCCCAGACCAATTCTTGGGAAAATATAAATTGATTCGAGTCTGATTAGCGGTGTGTAATGTCTGAGAGGGGTCTCCCATGTGCTTCATAGTTGTGGGCAATCTGACACTAATTATGCGCCACAGAGACAGACTGGTTTATCGTTCGGCGTAAATATATGCTGGTGGTCCAGTCAGGGCATGTCCAAATCACTGAAGGGGTAAACCGCTGATGAAGCTTGATGGATGAGGGGGGCGGGGGGGATGGGGTGAGCTCGATAGGAGAAGGAATGGAGACAGTAGATGTTGGACCGGCATAGTAAGTAGGTAAAACATCAAAAAGTACAGCGAACGAAGCGGTTGCAGGTTAGTCGAAGCGACAACAAAAAGGTTGGACAATCTGACCGGAAATTATCGCAATAATCAAGATCTGGGCGCAAACACGGTGAGGATATGGGCAAAAAAGAGGGGATGGTGAGGTCATAAGTTTGCCTGATGAAATACCCAAATTCCTCCGAGAAGGGCAATTCTATTTTTACACACAAGATTGAATTTTGAATAGGAAGGTTCTCAGGAGGTAGATTCCACAACGAGTATGCTGGTTTAAGAGCCTTTTTTTGTTCAGTACACTCAGAAATCATGTCAAAGAGTTTGCAATGTCTTTCCTCTGCTTTACTGACAAACAGCTCAGGAAGGGGAAGCAGAGGTTTGTACCATAAAGCCAGTTCAGAGTTAAGTTCGATGAGATGATAAATGATAGTGTGTCAGAGTCATAGGGGGAATAATGATGTCCGCAGTTCGACGGGGAACATTACAGTGTGCAGAACGATCTTTCGAAACTCCCCTGCCAAAAATGACAAATCCTGCCAACACAAACTTCACAGGATTTCCCTCATACTGATATCAAGAACATCCAAAGAGATGGAATGGTTTGCAGTTTTCAAAACGGTTGTGACAGTCTAAAAATAGGCCGTAACGATATTACTAGGAGGGGAATCTCCTCTATTCCGAACTGGTTCAGTGGGAGTGAGAGTAATGCACTTACAACCTATGAACGGGCTTATGTAACTGGTATATTCACTCCTCTTCCATAGTTCTCTGCCTAGCGTTTGGTAAAGTTATGATTCCATCATATGACCTTCATTTTCCTTCCTCCACCAGGCCCTCGGCTGCATGCTCTACAAATCTGTTCTTCACGTTACCATTCGGCGAGAGCGCACTGGCGATACAGAGCGGTAACTTTACCATTCCCGATGATTCCCGGTACTCGCAGACCATGCACCACCTGATCAGTAGTTTCATACTTGTCCTGAGCTTAAGATGGACATCCCCCTCCACCCTTCCCCTCCTATACATATAGTTTTCCCATTCCTCCATGATAGTACTCCTGTTGTATCAAAGCCTGAGTTGTCCTTTGAATTTCGGAAGTCTTCAAATCTGTAGTAGTATTTCCTATGAGAATGGGGTTTGGGTCAATAGGGGTCAGACTGTCTCCCTCTTTAATACCAATGTGTCAAATTCATTCTCGAGAAGTTCTTTAATTCAGTGTCCAGTAGGTTCGTATGGCATGAATGGTTTCTACCGTCTGCAGGGTAACAGCTTGAAGTAGACCAGTAAAAGACCGGATATCTTCCAGATCGCTGTCATCGCTTCAAGATGAGAGGGGAAGGAGAGAACCCAGTGCAGAACCCAATGTAAGTTTCAGTTCTCAAACTCAGAAGCTGAATCGTGTTTCATGGTGTGTTGATGAAATGGTCATTTAACAATTGGTTCGCACAATTGGTAGTGTCGGACTCCCACCAGGGGTCCAATTCCGGTCGGGTTATACCAACGACTTCAAAAGGAACTGTTGCCTCTCGCTGGGTGCTCAGCGCAAGGGGTAGGGAGCGGGGGCAAACAAAGGGTAAGGCATTTGCAATTGCGTCTGCATGTGATTCCTTCCACCCCCATGTTAAGGTACCGCCAAAAAAGCATTGCCTTAATCCGTTGTACCTGGTGGGGGATTCTCAGCTGACAAAAAGGTGCCGTATCCAGTCGCACCTTGGGAACCTTGAATAGGTACCATCCTCTGCTTGGCAAGTATTATCAATTAAAAAAAGGGGGGGGGTTTACTTTGATGGAAACGAGGACCTGCAGTATATATAATAAAAAAAGGACCACAGCTGCTGGGATGTGCAAGAGATGCCAAAGGCAATGACCTCAAGTGTGATGTGCAGTTCATTGGCAGCGTTGTTGGACCAACCACTAGCTATGTAATGTACATCTGAGAAAAAATACACCACATAGTGTGAGCCAGACAGGCAAACCCAAACCCCCTCCTCAAGGCTGGGGGGTTTAGAAGAAAGGTCAGGGGTCATCCCCCCCCCACCCTGACCCCTGGTAGCAACTAAAGTGTCAGGAAACGTATTAGAGCTCGACAGCATTCTAGGGCATTCATTGGAGTAATGTATCCCTGGAGTTACCTACCCAGAGCAGTATAAACTAGTAATGTTTGGGAGTGACACCCATGGCATGTCACCACGGGAAACAGCTCAGGGGTATAGAGATGCTTCCACAGCTCGATCGTCACAACCTCGTGCGGAAAAACTGCACCGATTCATCCAGTGGTTCCACTATGTATTGTTGATAAGTATGGGGGAACATCTGTTAAGTACTGGCTACAACGTCAAATGACCTTTGACCAATGGATTATCAATCTATTCAACTGGTACCCATGAACGGACCTATTCAGAGTTTCTCCCTGCATCTTTACAACAGAAAATCACGTGTCGGCAAGATCACATTGAATTTCCCCAAGATGTTGTTACCTTGTAATGTGTATCGTGGTTTTGCATATGGTTTGTGGTGAAATTTCCAAATTTTCCTTTTTCAAACGCTGTGGAAGTGGCTGCAGTCTTGCTTTGGTCCACTCATTTCAGCAAAGCCTTCTATTCAAGACCATTTAAAGTTTTTTTCCAGGTTGTCGTCGTTTTTCTTCTGGCAGAAAACCACGGTGGACTAGCGTTAATGACTATTGCCGAGGCCGTTGTCAGATGGAGGCAAGAGCAGCGAGAGAAAGGAAGGACAGTGAAAGCACAGCCAAATAAGTGAGCTGTCCCTTAATTTTTGTCGCCTGCGTTATTCACGGACTTGAATGTTCCTAACATTCTGCTGGATTCAATCTGACAAGCCACAACAAACCGTGGAGTAGACAGTGAGTGAGGAGGGAGGGGGTTGCTGGAGGCGAGGTGCCTCCTGACAAAATATCGAGAGGCAAATCGGGAAATCGGAAAGCTTTCAAAAACAGGAAGGAGGTGGGAAGGAGAAAAAACAATAGAAGAAGCTCCAGAGCGTGTCGAAGGTCACCACCCCCCCCCAGAGTCGAGGGGGACGGCGGGCAGAAATGCCCAAATCGTGGAAGATTTCTTGTGCATCCGACTTCGGGAGGCTGGCTATGTGCCTCAAAAACGTTTCCAGTTTGGCCGCATGCCACCATGACCAACTTTCAATACGAAGATTAGCCAGTCCATATCACTGATAGAGAACTTTCGCCGATCAATTATCATTATTGACTCATTGTAAACCGTAAACCGTGCTTCAACACGTGACATTGAGGATTGCTGTTTGGCAGTTTGATAATTCAAACGTTGGAAAAACCTGGAAAAGTCATGGATTTTGAGGCAAAATGCTTCAAATCCTGGAAAAATCTTAGAATTTGATTGGTCAAACACAGACACGGAAGAATTGATTGGCAACAAGCCCAAGCAAATGGACGACAAAATATCACTGACACAGAGCAGATGGGGTTCACAAATTGTCTCCTGCAACAGTGTGTTTATGATGTACCTTGTTGATAAGTGGGACTATAGATAAAAGGCGTTTATTGGCACTCACGATCGTTGTTAAAACTACTCAGACCATGTTGACTGTAACTAAAGGGTATCATGACTTTGTGATGTCGAAATTCTCAGCAGAATGTTCCCATTTGCAGATATATCAACTGGTATTTACATACGTGTGAAAATGAAATAACACCGCATTTCCGGTTATTGAGGCTTAGCATGAATAAACAAATGTGAAGTTCACACAGGCATGAGGAAAGGCTTACAAATCTAACCCAGCAGTCATCTCCAGTGATGTCATGCACTGAAGCATGGGCATTTCTGCCTGGTTGGATTTGTGATACTTCTCTGAGGTGAGGATTGGATGCAGGCCTCGCATTTAACCGACGGCACCGACGGCAATCGCCGTCTGTGCCCCCCTGCCAATTTGCCGTGGTGCCCTCACATTTCAAGCTTCACCGACGTCAGTGACTGCTGTGCCCTAGATTGCTTATTGCCGTCGGTGCCCTCCCTTCTCAAAACTATCGATGATACCTACAGCTACATCACTTCTTAAAGTTTCCATTGAATCATCAGGCCCATACTGTAAAAATTGTCCATGAATTTCCGCATTTTCATTCTTACTCAATTCTGCATTGGATTAGTCCTTTGATTCATTGTATTGTGTAGTGCACCCTCCATCCGTATATCTGTGTATGTCAAATGGTCAATTGCGTAGTGAAAGTAAAAACTTGACTGACATACGCAACCCTGGCTCTATTTATTAACCGCAACCGTACTGTACAATTCATCGCGTAGGCCTTCGAATCCTGCTTCCGCAATCACACATTAATCGATTAGCCTCACAATCATGTTCTACATTTCTGTCGTAGGAATTGGAAGTGGAATCAATAGATAAAGTGCATATTAACGTTAACCCAGCCTGGCAGGCCCCGCGCTGCCCAACCTTACAGAATAATAAAGCGGCAGTACGAATGCACCGCAACGGCCTACGTAAGTCAAATAATTGTACATTCACTTCTGAGCTAATTAATATCACTGCATGCTAGCTATATGCATTACCGTGCTGCGCACATGGTTGTTGCTGGTTCGAACCGGTTTGCGGCAGCAGCAGGACAGCGCGAGCAGATGTGTGGCGGGGCGTATGTGCGTGTGGGGGGGATTTGAGGTGATACGCTTATGACTTTAGTTGCTCGCGAGTTTCCTTGCAGCGACAAACTTTTCACATCACATTTATAAATGCCAATATATCAGTAGCCCTACATGATACGCGTGAATGAATTATATTGCCAGAAAGCTACATTTGTTTTTTTCCCGGAAAATATAAAAAATGATCTCATTTGAAGTATCTAAAGTAAATTAATTACGAGTTGAAAAATCAGTGTCAAAATCGAGCGGTTGAACGAACGATAAGAATAACACTTGAGCTCTCGCTATAACATGACATATATGTGAGAGAGTTACACTTTCACAATAACATTTTTGCCAGTAATTTTCAAATTGCCTTCTTGCCCTTGTCTTTTTTTCAGATTGCCGTTGCCCTGCCCTTAAAAATTGTTCTAATTGCCTTGGTGCCCTGCCATTTTGAATGTCACCGACGGCAATTTTGCATGCCCTCAGAAAAATGCCTTGCCCCTTCCAACTTTTATGCGAGAGGCCGATTGGAGATGGCGGTTGTACTTAAGGGGTTGGAGGAGCCTAAGAGGTGAACACTGGTTTGAAAAAGTAAGCTTCATTCTGTTTCCGTACTGAAAACTGTTCTTTTGTCTGGACTGGAAATAAGTGAACATTTTTCTCCTGGAATTTGTACCAGAGGTCAAGTCCGAAAAACCTTGTGAACACGATGAAGTCCAGAATGGTTGGTCTGATTCAGTTGAATTGGTGTTTGTGTTGCGTTATTATGGGGAGTACAGGGACCTCTATCTTTTTTGTATAGGTCGGGGGTTGAATTTCGGTCAAAATAGAAAATTTGTGAAAAGTCAATAATTGGCCAATTTTGGTTGTGAATCGATAAAACTCAACCCCACCTTGGTGGATGACGCTCATACGTGATATGCTTGTTCACCATGATGAGTACAGAACCTATGATTTTGGGGTGCAGGGTTCAAGAAAGTCATCTGAGGTTCAACCAGAGGACAAAGTCTGAAAATCTGTAAACACGATAAGCCGGAATGGTTGGTCTGATCGGGTTCCAAATTTGGTGGTCGGTATTTCTTATGAGGAGTCAGGAACCCCATTGTTTTGTATATGGTCGGGGTGAATTTTAGTCCAAAACAGAAAATTGGTGAAAAAAACAATGTTTTAGCCAATTTGGGCTGGAACTCGATAACTAAAACCCACCTGGATGGATGAAGCTCATTCGTAGTGTGTTCCAATTGATGAGGACATGAACCGATGTTTGGGGTCAGGGTCAGAGGTTATCTGAAATCACAAGAGGGTAATAAAGTCTGAAACCTTGTGAACACGATAAGTCTGGGTTGATGGTGGGTCTGATCGGGTTCAATTGATGTGCCGGCTTTCTATGGGGAGTACAGGAACCCTATTGTTTTTGGTATAGGTAGGGGGTGACTTGTTAAGAAGAAAATTTGTGAAAAGTCAATTATTTTTTAGCCAATTTGGGATTGTGAACATGATAACTCGGACCCCACCGAATGGATGAAGCTCATACTTGGATGGTTTGTTCCCGATAATGAGTTCATGAACCCTATTGTTTTGAGGTCACCAGAGGTCAAAGTCTGAAATTCTTGAAATTAGTGTGTAAGCTATCTTATCACGAGTTAGGAACCCTATTGGTTGGTTGGAACAAAAAAAAAATTTGGTGTGAAAATTTTTCAGACGTATGTGTCCCACAATGGAGGCTGGTACAATCTCCCATTTGTCCTTGAGTTCTGGCTTTAGGTTGTCAGGAAAGAGTCAAGGAATTAATAAGCAGCTTACAAGTTGTTGAGGAGTGGGCTTATCAATGCTGAGAAGCACTCCAGAGCTGTTGTTGCGGTTATGATTGCAGACGAAGCCAAGCAGGAAAAAACCGGGGATATATCAACGCGCTGACACAATACTCTAGGGTCTGTCTGCCAAGCACCCTTCCCAGACTGTCAATGTGGGGTTGTGGCTCGCGAGGCCGAAAATCCTCATGCAAATGCAGTGGGGACATGTCTTATTCTGTACTCACTACTGTACATTGCTATTTTTTGTCCTACACACGGGTTTCAGCACTTCTGAGCATACCCAGTATTTGGGTTAATCAGTGATACAGCAGGGGCCTGGAGTTTCAAACTAGAAAATTGTTGCATATAAATGCTGATAGGTTGGTAAACACTTAACATTATTTATTAAATTTTAGACTCTCCGGCATTTCAGAATGGCATGGTAATAATTACAAATGCGATGCATTAGTGTCATTTCAGTATGCCAAAATGATTATTCACTAATGGAATTTGCATTCTACATCTTGTCTCGGGCGGGAGGGCATCGGTTGGAGATGAGTTTTCTTCCCATTGACAAAAAGCTTTGCCAAATAGTAAATTTGTTCAATTGATAACTTCCACCCGAATCTCCCTGCCCTCATTCTTTTTAGAATCCCATCGCTCTGAGGTTGGACATCGGTAACTCCCCGACAGAGGACCAAAGCTAACCAGGGAGGTAGGGGGGTGCCCTAGGGCCGAACGCAGCAAGAACGACAACTCGCAGCACACAACCCCAGCAGCCTCAGCAAAACCAGAGTAAGTGTTTCTTCTAAGTGATGTGGAACGCTTTTTGGGGGGGGCCAGGTGCCAATTATTGTCAGTGATTGCAGCGAGACAGGAGCATACCAAAGAGATTTGTCTTGGAGGGGGGGGGGGGGGGTTTGAGGTTGGCACCCACGGAGTGCCGCCCTCATGAATGGCCTCACCTTCCCATAGGCAAATAAGTACATTTATGGGCCCCTAGGCACATGCTGCTGCATTATCTGCTGAATAGCAGCTGCAAAAAACCTCTACTGAACTGTAAAGAACTCAGTTGTTGTGTTAAAAATTATTGATAACTTGGGTCATGGGGGGGGTTCGACCCCCAAACCCCCCCTCCCAAGCGACGATGTTATAGCTGGTACATGATCGGACGAGTGCCTTTTTGCATCGTTCAGCCAAAGGTTAACAAAAAGTGGATAGGTACCAGGAAAGAATACTTCAATATTATAGAAGTAGTATCTATAAAATAATCGTGGTTTTGGCTTGGGTGTTTCGAACTTGGGCTTCTTCTTGAAAACGAACCCCCATTGAGAAACTGCTCCCTGCCATGGGCGGGATTCTATTCAATGTATTTATAATTCCAGAACAAACATAACATGTAATGTATCAGAAATAACATATATCGTCCCAAATGATATGAGATACCGGAAAATGGGGGGAGACCGGTAAGAAGCTGTATATAACAGCTTATTCACCGCCCAAGCCACCCAACCAAACAAACAATGAAACATTAGAGAAAGAGGGTGTATTAGGCAAGAAGAAAAGAGGGACGAAAAAGAGGAGAAGAGAGTAAAAAAGGAAGATGAGGTTGAATGAATGGGACTGCAAAATATCTGCGTTCTTATAAGAGGGAAGTCAAGGTAGGAATATTCCATCTGAATAAACATACCTGTGTTGATGTGTCTTTCAATATTCTATAGTTATATATTTTATTCAAATTTTTGATGGAGGTTGGTAGTTGGCGATTGTTAGCCGTCAGCAGCTTCCAGTAAGCCGTTTCCAGAAACTGAGTTCCTGGGACAATTCTGTACAAGTAAAATTAAACGAGCAAGGCATTGCATTCATATTGCCTGTTCCTGTTAGTTTCGTACGAGAACTTAGTCGAAGTTTGGGACCGAACGTACGTGGGTTGCAATATATTATTTGTATTTTGCCTATTGTGCTAGGAGAAAATTCTACTGTCATAACATCATGATAACCAGAGTTATATGTATATGTTCAGTTCACACGTCACCATTTTTGTATCGCCTGAACAGAGGTCAGGAAGAGACTGCCCCACCACGTAATGATTACTTTGACGTGTGTGTGCGCAGTGTGTGTGTGTCCCACTTTTCGTTAGCAGGATTCCTCAGAAAACGGTAAGCCAATTGTGGGTGAAATTTTTGATGTAGTATTGGAGTTGGGTGAACCGATGATTAGGGAAACGTGCTATGGTGGCTTGGGTTGGCACGTAGGTGCAGGATAGTGGGGTAGATAAACTGAGTAGATTTTCAGCTTAAAAATATGGTAATAAGTCATTATGATTTGCATAATAGTTGTCGGATCCCCCCGGAACCTGGTGAATATGGTCTACCTTCGGCCCATACCTTTTGATTCCTTGCGAAGTCAGCGGAATCTATGTAGTCAGTTGTGTGTGTGAGGCCCGCTTGTACACATGAGAACTTGATCAGGTGAGTAGATCAGGTTTCACCTTGGTATGGGTGTTTGCCATGATGAGTACATGATCCTATGGTTTTTGGGTCCGGTCAGTGGTCATCTGAGTCAGGAGAGGTCAAAGTCAGAAAAAGTCCAGAATGGTTAGTCCGATCAAGTTGAATTTCGATGGATAGCTTTCTTATGGGGAGTACAGGAACCCCATTGTTTTAGGTTCAGGTCGGGCTGAATTTAGAAAATTTGTAAAAAGTTATATTTTGGACAATTTTTGGCTTGTAAACACGATAACTCGAACCCACCTGGATGGATCAAGCTCATACTTGGTATGTGTGTTCCCTACGATGCATCATGAACCCTATTGTTTGGGGATCAGGTCTGAGGTCACGGAGGTAAAAGTCTGAAAAACCTTGAAAATTAGTGTGTATCTTCTTATCAAGAGTGTAGGACCTTATTGGTTGGTTGGGGGACAATGGGAAGCTTGTCAGACGTTATGTTGCCTGATATTGAGCTGGTACAATCTCACATTTGTTCTGTGTCTGCTATAGGTTGTCAGAAAGAGTCAAGGAATCACTGAGTCTTTTGGCTTTCTTGTTTAGCAAAGATTTGGGGTCAATGGAGATCATTCAATTTGTCTAATTTGCATAATTTATGCAAAATTTCAGAGTTCGTCAGATTTTCTTGAAACTTGGTGAATACGGTCTACCTGCAGTCTCAAAACTTTTTCACAATCTCAAGGCAATGGAGGTTCATTCAATGTGTCCAATTTGCATAATTTATGCAGAATCTTGAAGTGTGGTTGGATTGCCATGATACCCGGTGGGTATGGTTCACCTTAAGTTCCGATTTTTTTTTATCATGGATTCAGGGTCACTGGAGGTCATTCAATGTGTTAGTTTGCTAATTTAAATGCATAATTTATAAAGTTTTGGCGCGGATTCTCCTGAACTTTGTAGGTAGGCTTACCTTTACTGTCCAACATTTTCAACTTAAACTGGAGGTCATTCATTGGCATCTATTTTGCATAGTTTTCTCCAAATTTTCAAGTGTTATATTTTTTATGATGGTATATGATTGGTATGGTCTACCTTTAGTACCCAAATATTTTAACATTGACTCGTCTCTTTTTCTCTACAGGGGTTAGTCCACCGCAACCAGCCGGTGGTTACCCAGCACAGCAACAACAGCACAGCACCTGAACCACTGCAGCAAAGCCAGCAAGAGGCGCAACAGAGGGCGCTACAACAGCGAGCAATGGAACAGGCAGCAGCGAAACAGCTAGCATTACAGCAACAGGCGGCAGCTCAGCAACAAGCCATCCTACAGCAGCAGCAAGAGCAGCAGCGTGCTACCGCCCTCCAGCAGCAGGCCGCGGCGGCGGCTCAGCAGGCGACCCTGAAACAGCAGGCCCAGCAGCACGCGGCCGCCCAACAACAGCTCTACCAACAGAATCAGGCCTACCAGAGGATAGGCTACAACCAGGGGCAATACCAGCAACCCGCTGGCTACACCCAGCCGGGGATAGCGCCTGCCGGCTACACGCAGCAGTACCCACACCAGCCGGGGTACAACCAACCGAATCAACCTCTGGCTGCAGTCGGCTATGGCAGCAGAACCCGCAGCAGGGTGCAGCGGGGTATGTCCAGCCTGGTCCCTATGGGGCAGGGGGTGTCCCCATGGAGCAGGGGGAGTGGCTTACAACAACCACCAGGCGGGGTATGCCCAGGGGTTTACCCCCAGCAGCCAGCGGGGTATGGCAGCCAGCCACAGGGATACCAAGGCTACAGGCCAACAGCTGTTGATAGCGCCTTTGAACAGCACCCAGCGGGTACACAGAGGGCGTTCACCTTCCAGGGCCAAGTGGCACAGCCCCAGCAAAACCACCCTACCAGCAGCAGGCGTCGTACACGGGGCAGCCAGCGGTGGTCAGCGACCAGTTTGGCCAACAGCCCTTCGTTGAGCACATACCGGGGCAGGGGGCGGTATCACCGACCACCCTCCAGTACCAAAGCAAAGCTCCTCCGGTGACCCTGTAGATGAAGGAACTCTTGTCGGTGAGTCGAGTGGGAATTCGTGAAGTGCAATAAAATGTTTGTATACAGTGATTGACCCCATAGTGGTCAACCAAAATATCTTTCTTCCCCTTCATCCTGCAAATTGTTTTAAGAATAATGTAAGCGTTTTATTCCACCCCTGACATAAACACCATTCAGTTGGCCAGCAATGTACCAGGCGTATGTAGATGTGCCCTACCTCATGTAGTAATGAATTGATGTCAAAATATTCTGTTCAAATTCACTCTTCTGGTGCTCCAACTGTCTTTTATTTAAGGTGTCTTCACAGCAGTTAAATAACGAATATCTAAGCAGAAGTCTGTGGACACTTTCCTGTACTCGATGCAATAAAAACTTGTTTGTGCCTTTGCGGTTCTGCATTGATCACCCAGACTGAGAGTGAATCCTCCATTTTGCGGAACTGGTATGGTACACTGTCTGGTCATAAACTTGAACATCAATGTATTTATCGGTGCAGCCTCCACACGTGAGTTGTGTGATCTACAGCAGGCCTTCTTAACTGGCGGCGTGCCCGCCACTTGTGGCGCTTTGAGGCATTCAAAATGGCATGCGACGGACTAGACTGGTAACAACTGGTAAAATACAGAAAAAGTGTCAGACAGTGAAAAATTTATTTTCCAAATGCTCTATTAAACAGACTAAACCATGATGTTAAGTATGCGGAACCTGCAGTGATTGTGCCCTTCGAACGCATGTGCGCATGGCAACTACTTCATATACACCAAACTTCAAATAAAATATTTTATTTTATTGTCATTTCTTGTATTTCATTGTACTGCTGTTTGTACTTTATATTACAAACTTTTGAAAATTAGCACAAAGACTCATAGAATGATGTGAAATGTGACCATGACAAACGTGTCAAAACAGGTCCAAATCCACATGCTGCATGGGTCGCTGATTCGTATGTCCAACTTTTGGACCCCCGGCCAGGTCCCACTCAGGGCCCTAAATCCATTTTCTAGACCTCACCGAATGCGAGTCAGTCTGTTTGATCCCCAGCATTCATGAGCAATTCCAAATGTCTACATATGGGGTAATCATGCTGAATGATGTTGTAATAAGAACATTGTTGATGCCATTGTGCAGCTGGGGAGTGCTTTCACCGATAGTCTGAGAAGACTATACATTGACCGGGGTTCCTTCAAGAATGTTTCTCGAAATGGAAATTCTGAATTAGGGTCAATTTTAGAGACGCATCTTACTGCCTTAAGGCATAGGAAATGCCGTTTCCTGCAATCTGGGGGGTCTGCCAGACAAAACGTTCTCAACCGCACTCTGCGCCAACGCATGGTGGCGCTCTGCTCAGATAGTGTCATCAAAGTTGGCACCTTCACGAAACTAGTTGAGAAGGCCTGCTCTGCAGAGTTTAGTTCGTCAAATGTTACGGAGGACTCGACCAATGATAAGGAGGCAGATATCTGTACTGAGGACTTGACCAATGATGCATCATCACATACATCTTTCGAATCGCGTAACACTCCTTTATTTTTTCGCCACCATCTTAGTTAAAGCGCATGAACACAGATAACATTTTCTTCTATCGAAGCAAAATTATTACTTCAAATTCCATCAAAAAACAAAACAAACATGAGCATAGGGGTAAAAACAGCTAGTGGTAGTTCCCACATCCAACAAAAGAATTGGTGAAATGCTGATGAAACAATGGATACGTACCATGTGTGACGTCATTCAGCAACGTCATTCCACCAACTCCACTCACCTATTGTGATATTTAATAATTTGAATATAGCAGAGATGGATTGCCATGCTTGGCCAGCCCATCTGAGCCCTGTGTTACTTTTCCCCAATAATTTTCTTGCAGTTGACGATACGCCACCAACGCCGCCTCGGCTACGAGGAACAATTTGGTCAGTCCCTCCAGTAACCCTTCAATAAGGTGGACCAGTCCAGAGAGGACCAATCGTCTGTGGACATTGAATTCGATAAAATACGGGAGCCATCCCCAGGTAAGCTCTTTGTGACTGCGTATGACTGGGCTTCAGACTGAACTGTCAAGTTAAAGGAAAGTCCAGCAGCCAAATTAATACTCTTTTTGGTCTTATAATGTTGAAGGAAATAAAAAATCATTCAAATACCACTTTCTTTCAATTTAATAGCATGTTCAGTTGGGAAGATATGGCTTCCTCAAATTCCATATAATTTGGTGATTTTCACAAACTGGCAACTTTTTTTATGATGTCTATCTACCGATTATAAGGGAAAAGTCAAAACATATTTCTTGGCCTTTTCTCTAAAATTGGTAGATGAGGACGTCATCAAATGTTGCCAATTTGCAAAATTACCAACTTACAGTGTTAAATTTATAATCTTTAAGAATTTGTACCTTCATAACCGAACATGCTATGAACATGAACCAAAGTTTGTTTGGCATAATTTTCAATGCACAATCATATGACATTCAAGTATTTTGGGCTGGGCTTGCCTTTAACGACTACACAGGGTTGGACTAGCTTGGTAGGCAGAGCTCCAGACTTACTGGAATAGGAACTTACTTGAAGCAATTTTTTCGCAGGGCTGTTAGACAAAGCATGTGTCCTTGATCATCCCACGATACCCGATTTGAAAAGGAGACCTTTTGAGGTGACCTATATAAATAGTATTTAACATTGTATATGGAAAGTCCTTCGGAGTACACAATATCGGGTGCATTTTAGTTGTTAGTGTGAGATAACTACGTCATTAGCCTTCGATCAAAAAGGGACCTGGTCGGCTGAAAAGTCATGTGACACCATCACATCATCTAACAGAGCTCACAGTTCCAAGAGACTGATAGTTAGGCCATCCCCATTGCTAGCACTGATTCTGTGCACAAAATTTGTCTCCCTGACAAACAAAAGGATTACTGACACATGGGCCCTTTGCATTTGAGTCGCCATGCAAATTATCCATCACTAACAGCCGACAGAAACGTAATCCCAATGACACATGTAAAAATGGAGACCTTGTGATGTGATCTATAAATAGCAGTGAACATTGCATAAGGGGAGTCCCCCGGGGGACGCATTAATGACACATGTGAAAGTGGATACCTGTGAGGTGACTGCAGAAAGTCGGGGAATACCAAATGTGGACAATCCTTTTGGGATGTCCCTCGGAGGACCTAAAAGATGTGACTCATGTATAATTGTATGATGCATTGCAAGGGAAGAGCGTACAGTCTGTGTTTGATGAGTCACTGATGAATAGGGGGTGACATACGGGAAGTGGTTGCAAATTTCATATCAATAATCAGGCACAGTTTGAAAGCTCTTATATCATTACTCTGTTGCTTATTGGACGGTCCAGAAGGGGAAAAAAAAAGGGTCTGGTAGATTTGAGTCGATAAATGAGCATGTAAAATGTGTTAACACCGATGTGAAAAAAACATGAACTACGACCAGACATTGAATGTAAGGGTCATGTCTATGCATGAATGTGTGTATATAGGGGTGCTAGTGTAGAAGTATATGCCCATACTTACATAGCCACCGTAGCCACCTCACTGTGGCCTGACCCAAATTTCCCCATAGTTGCGACCTTAGCGTCCTAAGTGTTCATACCACATGTGGGGATTGCTGTACGGAAAACAACTGATTCTTTCTGGTTCATACAAATTTCAGATCCAGTGCATTCCAAAAAATATTATCCACTATCTTCTTCACACAGCACAACTTGAGAGCAATAATTCTGGGCAGCCGATGGATACACAGCGCCCTCAGTCTGATCCCTCAACCCGTACACCTCGGCCCAACTCAGTGGGGAGAAAGTGGATGCGTTTGGGGCGACGCCCTTTGTCCCACCGGGGGACACCGCACTTGCCTCACCCGAGCTACTGCTCCAGGAAGACCACCCAGATGACTTGGCCGGTCCGCCCTCAGATTCCGTTCCTGCCGTCCCATTCGATGACAACTTTGTCAGCGTTCCCGAGAGGCTCTCCGATCTTGCCAACTTCAGCAAACAGCTGGAAGAATTTGAGGTGGACCCCTTCGGGATCAAGGAGAGTCCCTCGAGCAGCGATCACGAGGGAGACCAACCAGCGAGACCTCTCGGTCATATAACTACAAGAGTTTCGATGCGGATTCTCTAGAGATCAAGCAGGACGAAGATCACCTGCACCGGGGACTGCTAGACCGGCATGGAAGCTCAGAAGACGAGGACTCGGAGGAGGAGGATGAGTCAGACCAACAAGATGACGAGGACCAGGGGGCGGCCCCTCTCGTCGAGGGGGAACATGATGTAGACGACTCGGAACTCGCCATGCTGAACCTCCAAGATCACCAGCAACAGCAGCAGGTAGCTGTCGGACAGCTGATAGACACGGACGAGCCAGATCCCTTCCAGCAGGCACCCTTCAAGCTGAAAGGCCAGCCTCCCCCGACCAAGGATCCATCAGGAATCTATGGGGTAAATGGCACCCTCCACCCGCCCATGTCACCCCCAGAGCAGGGCGAGGTAGAGCCGGATCCCTTCCAGGTGCACCCTTCAAGGGGAAGCCCGTCCATCGCCAGGGCAGTCGGACCTCATCGAATTCGGAGAGCTCGGACATATTCTCCAAGGCCCCTTTCCCCGCAGCTGCGGCCAAGAAGAGGCAGGGCAACATGTCCGACAAGAGGAAGGCCAAGTCACAGCACACCTCTAAGAAGCATTCGGCGGCGACGGGAACCCACCCCTCCAGTGTCACCGGACAGAGGGCGCCAGAGCATCGACTCAACAGGATCTGTTTGGCTCTGTGCCGTTCGATGCCATCGATGGAACATCGATACTGTAAGTATTTCATTTTCATTTCAGTATGGCTGCTTGTGACGATATTTGAACGTTAAAGGCTGAAACAACCTATCTCTTCCTGCACAGTTTTTGTTGACACACTCATACTCCATGGACAGAGTAGACAAAATATATGCTTGCATGGTGATGATTTCATCAAAATACCTGAAAACCGTACGGACTGTCAAAAGGAACTGATAGGCATGTTTCGGCCTTCACTCAGTTTGAAAGCTTTAGGCAATGGTCCGTCGTAGGAATCAGCAGTAGGCTGCGATGGAGGTGACGGCATAGCAGCTCCAGTTCAACCACTACCAGAAATGATGCCCAGGTTATTTGGGTTCAGTGGGTAGTAGATGATTGATATCTGTCTTCCAGGGTGACTAAAGGGAGAGACTTGCTACATCCTGAAAAAAACTATGTAACACACATCTGCTGATTTGTCATTAAACATCACTCACCTACTCTCCAGGGCAGGAGTCAATATACGGCCCACAAGGGCTCTTTTCAGACAAATTGTTGGTAATTTATTCCCTGGAGAGGGTTATTCCTGAACTAACTAGTGGGTGGTTCCACTTCTAGGGACTATTAGGAGCCCCGAGCCCTTGCTTAAAGGGGAAATGCAGCCAAAAATATTTAAAGTCATATGATTGTGCATTGAAAATCATGCCAATCATACTTTGTTTCATGTTCATAGCATGTTCGGTTATAAAGTTACAATTTTTTTAAAGAATATTAATTTATCACTGCTAAGTAATTGGCAACATTTGATGACATCATATCTACCAATTTTAAAATAAACGCTAAGAAATATGTCTCACTCTTCCCTCATAATTGGTAGATATGACGTCATAAAAAGGTTGCTAGTTTGCCAAAATCAACAAACTATATGAAATTTGAGGAAGCATATCTTCCAACCGAACATGCTATAAACCTGGAACAAAGTGATATTTGAATGATTTTTTATTCTCTTCAACATCATAACACCGAATAGAGTAATAATCTGGCTGGACTTTGCCTTTAATTCCCGCCCTGCCTATCTCACTGGTGAAGACACACAAGGACTGGTACAGTCTTACATAGAGTTGTTTAAGTACAATGGTCATGTAAACTTAGCTTCTGCTATTTTGGTGTCTTATATCTAGTATATTTAGGAAACCCAAACTTCAGGAAGAATTCCAATCCCAGAAGTCGGTGGGCAACCTCTGTATCGTTACTGTGGCAACGCCATCAGTCAGGGTGGGATTGCATTTGATTAAAATAAATAACTCAGCAGGGATCATGCCAGAATCGCCAATTTTGGTTGTGGGGTCTTGACATGTCCTCTTTTCATCTGTGCCAGTTCCAAGATGATCTGTTGCATGACCATTGTACTTTTCTTTTTTCTAGATGACTAGCCATGCCTTATGGTCTAGGAGACTTACAGTACAGATAAATAGCTGGGGCAATCGCCCGCTCTCCACTCAGTGTTGTAGTTAGGCAATGCGGTCAAATACATCATTGAAATGGGGAGGGATTTTCAAACAATTTTGTGTGTATTTTCAATGGTTGTCTCAGCTTTTTTCGTGAATCTTAGCCCCCCCTACACAGTACGCACAACATTGAGTAACTCTAAACTATTATCTGCCTGCTGCACTGTGCCCAAAAATGTCTCCATTTTGCATGAAACCCAAAGCAAGAGGCAGCCTGACACTTGCCTCAAATGTGATGGAAACATTGCTAAAGCTGTTAATTATCATTGTTGTATCAACTCTCCATAAATGTAGTTGATTCATTCAGTATATTCCTGCAGGAACAGCCTTTGTGGACTTCGTTTAGAGGGTCACATTATCTTATGTCATTTGAACTCCAGTGACTTTGAATGCCCCACCTTTTGTTCAGGTCCAACTGGGTATTTCCCCATTCCCGAAGTTTGGTTTTAAATATGACAAACTTGGAAAAATTGCATGATTTAGGCAAATTTGACCTCCTGTGACCTTGAAATAACTTTCATGTTGCTTGAGACTACCAACAGCCCACTTCCACAGAGTTTTGTTCAGATCTGACGAAGCTAGAAAAATTGTGAAAAAACCCACAAATTTGACCTTGAAGTCACTGTCATGTTTTTCAGCACCAACTTTTGTCCCAACCCACCAAGTTTCATGTAAATCGGATGGCCTCAGTATTTCTGTGTGAAACCTGCAAAATAGAGGGCAGTAGACATGCAGTGATTCCCACTTTTGGAATTCCTCTGAGATTTCACTAGGGTGGACATGTGTCCCTAATTCCATAACAATCGATTAAAGCGTTAAAGAGTTATTGCGTTAACGGAGGCGGAGACGGCAGCGGCTACACTCCTAAAACCATAATATTCCCGGACATATAATCAAGTGTGTGTGTGGAGACTATCGACGTGTCACCAGCTCTGTACAAATTCAATGTGAATGGCCGAAATGGCAGTTCACTAGCTGTGCAATGTAAAGCTGAATACTGATACTGCTGCTGCACACGTATGTTGTCAGTGAGTGAGCCATGCATCCCTGCAATACTGAAGAATATCTGCGGTAATAACATGTTGAACTTCCACATGGGTTGTTTCGTGCCTTCCCAGCATACATGTATAGGCGCGTTTCCCTATCAATATTTCTTGCAATCGCGATGACCCGTTGCGGCTAGGCTAACTGCCTAATTGTATTAAAATAGCGTCCCCCTTTGAAAAAAAGTCTGCAAGCACCTGGACGGGATATTTGTACCGACTTACCTGTTGTTGATGCTTTATAACACAGTGATGAATCCATTAGGTCACATCTAATCATTCGTTGCATTTATATATTTCTTCAGCTGTACCAAGCAGCAAGCGCCCCCACGTGGCGACTACAGCCGGCAACGTGCGACTTTCAACGAGGGTACGTCGGGTGGCCCGCAGACTTCGGAGTGCAACAGCAACAGCTCGAGGTCATCTCGGCGTAGCAGCTCCAGCTCCAACTCGATCAAGTCCAGCCCCGGCATTAACCATCGCTTCAACCTGCGGAGCTCGCAGGAAAGCATAGACTCTAACGGACAACCTTCGATCCACGGATGGGGGAGACCCACGGCGAGCCCACGCCAGTCGCACTCACGGGACCTGCCCAGGGCGAGGTGCCGCAGTTTGTTGATCTGAAGATACCACAGCCCGCTGCCCCTGATGTGGATCCATTTGGGGCTGCCCCTTTCAGACCGCCCCCCACCTTGACAGGCTAGGGGGTGTAAGGACAGACATATGAGAAGTGTGAGGGATGAAGAGACTGGATGGGATGCATTGGTGTCAAGGACCTCTAATATCGAAGTGTTTGATAGTCACCAGTACATTTGACGTCCAAAAGAATAAAAATGGCCACTAGCGATTTTCCTTCCTTTATCATGGATTCTCGTAGGTAATGGTTGTCATTAATTCTTGCTACGCTGTTGAACTTTCGTTTACAGGCACCACTTGTCACTTGGACTGGAAGGAATCTCACGAAATATTCAGCTAGGTCTCTACTCCAGTTGTCAGTACATCTGAATGAACTTTTTGAGGGAAGGCCTGTCAGAGGTTTAGGCCAATTGGGAGTTTAATCCCAGGCACTGACTCAGTGTGTCGCCTTTGAAACGAGGCACATTTGAGGCACAGTTCACAACTTGTGAATACACCCCTTGGAGATTCCCTACGGTGTGGTAGAATATAACATTCTATCTCAGCATGATAACTGAGTCTGCTAGAGACTGTGTGCATGCAGATTTGAGAAATAGTGCTTATAATCAGTTGGTCACATTAGTATTCAAATCTCCTGTATTTCACCCAACCACCCCTATCAGAAATATGGTCAGCATAGTAACAGCAGCCCTTTTACTGCTAGTTCAACATGATCGCAATTTTTGGAAATATCCTGACTATCGCTAATGTGGGATGGTAATACTACAGCTCTGGACTTCCATCAGTTAGAATATTCTTTTTGTCTCTATGTCTGTTCATGTTATCCATTTTGCATGTTCACATAGGCGTCAACCATCTTCAGAAGTGGGGGGGGGGACATGACAAGGGGGCCCGACCTCCGCCGCAAAAAATTACTGTGTGAAAAATGAAAACCAAGGGAGCATCCTCAAAATGGGAGGGGGACACCCCCATTTTCCCCCAGGATTGACCCCCATGCATGGTCACCAATGAACATCCGGGGTACAGACAATAGTTGTTCTCCCTGGCCTTCATTACAACCTTATTTTACTGTCCCCACTCTTTGTGAGCTACATCAATTCATCTCATGTTTCCTATGTTATTGTTTTATGACTGAACATCTGTGCTGTGGATTTGTAGTTTTCGTCGGGGAATTTCGGAGGATTGTTTCACCACTGTTCCTACAAGCGTCAAATGGCCAGTGACCCCTTGACCTTTTCACCTGTGAGAAGCCCACTTTGAGTGTGAAATGATCACACAGTCCAAGCGGTCGATACAGGATTTGGGACAGGGTAGGCAATGATGGTGTGCGTGCATGAAAGTCGATGCCTGTTTAGGTTTACAGTTTAATCCCTGATCGATCATTACCAAGGACACTACCCCCTGGGAGGCTGGGACAGTTCCCCTTGGAACAGTTTGCACCATTGCAAGTGGTGACCAACATCTGAGTGAGCAATCAGTCAAGTGGGAGAGACCTTCACAAATGAAACCTGCCATCATGGGATATAACTATGTTGAGCTTGTCACCACTATTTCCTCAATGGGACTCCCCTCGTTCTCCTGAGAAGAAGTGTCTGCACATTGCCTTACAAGAGCCTTTCCTGTTAAGGCCCAGTCCCCAGTAGGTAAACTGTTCCCCAGCGCCAAGCCCGAAGAACATTTCGTTCCAGTTCAATTTACCTTTTAATTTATCCCATTATGACATCCAAATTACTGAAGGAACTTCTGCTGATCCTGGGTGTGCTGACATGCAATTAGCCATTGCAAAATTACCCATGTGACATCATGAGGGGGGGGGGGGGAGATGCTGGAATTCAAGGCCAGGTAGACATTACCTGTATCCTGTATCGAATGAACTATGGATGGGATCTGAATAAGAACTTACTGATCATGCACAAGAAATAATCCTCATTTCTGAGTGAGAAACCGATACACTCCTTTTTTTATCCTGGTGACGAAAATGCCAGCATTGTCACCCCATGGGTTGGCCCTGCATCGTTCCCCTGGTGATGTCTGTGAATTCTTCCCATCCTCGCAGGTAATGACATGGCTCAACGAGGCAACAAGCCTAAAACTCAAAATTTGTGGGTGTTCCGTCTTTCCACCTGTGTCGTTCAGAGGAAATACTCTCACTATACCATTGGCTTTCGAGTCAACTACGTCGCGCTCATATGCTGGCTTGTTTGAGGAGACATGTTTTTTTTTGCTCTTTGGTAGAACAGTCATCCCATACAAGCCAATAGCAAGTCTTCACACATTTTATTTTCTACACTTCTTGGTATCTGGGCAGTTTAAATAAGCATTATTTTTGATCAAATCGCTTTAAACTACAATGCCACTGCACATCACTTACCTATAGCGCCAATCACCACGTGGGGCTTGTTTTTGAATCAGCGCTTCGGATTGGTGCCCCACCATTGGAACATTCCACTTCTCTGCAGTTTTTCTTTCAGTCTACATTTTGCTTTGTTTGGTTTGATCACCCTTCGAGGTTAAGAAGAGGCACAATTTTTTTTCAAGTTTTCCTAAGTCCTAAGTCCCAAATTTTGAGTTCCTCTCCTGAACACTGTTTGTGTTATATGAAGGAGCTCTCTCTATTGAATATTTTGTCGTCACTGTTGTTATTAATTTTATTGATATTCTATCTAAGGTTTCCGTACTTTGTCTAAGGGTTTTTGGAAGTTTTTCAATTTAATATTTAATTGGATTTATTTTTTCGAAAAGTCTGGTCTTTGAATGATAATTGTTTTGATATTAGTTCACCTACCATCCTGGGTGCCCTGCCACCTTCGAGCAACTTCACATCTTTCGATAGATGTAATAATTTTATCCTGGACTGGTCTAGGAACCACCTGTAATTACCAAGTTCCTCATCCTGTCACAGGTAGCCCAGTTGTCTTCCTTGTGTTTAGAGTAGAGACATTTGTTGGAATATATAAAAGAAACTGTAGAAAATGTGAGCCTGGCAGATAACTGACCTTTGTTACTGTACTACTGCTCAAACCCCTCTTCAGACTCTTTATAATCGCAACGCCCATTTCGGATCCGTAAGTAATTTGTTACTACCTTGTCACAGACAGACACAGAGCCACAGATATCTGTCAGTGATATATATTTATATATATAATATATATTACATATATTTTGGAAATATATATATATATAAATCGGAAATATTATATATATATAATATGAATGCAGTTTACCATTTGACTGTCCAAATTCAGATATTTGCGGTTACCATTTAACGTACCGTCCAAATTAATATATTTGCATGTTTTCAATAAGATTGTCTAATTCCATATATTTTGCAGTTACAATTTTGACTGTCCAAATCATTAATTTTTTCATTACCAGATTGACTTCCCAACCTCATATTTTCGCTATTGTAAGATATTTATAATTGGCATTCAACAGTTCCCCGCGGTTGCATTCGAGCACAAATAAATATGATATTAGAGTTATGGTCAGTTGTATGGAGTGATAGAACATGTCCTGTTTCAGGTTCTGAGAACACTGTGCAATGCTTACTCGCTGATGCATCATCAAACAACTCAGCAGCCATCTAGCTTCGGTTTGCTAAAAATAGTTTTAACACTTTGGCCACTCCACTCTCCCCAATCCCCCACCCCTTTCCCCACCCCCCTCCAGCGCACCACCATGGCTGTGTGTAGATAACCAAGCCATGATCCCTATCAGGTAACTGAGGTAGTGGAGGCTTTCAGTATTACCTCCTGTGAGTGGTGTATGCATTGAAATTTGTAATGTAAAAGCATGTATTTTCGAGAGAAATAATGTACCTAATAAAATGAATATAATATGAAAGAAAACTAACCTGTTTTTGGTCAATGTTTTTGTGTTTCCCACTAGGTCTTTCTTGGAAGGGGATGGGATATCTGATTTCCAGCAATCAATGGGGTGTTCTAGTAAGAGGAGAAAAAAAAATTGTATGCTTTATTACACCAACCTAAGATTGCAACCTATGGTTGTAATTGGACTATTACCTATGGACCACTGGGCCAGCGAGCATTTCCAGGTTATTATTATGGACCACAGAATGGAATTATTGCTGACATCTGGTATCCGGCATCCTCTGGGCTGAACGCACTGCATCATGACTGGGACAGCCGAGGTCCCCGTCGGGTCTCTGTGATGGCTGGTGGCAAGGGTTCGAAATAAGACAGGGATCGGGTCCAGGGGTTCTTTTCAAAAGAAAGAGCCCCCTGGTTAGTGGAATCTGGCTTGGGACCAGGGGTTATTTCGGTAGGACCATGGGCTCTGATCACTTTCCTTCTCTCAACTTCTGACTGAGAGCGCGACCCAGTGCCTTCAAATCGAAAATCAACCACACAGGCTATTAAACCTAGCTCACTTCATAACGACATCCACTGAAGTGTCAGTCTGCCAACAACCCATTGAAATAAGTGCGTGCCTGGCTTTACTTCAGTTATGCCCTCCCTAATGTTACCCGAGTGAAGAACACATGGCTATGTTCCTTCCTCTCCAAAATAGCCCTCTGGGTTAATAACAATTTCATTAGGACCCTGGGGTTTTGGTTGTATTTTAGGGGGCTAATAGGCCCCTGGCCCCCCGCTTATCGTGAACCCTGGGCTGGGGGCGGCCGACTTGGGCTAGGATTCCATATAGATGTGGGCAGATGTGGTGTGTGGAATGAATGTGAAAATCAGATTTTCGAGGAGGTTGACATCTCAGGAAGAATTGAACTATATAATAATGTAAAAAGGCTGTAAATATCTAAGAACTCAGGAATAAAGATGGTAACTTACTTCACAAGGAAGGTATTCCATACAATCCATTTGCCGTGAAGCAACATTGTCGCATCCATGGTAATTTTGCCTACTCATTGTGCGTTCCATTTTATTGTCTCACCTAAACTTTGTTCAAGGAGGGACATAGTGATCACTTCATTGTGTATGCGTCTGTCTGTCAGTATTTGGGGTTCGATATTCCCTGAACCGTGAAAGCGGTTTCAGGCTGAAATTTTGTGTGGTGTATGGTGCAGAGTTGTCCATGTGAATCCATTGTTCATCCCAGAGACCATAATACTAATTTGCCTAAATGACATGTTTAATGAAAATTGGCCCAAAAGTTTGTGTACAAGATCTGTAGATGTATTAGTGATGTAGTTCAGCGTATACAACAACTATGAGTTGCGAACAAAAAAAATAATTCCAAAGATTTTTCTATAGGATCAATCAAACCTGCCTAGCTCCTATTTCCTTTACCTTGAGGCCCAG
Organism: Sclerodactyla briareus; assembly: GCA_026419785.1. Classification (NCBI taxonomy): domain Eukaryota; kingdom Metazoa; phylum Echinodermata; class Holothuroidea; order Dendrochirotida; family Sclerodactylidae; genus Sclerodactyla; species Sclerodactyla briareus. The sequence continues at coordinate 774,491 of JAODTK010004477.1, read as the reverse complement.
AGGTAAATTGTCACCTGTCAACACTTTTTCTGACCCTGCTGATCCAAAACAGGCCTGGATTTCACTAGTAACTGGAAAGCCCCTCCTGGACCAGGCTGAGATAAGGCTACATGTTGTTCCAGTGTTCAAGCAGCTCCAGGACTTCACATAATTGCGATTTTCAGGGGGGGGGCGGGTTAGGGGAGGGATAGGGAGGTTGAAATGACTGTGTACAAGAATATAGGGGAGCCATATTGTACTTGGTGTACATAAACTTCAACTGGACAATTATAAAAAATCACGTTTGCTAGCACAATACACAGTCTACCGATGCGATGAACGCACTCACGCAGGAGGACATGGTTCCTGTTGGCACGTATTGCTGTATTCTTGTGGTTGAGAGCTGGTGTGTGTAGCAGGTAATAATTCAGACAATGAATTGCTGGGGGAAGGGTGATTCGACCTTACCCATTAGCTCGAGAAGGCGATGGCCGTGAATAAAACTTTGAACCACTGGCGTGATTAGCCCTTTTGATGGTTAAAAAACGCGATTGCGGCAGACAGGCGAGGGACCACTTATGGCGCGATGCCTTGTTCAGATGATTGTTCTGCTGTTACGGAATTTGTCGCAGCAGACCAACTGCATCTATGTAATCCCAGCCTCACAAGGCAATTGGGAGCTCATCTCTAACACATGCCCAGCTGTCCCCAGACAGTTAATAGCAAGATATTGACTGATAACTCCGTTGTAAGGGTTCTTTGAGGACTTGTTCTAGGCTCAGAGGCAAGGGCGGCGATTTGTGTTGGCGATTGGGGGACGGGCAAGATGAATACTTCCCAAGCGGAGCCCACCACAGGTTGGCGCGTGTCGTACAAGGAATTTTTTTCGTTGACAGACCCCTAGATTGCAGGAAACGGCACTTCCCGTGCCTTTGGGGGCAGTAAGCAGCATTCCAAAAATTGATAACAATTTTCTATTTCAGGAATGGTTCTCCAAAAATTTTATCGCTTCAGGGATAAATTTGAAGGTTTTGCGTTGGATGCTGTAATTTCTAAATACGATGCCTGATTTTTTTACTCGAAAAATACGGCCCCCATTTTTATCTTCTTGCCGACCACAGGCGCATGGGAGGGACACTTTCAATTGGGGCCAGACAGTGGCCAAATGCAGGGACGTAGCTAGGGTTTTACGATTAGGGGGGTGAAAAAGAAGCAAATTACGACTAGGAAAACTGAAAAAAATCAAAAAGAGCATCGGGGGGGGGGGGGGGGGCATATATTTGACAGGGGGTACAAACATACTATTTAAGTGGAGCATCATCATCGGTAGGCGCAGAACGTACAATGAAAGTCTGGTTGTGCAAGCTCCTCAGATGCTGGCTGGAAATTACCTTTCCTGGGCGTTTCAGGCTGTATGTACTATGCTCCGAACATGGGTATTTTATGATCACAAACTTTGCAATCGGTGGAAAATTTGGAGATTTTGGTCGGACCGTCGGTCCTATCGCTGCCCCAACTTCAGCCTTTTGGCTGATGAGTGGGGGGGCAGCGATAGTGCGCGCATATTGATCGCCTAAATACCACGAGTTGTCATGTGGGCGGTCGTCTCACACTAGTGCGCGCATTTCCGGGCTCTCCGGACACGTAAAACATTGGGCACTCAGCAGAAAGTCCGGTAATTGTTACCTTTGACATTCTCTGCCCAAATTTCCCCAATTCTCTGTTGAATTTCCATTGTATCTTGTCCATTGTGCCACCCAAAATTTGTGAGAATGTGGGGGGGGGGGGGGGAGGTGCCCTGTTAGAATTGTGTGTCCACTGTCTAGTTATAGTTGCCGAATATTTGAGAGTTTGATGAGGGCGGCGGAGAAGAAAGTCTAGCTGCCGTGAGTCAGCAAGGACGTTAGTAAGCTTCCGACACCATCTAGCGGAGCGTCAACTATAGCGCGTAACGTAGAAAATTTGACAAAAATATAGTCCTAAACAGCAAAACTCTCGTCTGTAAGTACATGGAAATCTATTTCGATATATCAGTCCGTTGCAAAGGTTTGTAATTGAGAAATGAGAAATGAGCTAGCAGAAATAAGTCGGGGAATTCACCGAAGTTATTTAGGCCTATTCCTAGGGCACCATCTATAAGCGAAGCGCTTCCATGACGCGGAGCTAAGAAAATTTGGCGGAAATATTGTGCTAAAACAGCAAAAGTAACGCCCCTAAGTGTATGAAACTCCATTTGGAATCTTGATCTGAAGGTGGTAGACTGAATAACTTTTCATTTGCGTACGACCTAGCTGGGTTGAAGACCATTTTTGGTACCTAGAGACTGACTTCTGTGGGAGAGTGTCCCCCAATTGGTGCCCTGGTTACACTTATGTAAATTTTCTAACTGGCTCATCGTTAGTAAATTGCCAAAAGTTTATTCAGAGGAGTTTCCAGTGTTAATTGAATTTTGCAACAACGGTTCGGTACAGGCCTACCACAGTCCAATCCCAAACTGCTAACAGCCCTGACACTCGAAATTCAAAAGATGCCCGCTGACTACTGATCCCCTAGCAGACATCGACAACGTGCAGTGAGGCACAACACACCAAGCTGGTGAAACAGTCTTATGCAAACGATAGGGATTGAAGGAGAACCCTTCTTTCATTGATATTTAAGACTGACGACCCAGAGTAATTTCGGGCATTTTTTGTTGAGGAACATCATCTGTCTGCACAAGGCACATCATATGTTCCTAACACTACCTGCAGATAAAATTCCCGCGCGCGTAGCGCGCAAAAAATCGAAAATTGAGCAGCAGAATTCACCCAACTTAATAATTTAGGTCATTATGCATTTATTTGAACACGGTTGCTGCTGGATATGTCGGATACAGTGTTAGCAAAATAGCAGTCGGGCTCAAATATTGGGGGGGGGGGCAAAATGCATTGCGTCCCCAAGCAAAATATTGGGGGGACTTCCGTCCACCCGTCCCCCCCCCCCCATGATCGCCGCCCTTGCTCGAGGCGACCCACGGGGAGGGGGGGGGGGGCGGAACCCCAAGGGGCCCATGCATGCACTTATTTTGCCAACAGGGAGGGTGAGGCCACTTCCCTTGAGTTCCGACTTCAACCCAATCCCCAAGACAAATCTCTCGGTACGCGCCTGACCTGGCTGATCCGCTAGTTTGGAAATCAAGGGTGAATAGCGTTGCATCAGCCTGGTGCTGAACCGCTTTGTAGATTGTGCTTAGCCTACTAGCTACTATTAAAGAAACTCGAGAGGCGTTGGGTAGGAAGATGGAGTGAAATATGCACATAGTATAACTAGTTGCCTAAAAGGTGACTGGAGGGACAAGATGAACTCGAATGCAAGTTTGCAACTCGTATGTGTTCGAGACTGCAATGTTCATTGTGACAGCATGCTGGTTACGGTCAATTCTACAATTTACTGCGAGCATTCACTGGCGTGACGTTCTTTTTTTTGTGCACACGGGGAAAAAGAAAAAGAAACTTACAGCAGAAGACAACAGGGATATGCCTTACTTCAAAGTTTCTATCTGGGCGCCCTCCAAGAAATTACTGCCGAAAGTTGGGAACCAGTGTAGCATGAAAGGCATTACTCTCGATCCACTCGAGCAATTTGCTGTACACAACTCTGCATGCCTAATAATATTGTAATATCGCTGATAAGGAGCCTGCGTATTATAGTAGCGCTTCTTCCCTACCTCGTTACACTTCTCAAAGCGCTTCACAGGTGCTACCCCGAACGTTGGAACCGGTACGTCTCCGACAATCCCGGAGATTAAGTTGCTGCCATTATGATCGCAGATTGTCTTCAGATTCCCCACAGGTCAACAATTATCGCCGGAGTGAGGTGAGGCTCAGTGGCGTCACCAGACTTTTCGTCCTGGAGGGGGCACAGGGGCACAGACATTTTTCAGGAGGCACAAGAATACTATCCAGCGGAGCGTCAGCATGGCGGGTTGGTGCGGAGCGTACAAGAAAATCTTGGTTATGCAAACACCCCAGATAGCTGGAAGTTACCTGTCCCAGAGTTTTAGGCTGGGTGTACCAAGCTTCAAACATGGCATTTTATGATCACGAATTTTGTAATCGGTGGAAAACTTGGACATATTGTCGGACCTCGGTCCTACGCTTCGTGCCCCGACTTCTTGGCTGGAATGTTCAACAATCGCTGCGCCATACTACTATATACTCACCAGTGCGCGCATTTGTTTTTTCTTCAGATTTCCAGAGCATTCTGAGAAAAAAAATCAGGATCCCGGCAAAAAATTCAGACCATTAGCCAGCTTAAGCTCACTGTACCAACCATGATATGAACGTCATGCCACCGGGAGCAGGAGCGTCCGAGTAGTAGTTCCCTGGAGAAAACACGTGTTTGAAAAATCGGAAGCCGTTTTTTCCTCTGAGAGCCGAGGCTACTGCAGTTCGAAGTGCGCGTGGTTGAGAGAGGAAGAAAGGACAAGAGAGGCCAAGGGTTTTAAGTAATCAATGAGAAGTTGATTGTAATTTTCAGGTCAATGGAATGTTGTGTATAGTTCACCTCAAAGATGTATAGCTGAGGGGGGCCAATGAGCAGCAATTTCCCATAGAGTTGGCGGAGATTGTGGAGAGCAAACGGGACGAATTTCACCACTAGTACCACCTGAAATTCGTACACTTTTTTTATGCATGCGGCTACATTTGGCACAATTAAGGCCGGTCTTGTCATAAAAAACAACAAATTAGACAGGTTATGTATCAAACTGTTGGTCGGAATACTGACTAAGATGTTTTCTCGGAAAATCACAAATTTTTGGGCGAGAGGGCACAGGGGGACCGTAAACAGGTTTTCGAGGGGGCACATCCCCCTGTCCCACTCCTATCCCCCTCCGAAAAGTCTGAGTATCCTTTTGTATATGCGTTTGGATTTTCCTCTTTGACACCACTGTTAGGACTGGAGGACTTGTCGATGGGAGGCTTAATAATTCTTCCAAGCTTGAACAGTTTCAGATCAGATGAAAACCTTTTTCACCTGTTACTGTGCCCGTTCGCGAATTTGTCCATGGACACGTGCAACCGCCGGGAGTTTCGCTTAAGTTTTAGAGGGGAAAAATCCTTCGCATGCGTGGATGTAGTGTACTGGTAGAAATAATGCAATTGTGACAAGTCTGTATAGCTCCCGAAATGCCTCACGAATGGTTTTAGTAGATAGCGAACTTAAAACGAATAAGGGTGTTCTTGGCGCTTCAATTCACCGTCCATTGTTATAGACATTTGACTGAATGGCAGTCAGCCTCAGAACTTATGGAGTTATCCGGAGGGAGAGGAAATTTTCGGAAGGGGGGGAAAAGATAAAGAGGAGATATGATCTGATACCGAATGGACATCGGTGCAATCATCACCGGAGTGTCAGGGCCCGCTTGTGAAGGAGGAACGAGGGATGAGCGTCCCAGTGGGGTCCCCGGAAGGTGGCAGTAGTATTGGAAGGAGGGCAAAGATGCAATATATATTAGGCATATTGGATCTGATCCTTTGGCATGATGTGATTCAGTGGCGTACCCACGGGGCGCGGGGGTCTAACCCCCCATGACCCAGTGATCAATGAATCTGTAACACGAAAACTTATTTTTTGCAGTTCGGTAGAGATGTTGCAGCTGTTATTTAACAAATATGGACAGCAGCAGGCATCTAGGGGCCCATAAATTGTACTTAGGTGCCAAAGGGGAGGGTGAGGAGGCCATATATGAAGGCGCACTTCCTGGGTTCCGACCTCAACCCCCCCCCCCCCCCACACCCCTTCCAACAAACCCCAACCAAAACCTCTCGGTACGCGCCTGGATGTGATACAAGACGGGAAACACAAATTCATCGCCATCGATCCTCACATCATCGTAAGTGATCGACACTGCATGGCGGGAACACAACCATTTGGCTCACTCAGAGGAAGTTTTCAATTCTTCAAAATTGATGACGTTATGGCAGATGAGTATTCTAGAAAGTTTGTTTTTTTCTCACTCTCTTAGGGAAGGTAAATAGACTAAAAAAAAAAAAACAAAAAAAAAAAAAAAAAAAAAAAAAAAAAAAATCTTGTAAGGTTGAAGGCGGGCAGTGCTGGGATTGCCCTGAAAAATGAGGGCGATGTCGTTGTCAAAAGTCAATGGGTGGGGCCAATTCCCACTGGGGGGGGGGGGGGGGGGGGGGAGTGGGGCCACCGCGGAGTTACCGTTTTATCGTGGGGGAAACGTGACCGCCCGTTGATACCCAGTTGCTACGCCACTGACATTTAAGTCATGTCAGCTGACCTTCTGTCATTTTCGAAATGAAACACGGGCTACCTGTATGGTCAGGACCAACTGTAGTCCACATACTCCAAGTCCCGTTGAATACGACAAAGTTGGAAAAATCGCATAATCATGCTAGTTCTGATCTCCAGTGACCTTCATGTTCTTCAGGACTAACAAAGCTCGCCATCAACCACGTTCCTTCAAACCGTCAAAGTTAGAAAAATTCAAGGAATACCGAAAACTTTACCTCCAGTAACTTTTAATTTTGGGGAGACAAATTTTGTTCCACACACACACAGGTTCGTGTAAGAAGTTTCAGAGCAATCGAATAAAGCGTTTTAGATGTATTCCGCTATAACGCCTCTAGTTTCTGGCGACCGCAGCGGCGGAGACGGCGGCGGACTGAGGAGACGGCGATGGACAGCCCCAAAACCATATTGGGACATAATTCACGATTTGCCTTCTCGATTCCTGTAGAGGGACCCCCCCCCCCACACCCCCACCGCCGCAATGCCCCCTTTGTTACCACATCCACGTAACAGACCTGGACAGAAGGAACAGAAATGTATTAATGGACAAATTAAAAGACATATACCTAAAAATCACTATTATGAATATGATGTGTTGTACTTCTGCTTATGGTTTAAGTTGTCAGCATGCAGTGTATCATAACTTATGTACATGGGAGATGATGGGGTGGGATAGAGGAGAAGCGGTAGGGGGTGAGGCTCAATTCAATTAGACCTTATTGAGCCAGGGTTAGAACAAAATAGCATTCCCGGTGGAGGTTCGTGTCGAAATGTTTTCAATGAAAGTATCCTCACTCCAGAAATATTGCCTGACTTCATAAACACTGTGAGCAACTGTTGGGTGAAGGATAGGAAAGAACTTTCTTCCAAGAAGGGTATTTGTGTGAAATATGGTATGAATGTTCTAGTGACAATTAATCTGTCAACGGTCAACAGTAATTCATTTAAAGACCTGGACTCCCAAAAAACTGAAAACGGTGTTTTAAAGGATAGGCCTATCAAGGATTTTTTCTTCAGTTAGGCCCATCTAAACACCAGAGTAACAGCTCGGCTAGAACTGTGCAATACTAATTTTGATAGCATAATCATCTGGTAGGTCACGCCACTGCCACTTTATTCTAGGTGCATTGGATAGCAGGATCGATTACCTATTTCCCAAAATGTATTAAATGTGTAAATTTGATTGTTCTTCCGTTACCATCCTTCCGAAACCGGCCGAAACCATAGTTAATTTGTACTTCAAAAGTACTGATCAAGATTGCGGCACCCGTGCGTACGCAACGGGGGAAGGGGGGGGGGTGGGGGGGTGGGGGTGTCGCTACCTCCATGACCGGCGCGTATCCAGGGGGCTTGGGGCGCCCCCCCCCTCCCGGTAAGAGGAGAAAAAAAGAAAAGGGGGATCAAGAAAAAAAAAGGGAGGAGGAGAAAAAGAAAAGGAGAAGAAGACAAAAAAGAGAGGAAGTCGAGGGGAGAAAGAGGAGAACGGGGGGGGGAGAGGAAGAGGAAGAGAGAAAGGGAAGAGGTGGTAAAAAAAAATACGAGAGAAACCAAAAAACTGAAAGTGCGTACGGCTATGGAGTTCATTATAACCGTGTCGGGAGAATGTTCCCAAATTTTAGCATACCCCCCCCCCCCCCTACCTCGCTGGTTCTAATTTTTCAGTGTTACATTCAACAGCTACGGTATCCCCGGATGATCAAAATCGGATCGGACCGAATCCCCCCCCTACCGATCCCACTACAGGCTATCAGGGGGAGGAAAACGTCATGGGTGTGTTAACAATGATTCGGGGATCCGCATACCCGCTATAAGGCATGAGGTGACCTCAAGTTCGACATAATTTATGTTGACTCCTGTGTCGAAAGATTGACCATAATCTGCTATGGTAAACACCAGGTGTCACAGGCATCCGATGCAAGTGAATATGTCAAGTTGGGATCGAGTAGCGCAACTCGGGCGAACAATGGAGAAGTCAAAGCGGGGTGAAGCAAAGGGAAATGTTTACACAAAAACTAATGAGTGCCCACAAAAAGTGATGTTTCTTAGTCACTTCAAGGAATTAGGCAAAATTTTGAGAGTTGCCGTAATTATATTCGGAAAAACGGACCACGCTCACCATATCAATGTCTAAGCCCTACAAAAACTTAAGGCGGTGTGATTGAAAAGTCAGGGATTTGGGAAGGGCCTTTTCTAACATCTGGGAGGCCCAATTATTCCGAAATTTCTGTGTAAATACTCACCAACCGATGCCTGTCTCTCCGATCATGAAATTGATAGCAACAGACCACATGAAGTACTTAGCCGTAGGGTCGCCAAGGGGCGGGGGAGGGGGCACGAGCCCCTACGGAAACATGTGACACCTCCCCCGCTGTCCCCCCCCCCTCCCAAATGGAATTTGAATTCTTCGGAAAAAAATATCTGTAGTCATCATTCGACGACTAGTTTGACATATAGGACATAGCTGGATTTGTGGTTTGCTGACAAGAAAGGCATTAGCCTAATTGTGCCAAACTTCTGCCTCAAATTGCATCCAACCTCAAGTTTACTACGTTCGCTTCGCGGTGGTCGGTGGTTTTCCTAGTGGTGGGAATGCGTCCCGTGATCTTCCGTCTCCCGACATCTATGCAAGCTCTATGGGATCTTCTTCTCATCGGCCCCTACCTTATACATATCTGTGAGGCGGAAAATATACAGAACATTCTCATTGAAATTGACAACTGCAATCAACCTCTTCTTGGGATACTAAACCCTTTAGCCTCTTGTCCGTTTCTTCCTCTCACAACCACGTGCAATTTGTGAACTGCAGCATCATAGGCTTAAATCAGACTGCTAAATCTTCAGCCGCGTGTTTTCTCCAGGGAACTACTAATCGGAAGTTGCCTGCTCTCAATGGGCGCGATCCTGGGGGGGGGGGGGGGGGGAGGGGGAACAGGGGGACACCTCCCTCCAATCTTCGAAGTGGGGGGATATCATATCAAAGTACCCCCCCCCACTTTTTTTGTCCTCGATGAAGACGAAAGTACATGTCCGTTTACACAGTATCCGTAAAGTGGCTTTGGCGCTTGACAAATACTGAGAAAGCAGCCTCACACAGACCACAGTGGGCTTTATTCCGAACCCCGATGTCCAAAATTTCAGCGCGCCCTGCGCGCGCAGACGTCTCTGTCACGGTTGCTTCTATAGTGTCGTGAGCGTTGTATTTTGAAGGCATATTCTGGCGATATGAGCTTTTATGCAAGTTTTCTCACTCAGAAAGAAACCATAAGTGAGACCTATTCGTTTGTTGTTTTTCAAAAAAGGTAGATTCACATAAAATGTCCATTGATTAGAACACGAGCGGAGTTGGCATACGAGGCGGCTGAGGAGTCAGACTGCCCCCCAACACATTATGGAAGTCAAAACCTAGTTTGCAGATCGAGGAAAAACCGCTTGGACAAAGAATAGGCATAATTCAGGCATACAAAACCTGCCAAAGTGGATAAAGGGCCCACAATGTCAGCAGATGATTGCGATCCTTTGTCGAAAGCCCGATGATTGAGAAAAAAATTGTTCAATTTTGGACGTTGTGATTTTTCGATGTCCAAAAAAAAATATGCAAAAAACTGTCGCCGTTCGGTTATCATGATGTTGTTTCGCTGTCAGTAACTGTAGACCACGTGCACAATATTTATGAGATTCCTGTTGAATTATTTTGAGTGCAATTTTGTAATTAGGGATCTATATTTTACAAATTGCTTCATAGACATGCATTTTAGCCAGCTGAAGGCATCGATAGACGATGCACTCCAACTTGAAACAATATATAACTTGCACTTCAATTTCAACAAAACAGTCCGTGGCCCATTATCAGAAACGAGACAGCAAAAGTGGAGATTGTCCCTACATGGGAATGCGCATATAGGAATGAATATGTTATGTTAACCAAACCTGGCCAAAAGTGTATAATTCTAGCAAAGATGAGAAGCATTTTTTGTTTAAATATAACTTATACCAAGAAACAGTGCGAAATTAGCACTTCGACTTTGGGTGTTCTACCTTCCTGAATTGCAACAAATTGTTACGAGCATGATTGCACCTAAGCAAAAACTTTTTCAAGAGGAACGGGTAAAAGCACGACTGCCCGAGACCCCTCTCACAGGGCCATGATAAATGTTAGCCCCTCGCCTAGTCAGACATGCTTACGTCACTGCTGCCGACCGAGTGAAACATGTATAGATTTAGAACTCAGTGAAGTTTTTTTCTTTCTGCAACATGAATCAAATGGAACACTCACTAATTTCGCAGGGCAGAAAATACCTTCACCCAAATAAATCAATTTGAGCTAACTAGGCTACATAGTTCGTCAAGTTCACAATTCATTAATTGTACATCCAACTAACTTTGACTTTCTGGCTCAGACCTTACCCAAATGCGTAGCCCTTTGAAGAGCGCAAAGTTATCTGAGAGAAAAAATTCGGGCAAAATTGACAATAATCGGGGGGAAATTGGACAAACCCCAAGCACAAAGTGGAGGAAATGCCAAAAATGTTTGCTGACTGGCTAAATTCATTTTAATTCAACCGCCCGAGAAAGCAAGAAACATGCAAATGGGCTGCTTTCTGTCGTTTAGGCAAAAATGTTCTGCAAAAATCAAAAGGGTCCCGTAACTACGCCAGGCCAGCTCATCAACACTTTTTTGCCTTCGAATTTATTTTTGACTGCCCCCCCCAGTGTCGCTACGAATGCATGAGGACCAAATTGTTCAACTGATGGGCTAAAACAAGCTGGCACTGGCATCACTCGTGACATTGGCTTGCGTAATAGTCAAGATGGCAATTCTCCTGGCTGAAAGTTGAGGGTCCCGGATGGTCAAGAGTAAAAACACGTATGTACGGAGGACTTCCAAAAGTTGGGGTCACGACCCCAAAAGGACTGCCGCCCTTGATGGAAATAGTAACTAGCAAATACACCGTCATATTGAAATTGCTGCAAATCAATTCTGTCCCACTCATTTTTCAACCCAAGTTAGGTGATATGTAAATCCATGCCCAATATAGTAAGATAGTTAAAGATATCATGGAGCGTACAGAACCAACTGAGGAAAATCAGTCATTAATATCCGAGGGTGACTGGGTAGGGGCCGGGTTGCAGGATAATTGAAGAGGTTGAAAAACACGACGAAAATACCCAAATTCGGAGAAATAATGGAAGAAATTGGGCAAAGGAAATGAAAAGTTTTTTACGTATGGATTTGGTGGGCAGAATTTGCAGTAATGAATATAAGTTATTGCATATGAACTGCAATGAAATCCACAACCTATTTTAGTCTGGTAAGGTGCTTCTGACCCAATATGACCTGTGAAACGTGCTACTGCTGCATGGTCATTTTATTATGGGGGTGATGCGGTGTTCACAGTGATGATCATAATTTGATGAAGTCTAAACTTACTGATTCAATTATTGTCCTAATGAACAATACTCGCGTTGGAAATTGTCTAGTCATAATTCCAGGTGACGGACCCACAGATGAAGATATTGGACCCACTAGGCCGACGTTCGAAGGATTGCCCATGTCATACCGAGTGCTCGAATTTTAAATCGACTGCACAAAAGTGCATAAATTTCCAATACGTGTTTTACCCGGCGTTTATGTGATATGACGATGTTTAATGCTTCTAATCATTTTGTTCCTCGAATAAGTTTTCAGAAGCTCTCATTGGGGGCAGACTTCCACCCCCCCCCCCCGCCCCCATTTGTGGCGAAAATCGTTGGAAAAAAATTGGAAAGGAGAGAAAGGCAGTGAAAAAAAAAAATGCCTGAATTTTCTGCAGCTTCTTTCGATAAAATGCCGGAAAACATGCAAAAAATTCCGCCCGCTTCGAGCGCGCTGGTAGTCTTCGATGACTGACTGTAAATTCGGCAAATATTTACTGCTCCCCACAATCGGAATGGTCCCCTACGCCTATGGCTTTCCCTTCGATCCCCAAGCGGGACCGTTGGGCAGACCTCTTGGATACCACGCAAAAGAAGCTCAGAGTACAAAAGGTAATAAAAAATACCATGGTGATATGCGGTAAATCATCTTAGTATGATTAATGACATTTTTGTCTGTCTCTACTCAAAGCACACATGTAGATGGGTGCTATCGACTCTGGCAAGTGCCGTTCCGGCGATCTGCAGGGTATGAAAAAGCTAAATTTTTTTGTAAGATTCGCGCCAAACAATGGTGCGCTTCGCTTAGATGAGTATTTCATTCGATGGGTCCCCCCCCCACTTCAAAAACGGATCGACGCCAATGGTGCTCTCTATGGGCATAAAGTCTCTATCATGATGGGGACAGTAGAGCTAAAGTTGGATAAATGTCTTAAATTCTGATGGGATGATAATTTTTTCTCAGAGGTGCTCTGGAAATCTGAGAAAAATGCCTAGGGGTTGCGCAGCAATGTGACATTCTGGCGAAAGTTAAAAGTCGGGGCAAACGATAGGACCGCGGTCTGGCATATACTATCAAAATTTTTTTTCATGAATTACCAAATTGTGATCACAAAATGATCATTAAACGCCTTGGGAAGGGCCATTCCTGCCATCTGGAGGCTTACACAATCGAATATTTTCGTGTGCGCTCCGCGAACACATGGTGGCGCTCCGCTCAGTTAGTATTCTCGTTCCCCCTGTTCCCACTCCCAAGACGAAAAGTATGGCGACGCCACTGCTCAGCTCCTCCTCCTTCCCGCCTCCCACTGAAAAAAATCATAGCTTGGCCACCGTTACTATTTCCTGCAATTGGTGACTATTACTCTTGGAAAAACTTTCAACGATTCGTTGCCAAGGAAATGATTGGGGCTTTCCGTTAAATAGACGGCAAAATCATTTCCCACATTTCATAACGGTTGTGTAATCTACAGGCGGGGGCGGCGCCAGGGTTTACGATAGGAGGGGGGGGAGGGGGGGAGCATATTTGGGCATGGATTGTTCCGACCTGGGGAGGCGGTTTTTAAGGGAGGCGTTCCCCCTCCCTTTGACGATTTTTCAGTCATTAATACTGTTAGATGCAAATGGTGCCACATTTGATAAAACTTTGTAAGTGTTATATACGTACAAGTAAGTTTGACAATAATTCATTAGATTTATCGGAAAAAATTAAAATGCTTGACAATTTCTCCGGGCAGGTATATTTATTCGATACCAATGACAAAAAATAAACCGATGAAATGTACCTACGTTCTGTACAGGCAGGTAGGCTCACTTTTTCAGAAAAAAAAAATGCATGATTGTATGCTAAAGATGGTGGGAATGAATAAAAGCAAACTGACAGTTGTTAGTTAATTTTTCTGTAATCCACATTAGAATCACCTCTAGAAAGCAATTAGCAAGCAGTATCAAACAGAATATCCACAGTATATCAAGCTGCAAATAAAAAACGGGATATTTACTCCTTCAGCCGTACACTCTAAAAGAAATGGTGGGTAAAAAATTACTCCAATGAGTCGTTTTGAAGACATCACCATAGTAATTCAACAAAAAATCACCTCATTTGGAGTAACTTTAAACACAAATTTTTTTGTGTTAACAATTGCAAACAAATTGAGCATTCATACTTCAACACCTACATAAATAACGACGCTCGGGCCTTTGTCAAGTACAATTAGTCCCTTTATATTGCTCTCTTCTGCCCTCTTTTCTCGTTTCAATCCCTTTCAAATAGAAGTTTACAGACTGCATGGATGACTTGGGTGTCACACTTGCACATCCCCTCACGCGGCACCCTTGGGTTTTTGTACATGACTTTGATAAACTGAAGACGCTTTGCGTGGATAAAAAAACTGAAAAAACGCGTGCCGTTGACAAAGTTCTTCTTTTCCATGAAAGCCATAGCTTTATACATATTACTCATATTATAAAAAGGCACGAACCAACCTAGCCGGTGTTGCCCCTCCCCTGCCACTGGTTCACCCTCGAATCAATGTTGGATGCTTGCGCGTTAATTCATATCGTAGATGGCACGCGACATGGACCTCTGTCTAGGCCACCGTGTAGCTGTTAGGCTATTGGAGCAACACGGAATTATTGAAACAAATTGTTCTAGAGTTTTGGTAAGTGCAACGGATTCATTGTTTTAAAATTGCTACAGTTGAGTCTCGATGAGAACTAATAGAAAATAACATGAGTGGGATAACGTATTTTGACACTTCCCCCCACCCGACGAGAAACGCGACGTGCCCTTTAAAAAAACATTCTGTCGATTTTATTTTCTCGGCCCCAAAACCATTAGTGGGCGGATGGGAGGGGGGGATGGCAAGCCCCTGATCACCGGTAAGTCACATACTGTCACTTTGCAGATCAGGATATTTGGCTAAAATGAAGGGGGTTGGCTAATCCTAGCTCCACCTGTTTACGTCAATTGTAATTTCAGTGGGCTCTTGGTAATTAGTTTGAACTCACTTGCTGACGTCTTCTTTCATAGAACATATAGAGGCGTAGATGCTGTGTTGCTATATTATCTGCCTATATCTGCAGAGTGACAACTTCTTATCATCTTTTCTACTGATGATTGCACCATCCATATTTTTGAACTAGGCCCGACGAGTGCATGTCCGTCGATCTTGGAGGGATAAAAAAGCAACATTTCTGGGTACGCTACCCGCCAACTAATAGTGGCGCTCCGCTCAGATAGTAAAAAAATTGCAGTCATCCAATACCCCCCCCAACCCCACATTTTCGAAACGGATATTGACGCCCCTGATTTTTGCCATCCAGAGACCTCTGTGAGGAAGGAAAAGAAAACGACGAGAGAATAGAGCTAAATAACCACATTATTCGAACACTTTATGCCCACAAGGAACGCAAGCAGCTGAACGATTACCCGTATATATCAACAGCATGGAGGTGGGCTGTGGGCGTTTGCGAAGGTGCCACTGCTCCTGGATGGAAATTCATGAATGATGTTCCAGGCCAAGGGCGGCGATTTTGTGTTGGCGATTTGGGGGGGGGGGGGACCGGGACAAGATATCTAGCGGAGCGCCACCACAGTTTGCGCGTGGGTTACAAATTTTTGTTTTTTGACAGACCCCCTAGATGCAGGAAACGGCAATTCCCGTACCTAATGGGAAAGTAAGCAGCATTCCGGAAATTTATTTAAAAAATATTTTAGGAAAAGGTTTCAAATCATCGACTTAGGATAAATTTCAAGTTTGCGTGTGGTTGTGCCTGTGACATTCCCAAAAGCTATGCAAGTGAGGTTTACGGTCATGAAAGGAGCAGCAATGGAAATGGGCAATGATAACAAACCACGACCTTTGCGCGAAGCGCGAGATTACGCAGGATCCAATTTGACAACGAACCCTACTAGGACCTATCACTTCAATACGGATGGGCTTATTCACAGGTTATACGGCCCCCAGACACGGAGCGTGCCGCGAGTGGTTTTGGTTGGGAGGTTGTGGCGAGTTTGATTTGCCGACAGATCTTATAAATGATGGAATAATACGGAACATTCCCCTTGGGAAAAATTGTAGGGTTTCGCAACGTCTTACATTGCAATTGGTGCATATTAGGTAAAGTTTGACAGAGTAGATAGAATTCCTTCTCGATATTATTTTTATCCGTGGGCAGCAAGGGTGATTGGATAACGAGAAAAATAGCCCTTTACGGTACCTTTCTTATATTGGAAAGTAAGGAGGCGGATAAGCCCTCAGTCGGATCGGTGGAGCTACAGACTGCAAAATCATTGATGCGACGGTCGGAGCCATTGGAAGCCGACGGACTTTTCCGCAGGACTGGTGGGACAAGGCTTCTTCCTATAATGGTTCCGCAATCACGTGATGTTAAAAGGGGTACCTTGTTTTGGAGGTGACTTGTATTGGGCTGCCTTGATCTGGGAAGTCCCCGGAGGACCGAATGAAGTGGGCGCACTGAAATGGTAGCGTAGGGACGAGAACAAGCAAGCGGTGCGTGGCTGTATGGTATAAGGGCTTTTTGCCCTTGCTGACAAGTCACTTATGATAAGGGGGTGGTAATAGCTGTTTAGAGCGCTTTGGGGGGGGGGTGGGGGGGGGGGGGGGGGGGGGGGGGGGGGGGGGGGGGGGGGGGGGGGGCGGGGGGGGGGGGGGGGGGGGGGGGGGGGGGGGGGGGGGGGGTGGGGGGGGGGGGTGGGGGGGGGGGGGGGGCACGTCTCGTCCCGTATTACCTGCTTTGAGGAGCTCAAGTGATATTACTGTGGTCACCATCTTCCATTTTGCCCATTTCCAATTTGTCATGGGCTTGAAAACTCACACGGGAGGATGAGTTAATGTAGCCAGAAGAATGTACAAATTGGGATATAGTGGTTGAATAAGACCAGCCTGGCCGGCGCTTTTTGGCACCCTCCGGACTCGCACGTGGCGCTGCGGTATATATGAGGCACTCAATTCCTTACTTTCACTGAGTTGCTGGCGAGTCTGGCACGCCTCTCAGCCTGTGTTAGTCCATACTGGTGGCTTTGATGTTATTAATTATTCGCGCCGCCGGGACAGGATTCAACTACCAGGCGGTCGGTTGTGGATTGGTTAAATGATTTAGCAACTGGAGAACTGTAAAATCCCGGACTAACCGATAAAGAAGCTCCCATTCTCCTTTTCTCTGTTCAGCTTTCATTTTTCTTCCCCATTCGCTCTCTTCCACCTGTGTGCGCCATGGTCGCCTCCCCCCATAATAAATAAAAATCTCATATCCCACCAGTGGTAAACAACCCCAGTCGCTCAACCAACTTCACCTCAAGATAGCGATTGTATGTTAGTTGTTTGTTTATCAACTAACTGGGCACCCGGACATCGACAACGTTCCAGATGAAGGAAGCAACACCCAAGCTGGTAACCAGTCTTCATCCAAACGATAGAGATTGAACGTCCCACGGAGACAATTTCAAGGATGGCGCAGCAGAATTCACTCACGTGATAATGTAGGTCATTATGCATTTGTTTAACACGATTGCTGCTGGAAATATCTGATACAGTGTCAGCGCAATAGCAGTCGGCCTCAAAATTGGGGGGGGGGGGACAAACTCATTTCGGTCCCCTCAACCAAATATATGGGGGACGGCGCCCCCCCACACCGCCCCCCGCCCCGCCCTCCCCCGCCCCCCGCCCCCACCCCTGTGTCGCGCCTTGTTCCAGCGATGGTTCGTTTTCATGCATTGGTAGTGCGTTTTCCCGCTCAGCTGCAGCCCCCGCCAAATCCCCGATTCAGCTCGCCTCATTCCCGGACAGGAATAAGGCCGTTTTGATTTAATGTCATCATGTCTCACCTGATGAATTTGTACTTTTATGAGGAGAAGACTGCATATTATTCATATTGACTCGATTGTCACGGTTTTTCAGGGGGTTTTTTCTCCAGACTCTTTCTTAAGATTAAAGACGTGTAACATAAGACGTGCACTGTAATCATATCAGTGCCATAAATATTTTTATGTCGTGGCACTGAGAGGCTTGGCGGGCGATCTGGGAGGAGGTGTTAAAAAACCTCAAAATTTTCTGGTACGTGGGGGGGCAACCCGCAATTTTCTTTTACGTTCTTCTCCTCTCCACCCCACTCTTTTTTCTCTCCCCTTGATAGTGACGCTCGCGCCCAACGGGTTGCAATCCTGCATACGCGCCTGATGACCCAGTGATCAATATATTTTTTAACCACAACTAATTTTTGCGTTCAGTAAGTTTTGCAGCTTGTTACTTAACTTAGCAAAAATATTGTTGCACAGTGTCTAGGGGCCCATTGTAACTGTATTTGTCAATAGGGGTGGGCCCATTTATGGGGGCGCACTTCCCTTGGTTCCGACCTCAAACCCCCTCCCCCTCCCCCCCGCCCCCTCCCCCCCCCCCCCCCCCTCCCCCCCCCCCCTGACAATCTCTCGTACGTTGCTTCGCGGTCACCTCCCAAGAATTCCTTGGATACATTCACATATTATTGCCTGTCACATTGCATTCATTTTTCATAGATAGGCCTAGGTGATATTGTCTCTGTATCTCAGTATATCCAAACTGAAAGTTTTGTGTGATTCCTTCCGTTAGCATGGAATTGCCCATCGGACAAAAGCAGAAATTCAACTAACCCTTTAAATAATTAGGTAGTTTCCATTCCCCCGTTCCGCAAAGTGTACTACTACGCCGTGTACGTGCGGTATAACAGCTAGCTAGCCTGGAGTGGTAGCCTAGCCTGGATAAGGAGCTAGCTAGCTAGGGCAGTGCATGCATGCTAGTGTGCAGTGCAGTGGTGGCGGGATATACGAAACGAGTGATAATGTCTGATGCTGGTTCGCTTCGCTGGTGCTAGATTTTTAATTACCCTGAAAATACGAGCACACGGCTATTTCGATTAGGATATCCACGTCCACAGTTTATTTTTGGTTATTAGAGTCATGAATTAATATAAGCAAAATTGTCTGCCTTCCGGGTATAGTCTCATCAGCTCCAACTATCGAGCCTCCGAACAGGATAACACAGACGACTGGACCCTGGGAGTTAGGCCTCGGAGCTGTCAACTCGCAGCAGTAGTCTCACTGTGCGAGTGCCGTAACAGTCGTGGATTGCGTGGATTGCGTACGACTGACTGTACGGTATCTAGGTAAGTGCAAGCATGGAGGTAAAAAAGAGATAGTTGATATCTTTAATGAGCCAGTTCGGAGTGACATCACGGGCATTGCGCAATTTGGTTCATTTGACAACCTTTTCAACGTGCTGTCCCCGTCCAAAGGTTTTACTGTGTGGCTCCTGAGCTCGCCGAATTATTCAGTACGAAAAATGCAATACCTTTGTTAGAACCAGCCTATCCAACAAATTAGGAACAATGGACCAATGAATCTTCCGAACTGGCGTATTCTGCAAACATTCACAGCGGATTCAGACACTCTTCCCTTCCCACGTTTGTCTCAGGTGAATCTTTTTTTTTTTGATGAGTTTATGTATTGGAAACTTGGGGCTCAATGTTTTAGGGGTTCGGTACAGATAAGGAGAGAAAAAGTGATAATTTATTTGAAAAAAAGTATTTTATTCCTTTTCTTCTCCCTGTCCTGCTCATCTTCTTGAAGATTCATTGCTGCAGTGCACACCATGTACACTGAGTGGCATGTTGTTGCCTACTCACTGTGTACATGGACATACGAATGTACTGAAGGTTGTCTGATCTGGTGACATTCTGTTACAGAGCTGCAGTTAGTCTGAGTATTCAGATCTTGGCTGGAAGAAGTGATCTGTTTTCCCCATTGTTGCCATTATTCTGTTAGTCATGACTACAAATTGTGAATGTCACTACTCCTAGTCCATAGCCTACTGATCATTTGCTGCTTATATATGGTTAAATGAAGGTTAACAGGATATCTACCAGTTTTGAAGATGTATTCAACAATTCGGTTACATTTATTTATGATGCAGCCTAACCCCCTTCATTGGCCTGAGACAGACGCTAGGTACAAGAGTCTGCATCCTCACTATTTGTGATGAAAGTCATCTTTGAACCGCTGAGTCGATGTTTCATCATTTGGAGATGATATTTATTTTGATGTTTTCAACTGTCTGGCAAGTTGAAAAATTGATTCCGTCGAACAGTTTCCTGCAGCAATCACTATAGACACATACATTCACATGTAAATAAAGTCATAAGTGCGCATTAGAGTCACCTACTAATTTTGATATACATGTGGGGCTTTATTGAATTTATTTGAGGAGAAGCCGTCTCATAAGATAATACGAACGAGTGCTGTAAGTCAAAATTGGTTCCGAAGAGTTACTAACACAGTTCTATGTCAGATTTGAAGAGTGGTGTTCCTATAGGCATTCATGAGGACTTTTTCAGAAATTTTTGTAGTAAGGCTTGGCAAACCTCTGATTGTGTACATGCACAGTAGGCCTATTATGTACACATGATCATACAGTCTACTCGTAGTAAGTTATACAAGGCCCATCCGGCCTTGGGAGTCTGTCTCCTGTGTAGCAGTTGCTCCCACGATTGTAGCCTGCCTGCACATGACGACTGTATGTTCTTACGATTGTGTATTTTGGTTGCCAATCACTGAAGACTGATATCATCCAATCATATGACAGAGAGTGGGGGGCAGCAAAAGTATTTTGCCATTGGCCAAATGATATTGCAGACCTTGTACATAAAGAATAGGTGTTTGGGCCAGTCATTGACCTATTCTTTCTCATGCCCAATTTCCCCTGAATTTGTTCTCACATTGTAACCATATCCCTTCCCAAAATGTTTTATTGTTTTATTTCTGGCATCTTGGCTTTTACTTACATTCTTTCCGTTCATCCTGGCCTGTTTTTTGTGGTGTTCTGTTCACCATCTTATCTTTTAATTGCCTTGTTGCCCGTAATGATTGCATGGTCCTAGTCGTCTGAAACTGGCCCTGGAAACTTTCCTTTAGGATTGTGGAACCATTGCTTGGTCAGCGTCCAATCGCACTTCCCCCCTGGATAACCATTAGCCGTGGGGGGTTTTTTTGGGGGGGGGAGCTCAGCTCTGCTTATCTTTTTTTTTTGTTTTTTTTTTTGCTCTTTCAATTTCATTGGTCTTAGTTAATTACTTGTTTTAATTTTGCGCTGATCATCGATCTGCTGCATTGCAGTACGTTTGTTGTGCTTTTATTTTTGTATTCTTTAGTATTTTTCTTTACTGTTCTTGTTTTTTTTCCCCCCCTTTGGTATTTTCTAGTGCTCTGTTCCCCTCATTCTTATTTTTTATTATGCACATCCCGATCGTTCCGTGGCTGTCGCAGTGGGACAACAAGAAGCACGCTATCCCTACCATCATTACTGGTCACAGGAGTTGCCTATTCTTTCAAATCGTGTTTTCTAGTTATACAATAATATCTTTCTATCTCTTCAGTAAGCTATCCTAACTAATCGCCCTGGCACTCATCATTCCTCTCAAGTTCGCTTTGCATCCTGGCATGCCAGGTCTATTCGTGCCAAAAACAAATCAACTTCCTTATGCGACTTTGTTATTAGTGCCCATAGATGTTGTGGCCATCACGAAACTTGGCCCCCTGGCGATAGGCAAGATGATCAAGTCATTGCCGATTTTCCAAACACTTGCCTAACTCTAACTTGCTTCATTCCTCAATCGTCGGGTTTAGAGGCGTGGTAGTGGCCATTTTGATTTGTGATGTCTCCATATTAACGTCAACCGACCATATTTATGTTCAATTCTTTTGAATATATGGACCCAACCATCTCTTCTTCTGCCACGTCTTTCATATCGCCTTGTTGTGCTACACAGACCCCCACCTAGCAAAAATCAAGCTTACTTCCTCAACTGTTCTTGATGAATTCCTCTCCCTCCGGAAATTTTGACTGTTGCTCTACCCAGCTGTTTTACTGACTAAGGATTTCAATAGCCATGTTGATGTTGTGAATGCCGTGATTGCCGGTGAGTTTCTCAACTTATTGGACACGTAAAATCGGCATCAACATATCCGTTGACCCCAACGGCCCCCCCCCCCCCCCCCCCAATTTTTTGTTTTTCCCCCCCCCCTTTGGGGGGTGGTGGGTTTAAATTCTTATCACACATGCTGGCCTACTCATTTTTCCAGTGAGGATTAAGACCTTGTAAGTTGATCCCCCACCTACAACCAAAACAAAAACAACAACCCTTTTTTTTTGGTTTTTATTTACCAAAAAAAAAAAAACGGTTTTTTTACCAAAAAAACACCATCCCCCAAAAAAGCAAACAAAAAAATAATGGGGGGCGGGGGGGTAGCCCCCCCCCCCCCCCCTTTTTTTTTTGTTTTTCCCATCAGCACCACTATGCCATCAAATGTCGGTCTTAACACTGCCGTCCTGACGTGCTCCAAGCAAACAACGGCCCGTGCACTACATAATGTCAGCATTGATGACATTTACCTCAAGTATCCAGACCTCCTTTCGTCCGCTCATGCCGACCTTCCTGCTATGGACCTCGATCCCCTGGTCCTGAATATATCAACATCCTGACTAGTGCATTCGAAGCCATGCACCATTGTGCATAGAACTGTCATTCTTCGTCCTCCTGCACCTTGGTATTCTGATACTCAACTCTCCGTGCTGCCAATGAGAGAGCGGCGCCCCCCCGTCTTGAACGCAAGTGGTTGCAGTCCAGACTTGCTGTAGAATAAGGAAATTTTATATGAACATGTACTCATTACACATCCTCCTTGCTACTGTAAGTTGAAAGCCGACTACACCCGATCTTATCTCACAGTCCGAACAAATGACCCTTTTCCGTGTCCATTAATAACTCACGCCTCTAAGGGCACAAAGAATCTTGCCTGTCCATATGAAGCTGAGGATTTGGCAAATTCTCTCAATGAGTTTTTGTGCAGTAAGGTCATGAAACACCGTAATGGTCTGAATCCTGTTTCTACAAAAAAACAAACCGCTCTCTCTAGGGCCGCATCCGAGTCTTGTAGGACCATCTTACTAATTTTTCTGGTGGTTTTCTGAGATAAGTACTACTCCGCATATCAAGCTCTCCACTATTAAGAAGTCCTGCTCTTTGGGGATCCTCTACCTGCAACTTTCTCAATCTTTTCTTTCACCTTGTTCTTCTACTATTACTAGATCGTAAACAACACTCCCTTGTCTTCCGGTTGTTTTTCCATCTTCCCTACTCATGCATGTTCCACTCCTACTTAATCCGGGGGCCCCCCCCCAGAAGAAAGGGGGGGAAAAAAATAAAAAAAAACAAAAAAAAACAAAAAAACCAGGCTTGGATGCTGAGAGCTTTGCAATTGCCAACACCGGCCCCCCGATTTCAATCTTCCTTTTCTTGGGAAGTTATTGAAAGAGTGGCTGTCGATCAGCCTGCAAAAAAAACGCTATCGTTTTTGAAAACCAGCTTCATGCCCCTATGCAGTCGGGCTTACCGTCCTTTCCCATAGCACCCAGCAACTGCACTGCTATTTGTTCGTGTACCACAACGTCATCTTAATCTGCGCTGATAGGCGCACGGAGCTATCTGGTTCGCTCGATTTAGTGCTGGCATTTCGACACCATAGACCATTCTCATCTGATCAAATCGCCTGCTGAGAGATAAGGTGTTCTGGTAAAGGCGCATGAGTGGTTTGCTAGCTACTTGTGCGGTCAAACTCAGGCTGTTTACTATCTGATAATACCTGTGTCCCGTCCTACCCTTCTTGATTGTGGTGTCTCTCCGGGATCTGTCATTTGGGCCTATTGCTTTCATTCTCTTCAGTGCTCCATATGAAGACATTGTTGTCAGCCTCACAATATCCAGTATGTTGCCTATGCTGACGACACTCACTTTATGACGTCGACCCTTTCTGCTCGTGCAGATCGCTGTGATCATATGGAAGCATGTACTCACACCGACATAGATCCTGTTGCCCGTTCCCATATGCTTTGTGCTGAATGACAAGAAGACAGAGTTTGTTTTCTCTCTTCACACTTCATGTATGTCTCTTCTTGCGTCCTACCATCAATGTGTCAACTCTGTCATCGACATGTATCATCAAGTTCGCACATTTAGGAATAATCATGGACTCTTTTTTGAAAATGTCCTGGGCCATTTGCCAACCCTTGTACAGCTGCTCTCAATTAGAATGATTGGGGACATTCGCCTGTACTTCGATCAGAAGACCACCACATGCGGATCCATGCCTTTGTCACATCTGGCTGTATGCTTGTAATTCCTTGTTGTTTGCCTCCCTGACAACCTCATAAGCTTCAGCGAGTGCAAAACAGTGCTGCTCGACGTGTTACTCTGTGTTCCTCGTGTGTGGCATATCACTCCACTGCTCTGCAGCTTTCACTGCTCCCTATAAGCGATAATTGCTTTTAACTTCTTCTACTCACAACGGTCAACTGGTAGGCCTCCTGATTTCCTCTCAGAGCTTGTTCAGCCTGCATGTTCCTTCTAGAGCTTTTAGGTCAGTATCTAAGCATCATCTCAATTCATGGCCCGCTCGTCCACCAAGTTCTATGGGGATCGTTCGTTTGCTTCTGCTGCTCCTCACTTATGAATGCTCTCCCAACCTCTATCCGTCTGGCCCCGACTGTGGCTACTTTCAGTCTCGTCTTAAAACGTTCCTCTTCACCCAGCAAGCTTCTGACTATCTTTTTTCTGTCTTTGTTGTTTGTTTCTCCCCTTGTTTTGTCTTCTGTTCCTTTCTGTTCTTTCTTTTTTCCTTTTTCTATTCCCTCTTTGCCTTCTGTTTGTTTTATTAGGTCTGCGAAGCGCCTAGATGCTTTGGCATTAGGCACTCTATCATCCCCATTATCATTATAATTAAGAGTAGACTTTGTGGTATTTTCTTCAGAAGTGTCCTAGACTTTGAAATTGAAAACAAATTATCATAAGATTGTTGACACTTTCGTCGTAGTTGTGATTTAACTGAGTAAAACGCTTTTGAACCCTCGTATGTCTAGACAACTTCAATGAAAGGCCAGTACTGTACGACCCACTATATGGTCTGCAGGAAGTAATTTGCAAATTTCAACTAGAAAATAATTTCTCAATGCAATTCTAGGAAATGTGGGACATCATGGCATTCTTTGAAAGAAAACAATGAATTGGCCTGCCAGGTTTTGCACACATGAATTCATTGGCTTATAGTTGTCCTAAGTATAAAAAATGAAATTCCATAGAATCCCAGGGGATTATCCAGGTCTGTATGTGGAAAATTTACCATATTCATCTTCAATAATTGACCCTTCATCCTGGGGACATTGCCATTAAAAAATTAATTTCATTTTGTTGTGCCACTCACCTGATCAAATGAGATGTGCCGCAGCGCGCGAAAATTATCATTGGTTTGTGCCCTCTGCTGAAGGGTAACCTTTACAATGGGTCAGCAGCCTCAGCCAACAGCATTACGAATTGCAATCCTGTGTACCCGCTGTGACATGATTTGAAGATAAATTTTCAAATTCCTCTGTGTACATTTTCAGAAAATTTCAGTCTCGTCTGTTGCACAACTCATGAAATTCCAATCAAACTCTGACTTGAGGTCATCACGTTTACTATTCTAGTGATATCATTTTTTATAAATTACAATTTATACTAGTCATTGGATGAGTGTTTGTGGATTCTGTGCATGGGCATTTTGATTCACAATTCAGGAATTATATGGAAATCTGATCAGGTAGGGGTGTTTGTTCCAGTAGGCCTCAGATAGACAGCCTTTGTGGGTACCTAAGGATGGGCTAATTCCTTGGATAAATATAGTATTATAATTTAAAAAAATTGGGTGGAAACCCTCATCTTCGATATAAAAGTGCCTACGAAAAAAGCATTTTGCATTATCATCACATTGGCTCACCTGTACTATATTGTGGAGGGGAAAGATCTTTGGTTATTTTTACTTTTTCTTGCATGCAGTATATTCCATCATGAGTGAACTTAGGCAGCGGGTGGTTGACAAGCCTGAGAAAGCTGCTGATGATGACCAGAAGACGGACAGTGCTGAGCCAAAGAATACAAGTACAGAGCCTGAGGTAAGCTTCTGTCTAATCTTGTCTTTTGTCTCTTGGAATTTAGAAAATTTCTTCTTTCATTTGTGTTCGGCATGGCAGGAATTTATGCGAATTCACAAGTTGTAGCCTCTACGGGAGCTGAAGCGTAGTGAGGTGGCTATTGGCCCACGTTGGTCCTGTAATATTCAAATCGGAGAATGACGTGCGTCACGCGGAAAAAGCCAAGTACTGTGTCACCTTAATAACCATTTCACAAAACAGGGTATCTATTCCATTGGTAGACATTGTATTAAACAATCAGTCCTAATGAATTGAAATTGGTCACTGATCGTGCCGTTTCTCGAAGCTGGGCACAACAATATCTAATTTGCTTTCAGATTTGATGTTGATGTTACTAACTGAACTAATGGCAATTGCTTCATTTGATTTCTCTACGATCAGGTTGTTTTGAAACATAATAAACTGCGGAATGCAAAATTTTACAACACTGATGTGAAAAGGCAAGAAATAGCATCATGGGAAACCACTTGCTCGAATATATTCAGAGATTGTAGAACTGAAGGTTTCAAATTTTAGAAGAAGAGAAAAGTATTGAAAAAAATAGGGTCTCCCAGCAATTATGTTAAAATCACTACAAATTTGGACTCTTTTCACATATGAAACTTGCAAGATGGATAGTGTCAAATGTTCAGTTATGCTTGTGAGATCTGCATAAATTCTAGGGATTGCCTAGAGGTTTTTTGCAAAGCAGGAGAATACGAGAATATTGATCACTAAATTTTCAGATAAGCTATCAATCTTCAGACCACTTCACTTTTTGATATTGCGTAGTAGTGGAAGTATTGACTAACATGTAAATAGTTACCACAAGAATATATGAGCTGTGTCACAATTGATCTCACAAATAATTCTAGTACAGCAGACTGAGCTTGAGTTCCTGCCTATCATAACAGCTACAGTATTACAGGGGCCAGTTGCTACCGCTTCAATTGGCATGATGGCACTATTTAAGGCAAAAAGAGGAATGATGCGTTGCTGTTGTATCGTGTATCTGTCTTCATGACCAGTAATTCACTTAGGTGTTGCTGTCACTGGAGTTTTTGATTGTCTACATTACGATTTTGTCCGACAGTCTTGAAGAGGTGGATTGGGGCTGATGGTGCCGCCAAGGGTGCTGACGGTGCCACCGAGGGTGCTGTGACGGTTCCACATTAATACCAGATATCAAGGAACCCCCCATACCACCACAGAAGACCATGACCATTCTTCCTGAAGGGCTTACCTCCGAGGTAATATACAGCACGATCATACCCTGAGTGCTATATAGCCGCTTGTCAACGTGATCAAAGCGCTCCGAAGATACTACCCTTGATCCTTAGCGGACTTATGCCACCTACCTCTGACCACAACATGTCAGTGTGCCACTCCATCGTGTCCACCGGAGGAATTCCCAATAGGGTGCAGCCACATACGATGATACATCTACTATTCACAAGGCACCTCACAAGGTCCCCATTTTTGAAAGTGGGAAAGTGAGACAGTTGAGGAGACTGCCTCTTATAAAGGCTGAGGGCTTTGTGGGATCCGAACTCAGAATCTTAGGGTCACAGAGTTTCTTGCCGACTGAGGTAGTGTCCGTACGCATGATCAAGCTTGCCATAAGTTAATTAGGTCAAACGATGCTGCCTTGACGGAGACCATCGGGCTAAGACACATTCTGATATCATAAGGTTCTTCCTCTTGTGATTTAAATACAGGTAAGAGCACAAGAGCAAATATGGAGCTCTTCCAGTTTGGGGCATGTGGCCTGAATACCTGAATATCATTACAGAATGAATAAGACCAAGATATGCCATTCTCAACAGAGAGAAGCTATATATATTAGTTAAATAATTAAATAATGTTGTTCCGTTTTTTTTTCTTCAAATTTTGGTGTTCTGTTAGAGTTCCGTCAGATATTAATGTAGTGTGGTCTGTTGAATCTGTGCGTTTTGTTAGATTACTCTAAAATAGCTGATTTTGATACCTATAACAAATTTCAAATTCCCAAACTATAATCAGATTCAATTATAAACAAATTGATTTGACTTTACCGAGTTTGTTAAGGTTTACCGTGGCCATAGGACACCTGATACAGGTGATTCATTGATTTGATTTGAATTGATTTCTACAGGTTCAGGGAGCCAAGTGAGACTGTATTAGAACCCTGGCCATATGATCATGATGAGCACCGGCAATAACTCGCCTCCTCTTCTCACAAGAGCTTCAGATGATATCTGAGGACAGCTAGGGCGGGCGTAACATTCTCACCTGCTACTAGGACTGCCATCTACATTATTCGGCCCACTAGCATTCCGTTTTACACAGCTAGTGACACCTTGGTCATCTCAACACACACTTGATTTCAATTGCGGTTTTTTGCCATTGTGATTTATACACCGATTAACACTGACATTTTTTTCAGGTACCGTGATAGTTGTGAATGATGCTGTGATTTTCGTAGACCTGTAACAGGCTATAGTAGGTATAAGTATAATCCCATAATGAACCAGATTCACTGATAGTCGATACAACGATGCTTTAGCTGATTTCATCACAATTAAAACAAGTTTCAAGGCTGAAACGGTGTAGCAGAGGTTTGGCTCAGCTATCCTTTTGTAGTGTAGGTCCCTGGTTGCCTGGCTGACTGGTCGTATTAGTCAATCTATCAAAAAACTTTAGGGGTGCCTCTATGTGTGAGGTGAGGTATTGAGAAGGAATGAATAATGTGAAGCAAATACGAATACAAACATTTTTGGGGACAGAGGCTCTTCGTTCTATACTCAGATTGAGTCCAGCCACCACCAATGATTACTAGTTCTTTTTATTCAGATCACTAGTACTAAGGTCATGTTTCTCTGTCAAAGACGAAATACTGTTAACTGAGGCAGGTAAACCTTTTATCCTTCCATAAAGGGGACAACCAAGAATATTCCATGCCTACTGAACAGTAGTAATTATCACAGTATTACATAGTGATGTTTTCATAATTGTACAGAGCAAAAAAAAATTTTTCTCATACTCCACACATTTCTGGCCTGTCCGCAGTATGTGGATTACCCTACAGGTTACCCAACTTGAAAAAAACGTGATACTAGACAGAGTTCGAGTATTGACCTGTTAACAGCCTTCAAGTTTAATCCCCTGCTGTATACTGTAGGGGCGCCCATAAGAAAATTGAACATCCCTTTTTCATGGACGGGACGGAGTACCCACAAGTCTCAAGCCACTTTAATAAGAGTCATCATCACTGTGAAGTACTGAAACTATACTTGTGTGTTTCTGACAGCGAATTACACCCATGGTATCTCCGCCTACATCAAATGATCAATGTATAACTTGTTCCTCGTTTTACTTGTAGACACTATATGACACTTGACGGTTGTTAAAAGTGGCACTATACTTGCCCCCTTACCACCCTCCCAAACTTTGGACTACATGTATCATCATGAAATGCTCTGTCTCATAGATGGCACGAACTGGGTGATCCGTTGGCTTGTCTCTTTTGCCTCTGGCTTGGCTTCCTACTCGACGTACCCGGTCCAGTGCCTCGGGTCTTTGTGGTGAGTCTTTATCCCACATGACGTCCGTCAGTACTCTATACCTTGATGAGATTTGAATTGCACTCTACTCTAGTCTAGATGCTACAGATTATCGTCTCTAATAGTGATGTGCATGTTGCTTGAGAGGCACTCTCATAACTCATTTGTGGGAAAATGCTTCCAGATATGTGAGGCAAGAAAACAATAGAGCTGAGAGGGACTACCCCCAAAATTGCCAACAATTTGAAGGAAGTTCGTAAAATAAAATAAAAAAACTAACATGACTCCAGCAGTGCCATTTTTGCCCTACCAGGACGTAAACACCTACAAGGTTCACCCAGGGAATAGGGGAAGTTATAATGGCATCTCTTTACCCAATGGTGCGCTCTGGGCATGAATTTCATGAATTGAGAATCGGCACCTGTCTTGCCTTCTCTGCTTGGATTGCATCGAGTCCCTGTCCCAGACCCACTGGTCTAGTGGCATGTTGATTATGCTCGGCAACGCAGTGTGTTTTGGGTTCATTGTTTCTCTAGGCAGGAAGAGTCAAATCGCTGCTAGGTTTCCCGAGATCAGGAGAATTTGGTTGGGTGCGAACTGGCAACTCAGTCTATGCACCAGTTAACTAACCATTCGTAGTTACAGTTATCATAATGAAACATAGTGAAATTGTGTCAAAAGTTCATGAGGAAACAATGGCAGTTTTTGACGTTGAACTTGCAGGTGGCAGAACCATCTTTGGAACCGCCCCTTGTTGAAAATTGCAAATCCGGCCACACAAACTTAACAGATTTTGCCCTCCCCCCCCCCATGTTTATCAACAAAAACATTCTAGAAACATGGAACAATTGTTGGTTTTGCCAATACTGGTGACATCCAAGCTGTAAGGATATTGCTATGGGTGGGATCTCTCGTCATTCCCTCCCCCTAACGTAAGTGGTGCGCGCCTTAAACTACGACTGGCCTTGTCTTGCTGCTGGTGTTGTCCAGCTACTCCGCTTACGATGAGTAACCTGGTATTCACACTGGAAGGGAACTGCAGTATACCGCGCAACCTGGCCCCATTGTCTGGACATGAGCCTCGACGACAGCTAGGTGCTGTCCACAGCGTGTTCCCCCAACCTCGACCAAGTACCCCCCATTTGATGTCCCCATCTGAATGAGTGTACATAGTCAGTTTTCAACTGCTGCAACAGGGTTCACGACAAGCGGGGCCCATGGGACTATTAGCCCCCTAAAATTACACTCAATATCCCCCTGTCCTAATGATTGTATATACCAGGTGCTATGTTCTTTTTTTTGTTGGGGGGGGGGGGGGGTGGTCACATCGCCTCTGGGATCTTCAATTGGTCACATTCTAGGTAGTCCTAACTAATAAATGCATCAATTGAACATTTCAATGTTTGTTGCAGACGAATTTCAGTGTTTTATTAATTCAGGTGAGCTAGGTTTTGATAGCCCCCCCGGAGTATTTTCTCATTTGAAGCCCTGGTCCTCCTCAAATGGTGGGGCAAAAGTCGTCGAAGTGATCAGACTAGAGCCCCTGGTCACTACCAAGGTAATCCTGGTCCCATGCCAGATTTCCACGAACCAAGGGCTCATCCTTTTCGAGAAGAAACCCCTGGTCTCGATCCCTGCTGCTGAATTCCTGCTAGTGAGTGCAAGATCCTGTTGAAAAGCAAGCAACCCGTTGCGCGGGTATGAGAGGGGCGATTTCGGATCTAACCAGGACAATTCTCAACCCTACGAGGTGATTCCTCTACCTCCTTGCCACCGTCCACCTCTATACAGATGCTGATGTTATCTGAAGTTTTGACAGGTCCTGCTAGATGAGATGAGTGCTTCAAGGAGATCATCAACATCGCTATCCTGCAGTCTTTCTACGATCTCTAGTGACCTCCTGGGTTCCGGACGATGAGCTGGTAACGTTCCTCCATCTGTGCAAACATACTTTTGTCTATGGCCGCAGCCTCAAGGACTAATTTGGCTTGCTTGCCCTCATAAAGGGGGAAGAGAGTTGGTAAGTTGATCTAGTTCTCTTCAACCCCCCTCACCCTCTATTTCCTAACAGGGTTTACGCGGTCATGGAAAACCCAGGAAAAGTTTTGATTGAAATTGCACTTGAAACGGTGGCTTGCATTTGGGTTGGCTTGAGTCATGAAAAAGTCATAGAATTTGCGTGTGAAGTGCTGTGTTCTGCCCCTCACAGCTGTTTGCTGTTGTTGTTTTGCTCTTTCTTGGGATTTTAGTTGAAAATTCATGAGAGCTGTCATAAAAGAAGTTCATGGCAAGCTCCTTCATTTGGTTAATGGAAAGTCATGGAAATGACCCCCCAGTTGCCCAGAATTGAGCATCCGTCCTAATGTTGGATACATCATTTTTGTGTTATGGAAGAAAAGCACCTGATCTGTGAGGTGTTCCCAGAATAACGTGCATAATTAATTTCTCAGGGCCCCCAATGAATTCCAACCTACCTACCACTGAGCAGTGGCTAGCTTTATGCTAGGACAATTATAGCTAATATAGGTTGATACTCTCAACAAAATTGCTGGTAGTGCTATCTATGTAGCCTTCAATTGAATCTTTATTACCGTCTGTATATCCAATAATTCAGCCCCAATTGGCACGGTTGTAGTGCCCTGGAGTATGGAGTTAGTAATATAAATTAACTAACAGACAGATTTACTGTTTTTTAAAATGCATGATTCGTTTTGTATTGTTCCTGAAACGTACATCTCATTTTGTTTAGGTAAGTCATTTCATGTTCTGTAGATATATATGTATTGATAATGTACAAGAAATAGCACGGAATTTAGGAATCTATTGTGAGAACACTTAATCTGAAACTTAACCTAACTTCCTGTCTCTTGGTTCATGTGATAGTTTCCCGTCCCTCCACCTATCGTTTCCCTTCAGCAATCAAAAGCATTTTGGTGTGAATTTCATTTGGATTTTTCGATTTGCCAACATTGAGTCCAGCAAGGATGCGTATGTGGGGTTTCTGAATTACGATATCAGGTGGTCATTGGGGGTCTTTTAGCTGGAAAATTCTTTGCAGAGTCAAATTTTTATCCTGCAGATTGAATGGGACAAACATACATTTACCTCATGTTGTGCCAACGATTGGGCTTTCAGGTGTCCATTTTTTCTCGCCTGGCCATGTTGTGTGTGTGTGTCACACTTTCTCGTAGTAGGATTTTCTCACAAACCGTTGCGACTATGACCGAACTTTTGTGTGTAGCACTGGGTTGGTTGTACACGATCTATTAGATTTTTTTGGGCAGCAAAGTCATAATCACGTTGGGTAATAGCTCATTTCCTGTAATTTAATATTGTTTAAAAAAGCTCTTAGCAGGATTATGGATGAACCATAGGTGCTACAGTGATGTAGTTTTTGGCATGTAGGACTTGATGACAGGTAATGAACGATTAGATTTTTCAGAGCCTAAAATAAAGGCTAATTAGGTGCCCTAATTTGCATAATTTATGCTGCAAATTTTTCAAGTTTGTGGATTCTCACGAAGCTTGATGGATGTGGTCTACCTGGTTCCCGAGAAATGTTAAAGTGAAGTCGGGGTCACTGGAAATCATTTTAATGTTTTATTTTGCAAATTATGCAATTTTTGACAAGGTTCTTTGGGATTTTCCACAGAGCCGTGTAGATGTGATCCACCTTTGGATCCTGATCATTTTGACGTACAGCTAAGGTCAGTAGGGGACATTGTATGTGCCTAGTTGGCATAATAATTCCAATTTCCAACTTGTAAGAATTTTGCCAACTTTCATAGGTATGGTCCGTTACATGTTCTGGATCCGATGTGTTTGAAGATGTTCCAGAATTGATTGAGTCCATCATCATAGTAGCTTCTTGGGTTAGAATAACGCACTGAGGAATGAGTAAACCATAGCTCTGTGACAATTGTGCGTTATAACTGCCACAGCAAACCCTCTCTTACCCAACCAATTTGAAAGTTGGATTAACCGTCACAAATACTGTAACATTTTTGATACCGCCTTGCCCGCAGGCACAGAATCTATGCATCATGAAAACCGTGCGTATGTTTGTCTGTGGTGTGTGTGGTGACACCCTTGTCAGCACATATCTAACGTACGCAACTGGTATCAAGTTCAAATTAGGTATGTGGGTTGCACATATGGGGAGGATACCCTATTTGGTTTGGGGGTGCCCGTTCAGTCATTCAGGTCACAGAGGGCAAAGTTCAAGAGCTTGTCAGTACGATAATCTAGCGAACACAAGTATCTAAAAGTTCAAATTGGGTCATGTGGGTAGCATGTATGGTGGATGAACCTATTGTTTTTGGTGTCAGGTCAAGGTCATCGAGTCACCATAGGAAATCGTCATATATCTCGCAACTAAACCTTTTGGAGGACTGTTGTAATGGAAAGTTTTGTTCGCTGGGTGATATAACATCGGGTAACACCCGACATTGACCTCTGTGACCTTTTTGCCACCCCATTTGACTTCTGACCTGGTGATTTTGCCCGCTTTTTTGTGTTGGCGGGGAAGCGTCTGTTAAGACAAACAAAAAAGTCATGACACTACCATACTACTATACTCTTATCACAAAGCTATCCCAGATAATGTGGAAGTTCAAGACCAGCTAAAAATCGTCATATTCCGCAACGAAACATTTTGGAGACTGTCGTAATGGAAAGTTTCGTTTGTCTGGGTGAAATACATCTGGTATCCGACTTTGACTCATTTTACCTATTGACCTTTGACCTCATTCAACCTTTGACCCTGGATTTTGCAGCTTTTTTTTGTTTGGCGGGAACGCGTCCTTGTTAATACAAACAAAAAAGTCAGACACTACCATACTACGAACTCTTATCACAAGCTTCTCAATGAATGGAAGGTAAGACAGCTAAAACACTGCAAATTTGTGATAAATTTGGCATTTGACATCTGCCCGTCAGCATGATAACTAATTAATGCTATTTGTTTTTGGTATCGGTCAAGGTCATCAGGTCACCATAGGGCCATCCTTATATCTGGCACGTAGCCTCCCCCCACCCCACCCCCAAGGTTATAGGCAGCTTATGAAATTGAAAAATGTAGCCCGATTTGAAGCTGCATCACTGAATTATGACAAATTCCTAATTGCAAGGCCAAAACGCCTCTTCTTGCATATACCTCCTCTCATTTAGTGTTATATTTCGACCACCAAAGTGTTGTGTTGCCCTCTTAATAAAATAGGTTGCTTCCACTTTCCCCTCCCCTCCCCATTCCCAATACAAGTATTCCCCCAGTGAAAGGGACAGTACAAATTCTGAATTGTCATGTTATAGTTATTCCTGATATGTCTGACTAATGGACTAGCACCAGGACCAGCCTGTATGTCCTCCTGATCAGTAGTGGTGTTTGCTTACGGGTGGAGTGGGGAATTTTGGTTTACAGGCACCCCCCACCCCACGGTTTCATAGGCAGCTTATGAAAATTGAAGCCGCCATCACTGATTTATTGACAAATTTAATTGCAAGGCAGAAACGCCTCTTCTTGCGTATACTTCCTCCCATTAAGTGTTATATTTTAAATTCAATCCAGTGCATGCCTCAGGGAAGGTTACAAAATTGGGATTAGTAACCATGAATATCGATGGGAGGGGGGGAGAGGGGGGGGGTAGACAAACGGCAATTTTCCATTAGGCTATATTATACTACTCGAGGTGGAAGCCAAGTGTGTGCTTTACAGATATTTTCAAATTTTCCCATTTAATAGTTAAGTACAGCAGAAAAACAGAAATGCACACCAGAAAATGGCCTGCGGAATTCAATTAGAACACCTATGTGTTCCAGCCATTATCCTCTTAACCACTGCCGGCATTGTGTGTGTTATAGATAATAAGCCCTTCGTTTGGTGGTCAACATTCCCAATCCTCAAAAGGAGTTAATCTCTTAAGTTGTGCGTGTGAAACTGCAAGTAGGACAAACACTAATACAATTTTGACTGCCTGTAGCCTCAGGGGGGAAAATGGTACCTGGCATGGCAATGCTCAGAGGATGGAGAGTGGGGATCCAATATCTCTGTGTGCACTCAGTCTATTGATTATGTGATTGTTTACACTTCCCTATTGGGAAATGCAAAAGCACACTTCCGGGATGTTAATTACTTGACAGGCAGGAGTGACCATTGGGTATTATTAACGGTGATTCATAGACAAGCCCTAATGAGGGGATAAACTGTGGTGTGTGTAGAAGCAGTGAATAGGGGTAGTGAGTTGGGAGGAAGAAGAAAGCAAGGGTCAAGGTAGCTTCTGAAAGTGGGGAAGGGCACAACATTTGGGCATTTTTGGCTATAGAGCAAAAAGTGAGGGCATTACCCTGTACCCCAAAGGGCAGGGGTGTTTGAGTCTATAAAAGTATCTCCTTCTTCCCAGTGCCTCTCTATCTGGTGTGACTATCCACATGATGTGAATATGGGGAAAAAGTGGTAGCCGGTATAAGTCACATTTTGAACAATTGGCCCGACGTCATAATGATCAACATTAACTGAGCCCAATTAATTCAGAAATGTCTCAAAATGGGCTATATATATATAAAACAATAGAAAATTACAAAAGATCTTGCTCTTCATTATCATTTGTTTATTACCATGCAGCCAGACATATTTGTTATGTGAGGGCTGCATGGGGTGCGGCCACATAGAGAGACATTCCCCACCCACCAAGTAGGGGGAACTTGTGATTGAAAGCCTTGTGAAAAGTTGACCCTAAACTAAAAATGGCAATAGCAGTTTGAGTGAACTGGTTAAAATGGCTATTGATACAAGTATTTTAAACAGTATATGCACTTGTCAATTGTATGACCCACTCATTGTACCAGTCAAGGTGAGTCTGCATTCAGGGGGGTCAACAAAAGGATGCACCAATTAGTAACTTTTGTACCTGAAAAATAATGAAAAATTGATAACCCACAGTCACTTTGAAAGACCACAGACTACTCGCTGTACAAATTGAAACCATGACTGGCAATGACTACCCCTAGGTCACATTAGGGATTAACGACATATGTTACAATGACCAACATGTAGAGACACCATGCTGTTGGACACTGAAATTGTACCTACAATATCTCACCGGTCCCGCGCGTAGTGGAGGGATGCAAGACAAGATATAGGCATGTATGCACTCATCTTTCCCCACACATATCACCCCCAAAAAGGAGATTTGTTTTTTTCACATTCGTTGATGATGTTGGTCGTCGATTCAAAGAACGGCCATTCATTCAATTTATTGCTTGGACCAAACGAGTCACTTAGAGTGATGAATTTGCTAAAGGGATCCTCATCATTTAGCCTGACATGCAGGTCTGCCGGGCCTGCTAAAGCAGACGATATGGAGAAGACGTTCCTAAAATAGAGGGGGCTATCGCTCTTTAGTATATATAACGCGGCTCGATATCCCAACATATCATAATCGTCTGCAGGACTCGTTTGACAAATCCCAGAAAAATTGGGATTTTGCTTATTACAATTCAGGTGACATAGTTGTCAGTCATCAGTAGCGCATGGGCGTTGATTGGATTAGGCAACCTGCATGAGTTCCGCGGAAAATCGCCAAATATAAGGTCTTTAATATTTACAGAAGACCTTCAATAACATTTTACAACACCGAAATAGAAGTTATCGAAGAATGATGCTTTTGAAGCCTTAAATTGAGTGCGAAGCCACTGTTTGGCTATGCGCAGGCGTATTGCGGCTTGCTTGGTTATCGCCGCAAAGGTTCAGAAAAATAGGAATTCTTCAAATGGGCAAAATAAAAAGAATATCCATCCAACGTATGCGGGAACTTGGTTGGGGGTTGTCTAAATAACTACAAATCAGAACAATAGAGTAATTTCCAGCCAGACATTGGCCGTTTCCCGTAATTAGTGAAGAATAACTGTCCGATTGCGCAATCAAACGTTGATGTCGCACCCCACCCACTAGCACAGCCATGATTCAGCTTGACAGCGAGCAGGAACGAAGTCGCACAGGAGTTTGTTTAAGGCAAATCACGATTGCGTTAAAGGGCCACTCTGACATATGAGTGAATGAGGCTGACGAGGTGAACAAAGGCAAACGCCGTTCAACAGGCTAACGCCGTAGGCTGACTCAGTGTACGGTCGCTGGGCTTCCCACACTGAATGGAAAACGTTGGACATTGCTGGTTATGGGCTAGTGACTTTACCTTACTCTTCAAGATCACTTACTTACAGGTTTAGTTTTCAGGTATTGCACTTCAATTGCCCTCAGATGGACGTTTTGACATTGGTCAAAAGCAACAGGATCTCTTGAGGTTAGTAAATATGCATGATTGGGTCGATGTGTGTCAAGTTGTGGTGGAGTTGGCAACACCATCTTGCGGGTTTATTAGCTGAGTAAGGGGAACATGTCAGAAAAAGGAAAGGAATCACTACGCAGAGGTGCATTCTTGTTCTTCCTCTACTTCTGCTGGGGACTGGGGAGAATGTGGAGGTTCCGAAAGGAAATTTTGAGACAATCTTGACTGCGGATGGGGATAGTTGTTGGTGTGTGGAGGGAGGCGAGGGAGGGTGTTTGCGCATGGCAGGGTAGGGCTCAGCCAGGAAGTCGAAATGGGGTGTCCACTGCGGAAAGATGAAAATCACTATAGCACAGATGCACTTGCAAATCGCGGGCACCAGTGCGGAGTGCGGAGCGCGGAGGCGCGGAGCGCGAGGAGACGAAAGACGCCAGTTTTGGTGGAGTCAAGAAAAGGGGAATTGGCATGTCATATTTGCCACTGCGGTCAAAATGCACTATGTCAATGATGATTGAGTGAGGAGATCGTTGACCCCACCCAAAAAAAATTTTGGGGGGTGGCCCCTCAAGGCGCCTCACAGAAAATACGCCGTCCCCATCAGTATCCTGGCCGTCTCAATGCGGTGAGATTGCCCCCTCTGGATAAGGCTGCTGGCAGGGGGGGGGGGGGGGAATGGCATGTTCTGGATGCTTGGAAAATAGAAGGCGATGGAATAATGAAGGAAATGATTTCAAAAGGCAAAGATGCCGGGGCTGCTAAGGGGATTAGAAATTTCAGTTGGATTTTGGGTCAAAGGGGTGAGTTGACTGAGGGATAGAACTATTTCAAATTGGGTATTTTATGGAGAGGAGTGGGAGGGGGCATCATGAAGAAAGAAAAAGTAGAGATAGGCTTTTGTAATAAGAGTCAAAACTTACTTGGTCAGTTATTTTGGGAATTTTAAGGAATTTTTATGTGTATATGTGATAAGATGTGTGTTCGTTTGACATTGACGATGGTCTGCATGAACTAATGTTGTGTATAGTGTGTATTGTAGTGAATGATAGAAACTACCGATCGCGCAACAGGCGAGACACTTTTTCGGCGATCACCTTGTCTGTACCAAAAGAGCCCTTTGATCTGTGAGTAAAATAACGCATTTTAATGGTTTGAGTTACAGCACCATTGGGCGGCTAGTTACTAAAAATTTCCTTTTCGTGCAAATAATCTGTGATGAATCTATGACAATGTCTTTCCATACATAGACAGGGTATGCATGCACTGGCACTAGTCTGATAATAATTACAGGCTGGTAGTATTGAGTTTGTACTTGTGAGCATAAGTGTAGGCCATGAGCGTGAGAGGTTTGCCTTTCTTTTTGTTTTGAATTTGCCTATTGCCAGCGTTCATTTCATGGTTGCCTACCTCAAACAGCTCACTTTAGCAACATCACAATGCTACGGTATTAGTGCTATAAATAACTTGAGGATTACATGGCTTAATGTAAATGTTCAACTTGAGTGGCAATGCAGTCCCCGGTTAGCAGTGTTTACTTCCTGTGGGGGATGGCAGAATGCTGAAAGAAACATACACGATGGCTGAAAGGATTCTGTTGTGTATTCAATGAAGCTGTTAATAAAATGCAAAACATGGAATATATCTATCTGTCTGTCGGCGGTCCGTCCCATCCTCCGTCCATTACCAGTGGTGTCTACAATTGTTTGTGTTTTTGGCCCCAAAACAGTCTTTATATTGCGGGGAATATCCAGGGGGATAATGGTTTTGGGTGTGTAGCCGCCACCAACCATCGCCGGTTCTCAGGCTTTAGGCATTAGCGCAATAACACTACAACGCTTCATCCGATTGACCTTAAAAACTTGAGGTACACATGTCCGCCCTAGGTGGAAATCTGGATGAGTTGAAAGTGGGCAGCTTACAATGCTGGGGGCTGCTAACTTTGCATAAGTTTATGCAAAATTTATCAAGTTAGTCGGATTTGAACAAAACTTGGTGGGTAGGGATTATAACTGATCCCGAAAAATGTTGGAGTTATTGAAAGGTCATCAGAGGTCAAATTTGAATAATTCAATGAGATTTTCCAAAACCTTTGCAGATTAAACAACTCGGTGGATGGGGCTGTATTTCTTTCTGACAAATTCATTTCAAAGCCATCGTGGGTCAAATTGCCTAATTACGTTGACTGTTGTAACTTCCATGGATTACAAACAAATTGGTGGATGAAGGCTATCTTTAGTTTTTGACAAAATGGAGGTCTTGTACTGGGTGATGATACTTCTTCCAATGACTTTCAAAAGTGGGCTTATGAGTTTACAACTTTTTTCCATGCAATTAGCCCAAAAAGCAGGGATATCACGTGGCGGTTTACCAGCCTACAAATGTCTAGTTCTCTGAGTGATGGATGCCAACCAAACTTGGACACAATGTTTATATTGATCCATGGTCAAGGCCAAAGGGCGGCAATATAAGGGCCATTATAAAAACCCAATTGAACTGTATTCCTGCCTATACAAGTTCATTAGATTTCTTGAACTGTTGTAATAATGTTCCTTGGGTATGCTCCTTCAGCCTGGTGCACATAATTTGATGCAAGGTCATCTAGTGCCGGTTGAATGCAAACAGTAACTTAGATTACAAGGAGCATTACAGACCAAAACAGTCAGTGTTGATGGTTGTTGACCAAACTGGACCCAATGGTCTGGACCTTTGGGACATCTTTGACACTGTAATGTTCAAGGGTACTTTAAAAGCGTCATTGAAAGGGGCAAAATAGGCCCACATGTGTGCAAAAGCCTTTTTCACTCTCAACTTGGTCATACTTTGATGAATTTGACCAAACTGAGTAAGAGTGTTTATTGACTGCTAAGACATTTGGCAATATGAAGATCACGGCGAAAGGTCATTACAGGGACCACAATCAGCAGGCCATGTTTGAAAATGCCTTCTTTTGGACGATGAATCCTAACACATATTTGTGACATTCGTTTGTCTGAAATTTGTGCGGTTTGAGCTAAAGCACCACTAGTTTATTTCTTGAAGAAAATCAGAGGAATCTATTCAGTAATGACAGTGTGTGTGTGTGTGTATGTTATGTATGTGATGCCCAGACTTGTGGACACAAATATCAACCCCACCTGATGATCAAGCTCATTCGTGGCATGTGGGTTCCCCGTATTGGAGTTCATGAACCCTATTGGTTTGGCGTCTGGTCCAATGTCATCGAGGTCAAAGAGGGGGCGGTTGGAGTAAAAGTTATCAAAACCTTGTGATAATTGAGATATGCTTCATCCGATTGAGGTGAAGTTTGGTATGCAGCTGTCTGATGATGGGGTTACAAGAAGTATTGTGCGGGTTAAGACTGAGAAAATTGGGAGATGGATATTTGCGCTGACTGTGAAATGATTAACTCAACCCCACGTGAATGGGTGAAGCTACTACTTGGTGCATGGTTTCCCATAATGAGTCATGATCCTATGTTGGAGTTGGGTAAAAGTGTCTGCTTGAGTATGTGAGCATATGTCCAATATGCTCGGTTGACAAGATTAGCTTTGCAGTCCTAAATAGGTCAAGAATCACTGAGCCTCTTGACTTTTTGGTTGATTGAAGTCCAATGACTACACCTTGTAATACTAAATATAGCTGACGGATTTGTCGGCAAAATGTTCATTTAAGGCACACATACACTCTTCATGTTTTGGACTTCCCAGCTCTGTTGTGTCCAGTCTCACGGTTCAATTCTGACAATCTGCAATGGTTGTATTCGTCCACCAATGCTTAGTGAATTATCGATTTACATTCAACGTCATCATCCTGAATGAATAGATCTGTTTGGCGGAAAAGGTCAGGGTGCAACTGTGACATCATCTAACAGAATTTATGGGAGAATGATAGTTCTGTTTAAGAGAAAAAACACCTGAGAAAATTATGAAGTGTACAAAAGTGTTCAGGTTTGTGCAAGTCAGCATTCTGATGGAAGCAGCCAAAAAAAGTGGAAGAAAACATGTGAACAAACTATTGCCCGAAACATGCAGGTTTTGCGTTCGAGCACTGTGAGGAGGAAAAGAGAAAATATTCAATCTTACATCAACAAAAAACAAAACAAACACACCCACTGTCTCGTTTGGAGCATACAGGTATAAAAGTGCGTGATTCATTTAGGAGTTAATTGTGAGCCTCGAAAAGGTAACTATCTAACATTGAATATAGGTATCTGTGTGGTTTGGACTAAGCACCATTGGGGCTATAGGTTTGATTATTTCACAGATGTTCTTCACTTCATGTACTGTAATACTCGACATCCTCGGGCTATAGGTCAAATGTACATGTTCATCAGCCCGTAACATCAACGCCATATTTCCCACTAATTTCAGGGAATGCCTGTGGCCCCGTCATAGAGGACTATAAGTTTATCTCTTTGTGGCTGTATACCTTGGTAAGTGAATGGCAAAGTTATCAATATTATTTATTTTGCTGGCCCCATCAGGACTGACTTTGTCCACATGGACAGTGCTTCCACAGGTGGGTCTGCAATTTGGTAAGTCCGCACACTTCCTCTGATTGGTTACTTTTGTGAAAGAAAGACTGGCCAAAAAAAAAAATCTCAGGAAAAGGTATTATCTATGTTATTATTATGAACAGTTCAACTGTCATGTCACACATATTGGTGCAGTGGGGGACTCTCCTGATTCTCGCAAGAATGGACCAAACTGTGGAGGTCAATAACACGGAATTGTATGGAAAATGGGTTTTCAGACCTGGGTTTTATAGTTTCCCATTCCTCACAATATCACCTTTGTTGGAGCCATCTGCAGTTGTCCTGAAAGTTACCTTGACTAACATTGACGAAATTCTCTATTTTGTAGCCTCAGAGATTGTTACAGTTCAGGCATAACTTCTAAGTGGTTTATCACTTCTTGAATTGTTGATTGCTGCATGAGCTCAGCTTTGCCATCATCACATACTGCTACGTGAAATTCCTGAGAAACTGTGAAGAGCTGTTTTTAATAAGGGATGTCTGGGTCTCTTCATTTCCAGCGCCTCACGACGTGCATCGGAGTGTATGTTTGCATGCAAGTTTCTAAGCCTACTTGTGATTTACCCTCTTCCCAGGTTTATCATGGTTGTGCTGGCATTGAGGAATCAACTATTGGTCCAGTTACGATGGTAGTAACACTTACTGGCTGTGATGCTCCATGATTTGACCTTCAATTGCATTTTGCATCGATGGGATCAGGAGCCAATTAAGGCTCACGGACACGACCCTAGGGCCCGTATGGATCGTGATTGAAGCACAGCGATAAATCGCATTCTCTTCTCGACTAGTGCTGGATGATATCGAAGCAGAGGTGTAACCAATCCCAACCTGTTCCCGGGGCCACCATTTTACGTCCCATCCGAAAGGACGATCAGTGAACTCCAGGACCCGACCACTTTCTTGGACCTGGGGGAGCGGAAATTTTCAGGCGACGAATCACAGCCGACCGACGACGAGGTCTTATTGCAAAATCCCAAAGAAACTCAGGTAACCCAGAAATTCCCTCTTACAGCTGAACCATTAAAGTGCAGATTGGCCACTGGCAAGTACAGTCCACCTAGGGAAAAAAAAGGTAAACTGTTGGAATCCGAAACCCGGAATGATTGCTTGCAAAGCGTCACGATACCACTCTGCTATGTTCAGGCCCCACACATGTCTTAGCTTGGGTAAAGTGACCTGCTGTTTATATTTACTGGCGACATAATGCATGATCTTATGTCTATGGATGCACCCACCCAATCCTGTTGCAAGTGTGATGAGTTCATTGTCAAGAGTGAGTATACACTTCCATGTAATGATGCAACCCCCCATCTACGGACAGGGTGAGTCAGGGGAGGTCATACAATTCTTGTTACATTGATGCATCCATCACCAGAGGGTGAAGTCATGTCAGAGGGAGGTTTAGTACAAATTCTTGTACATGAGGCACCCCATACGCCCGGACAGGGGCTTGAGTCATTGTCAGAGGTGGGCTGTACAATTATGTGTACATTGAATGCACACCCAGACGTCCAAGACAGGGTGTGAATTAATTGCAGAGGTGGGTATACAATTCTTGGACATTGATGCACCCCTCAATACTCAAGACAGGGTGAGATTCATTGTCAGAGGGGGATCATAAACTCTTGTGCAGTGATGCCCCCCATACCCCAGACAGGGT
Source organism: Sclerodactyla briareus (assembly GCA_026419785.1). Taxonomy (NCBI): domain Eukaryota; kingdom Metazoa; phylum Echinodermata; class Holothuroidea; order Dendrochirotida; family Sclerodactylidae; genus Sclerodactyla; species Sclerodactyla briareus. The sequence goes on along the minus strand of JAODTK010004477.1, from coordinate 730,737 downwards.
TGAGTCATGTCAAGGTGGGCCTGCAATTCTTTGTGCATTGGCACCCCCCCAGTACCATAGACAGGTGGTGAGTCATTGTCAGACGTGGGTCATACAATTCTTGTACAATGTGATGCACCCCTTATACCCTAGACAGGGTGAGTCTTGTCATAGGTTGGGTCATACATTCTTGGACATTTGATTGGCCCCCCCATACTCCAGACCGGTTGAGACATTGTCCAGAGGTGTGTTCATACAATTCTTTTTGTACATTGATTCCCCCCATACACATAAGGGTGAGTCCTTGTCAGAGTTGGGGGGTCATCCATTTCTTGGTGCCTTTATGCACTCCCATACCCCAGACAGGGTGAGTCAAAGGTGGGTCATACCACTCTTGTACATTGACGCACCCCCATACTCCAGACAGGTGAGTCATTGTCAGAGGTGGGTCATGCAATTCTTGTACATTGATGCGCCCCCCATACCCAAGACAGGGTGAGTCCATTGTCAAAGGGGTTGTACGGTTCTTGTACATTGATGCCCCCCTCATCACTTATAGAACTCCCATTCCTTGAACATGACCCACTATTAGGGCCATCACTTCCCATTTACTTTGCTACATCATTGGAGTGACATGTCACACCCTTGATCAACGATTGATTGATGCATTTAATGGGAATGATGCCATGTGTACTTGACGCCACACTTGACTGACCCTGTCTGTCCCATGTTGTTTTGGGTGCATCATGCAATTGACAGGTGCCAAAAGGAGAGTTCAACATGTATTCTGGAAAGTCTTGACTCCAACTGAAATGTTACAAGACTATTAAGGGGTGACTGGAGGAAAGGAGCTAGCATTTCGTTACACTATGTTGTTCAACAGTCTTTGTAAATGTCAAGGAAGTAACATGGACTTCCCTCATAGCACTACCCATCATAAGATCAATAACTCCTTGCACTTTTCTTATTATGAGTATTTCATGTTGATGACAGTTGGGAGTTTCAGCAGGGGGAAACATAATCATGATAATTAACTGCCTTTTTGGTACGACAAATGATGAGAAAGTTGATTTGATTCAATCTATCCAATATTGAAAAAAAGGACATGACGTTTTTATTATTTATAGATCTTGCCCCTAGTGCACTTTTCAGCAGTTAATTTGGATGTGTTCACCGCTTGTCAGTATTGGTCCTTGTAACAGAATCCTTGTTTTTTGTTTTGACAGTTTGGCTTGACCCATGTCGCTTGTTGCTGTGGTCTCACAGTTACTCATCGCCCACAGTATTTTCGAGGGTCTCATCTGGTTCCTGATATCGACATCATCGGTCATCTGCCAATGATATAATGGCGTATTTATTTGGTGAGAGTCTATTGTTATCACTTTGGTTAAAACTGTAGATACCCTGTTGCATTGAATAGAAGATTAGGTTTGGTGTAGCATCTGCTTTCAATGTGTTTTTCATCCCCCCTTGAAATAGCCAATATTACTTACTTGAGTTCGGTACTTTGATAGTTTATTATTTTATGGCATGCTACCTCCATACTGCATTTCAGTTGATCCAGTGAGCCGATAAGGTGCATCACTATTGCAAAATTGCCTTGTGCTGGTTGACATCACAAGGGGGAACCACATGACCCTGTAATACAAGTCAAGTGAACCCGTCTCCTCGAAAACTCTGTTGCCAACAAACTATTGATGGATCCGATGAAAAAAAAATTCACAAATATTGAAGAATGATCTTATCATTCCTAAGTAATACCTAGTTAAAAAAAAAACTCATTACTGTGTAGAGTCCATGGCCCGCCTTTGAATCATTACTACCGTGATGTCCATAGATTCCTCAAATTCCATGAATTAAAATTAAATAACTCACAAGGCAAAATGTTAGAACCTTCCAATTTGGGACGTGGGGTTAGAAACATTTTCTCTTTCCCTCTGTGATATTTTAAAGGAATCGTTTACATGACCATTGTAATGTTGGTAACAATGCTACATTGTTGTTGTCTGGCTTAACTGGTACCAGCATAGTTGTCATTTGCTTTTAATATGACAGTACTACTGCAACAACTCGAAATAACCCTAATAAAACCCTGCAACATGAGCTTCCCCGGGAGTCGTTATAATTTTTTGGTCTGTATCAGCCGCTTTCGCAGAAATCTCCCTGTTGGTGGGTGCCTTAACGTATTCACCCTTGAGCTGAAATTTGTCGCACCATAGAATTTTTTTATATGGAGTAGGGGCTTGCAATTAACAAACTTCTGAGCCACCAAAATATGTGTTCCCATTTTGGGTCAACTGAGGTCAATTTTGGTGATCTTGAATAATCTGTCTTCGGCCGGGTCGGAAATAAGTGGGGGCAGGGGGAGATTAGCCCTCTGAAAATGGAAAATTGAACTCATGGGAATTAATGGGGGGGGGCCCAAAAAATGGGAGGCAGACATACATGATCTGGAAGGAAAACGGCCCCATGAGGTATATCCATTTTGAAACCAAATGTGTTCTATACCCCAGCAGAAATCATTGTACACAGCAATTAATACAGGTTATTTTCACATTTTTACCAAATTCACGATCGCGACACTGTTCGGAGATTGGTATTTGACGGCTTCCGAGCACTGCCAAGACTTTTGTTTTGATAGGGTGATTTGATTATGCCTTCTTTAGCATTGCTCATACAGTGACAGAGTAACCTTTATGTATACATATTAGTACATGTAGCACACAGCTTGGGTGACCCTACCATCTGTTTTCCTTGCAGGAGTCCACATGTCTGGTTTAGAAGTATACCTACGTTTGGTTGTTATTACCCCCCCTGAGCATGTATGTGAAATACAAGTGACCTTACTGTGAGCTTTGTCTATTTTGACGCCTCCTCTGTCTGGGACCTTTAAAAAATTGATCACTAAAAAACATGACCTGATCACACTCAAAGTACAGTGGCATTCCATGTGGTTGAGATGTACCTGCGCATTGAATTAAATTCTCAGTAAATAATTGCATAAAAGAAAAAATCAATTGACACTTGTGAGATTTTTTAAAATAGCAGTGACCAGGACTGGAGTCTCGGGTGATCGTACCGTACTTACAAGGTTGACAGTAACAGGCGGGAGTGAGGAACACCAAGTAGGGGTATTAGGAAATTAGTCCGGTGACATTTCGGTGGGATCTGAGAAGTTTGTTTTGGATGCGGGTTAAATAATCACATGTTAGTTATGTTTACCAAGGAGACTCTCCTACATTGCCAATCTGTCAAGTTTATGGTATTACATGATTTTAAATCTTTTTGAGTCAGAAACTAACGTTGCAATTTTTTTCTATCGAAGGAATTCTTCTTTGGGAGGACTCGTCTCATCAAGCTATCTCCCAAGATCATGGGAAGGGTTCATTGGTTGGCGCGCTGTTCTCTACTGTGTTGTATACTGTATCCTGGTGAGTTATTTCCTACTTAACACAACTCTACATCTGAGGACGTTCAGTCCAGCTTCAACTTTGGGTGTGATGATTATAACATCACAATAGATTTGTCATTGTCAGTTGTGAGAGGGTTCAAGTTCGCACAGATAAGAGTAGTAGGCTAAAGGGGTCCTGGGCAGGTGGTAAGTATAAGATAGGTTGTTGTCGTTCGTAGAACAATACTGAATGAATCCATAGAGCCTGATGAATGCTAATGTGCTTTGGCACATCATGGAACCATCGTTGATTAACACAGATCTTGGTTTACCGGCACTCTTGCCTGAGGCACCATGCTTTTGTCTGTACCAGAGAGAGGGTATATTCTGAATATGGTAGCACTATGTCATATGGTGTGCTGTGTGGATCTTTTGAGCGCTGGGGATACACAGTGATGGTGGTCATGCGCCATTGAACAAGTTTGATGTACCCTTCATGGAAATTAATGGTTATAGCGGCCACTGGGTTCACAACACCGATTCAGAGCACACAGATCCTCGCTACTAAATTCTGGGTAGGTGGGTCATGAAAAATGTTTGGTGGATGATTTATCAAGCCCAAAGACGTGCCCACCCATGTCAAGGTTTATCATCTACTGTGGAACTACTGTCTGGACAAAACTAACATAACAAATCACAGCAGTGGTACATTTCTTCCCTATTTATTATCTCAGCGTTTCCCAAAAGGTAACGAGGTTGAGATATTGTAGTCACTTTGCCATTTCACCTATATTTACATTGCTGGTTGCCATATCAATGGTTGCTATGGTAACTCATAGGGTGGTTTTGGAACTAATCCACCTGAGGGCATCCCAGTTGGTGGGGTACCACGGTGCAGCGGGTGATCCCGCAATGAGTTGCACTCGGCCAAAAGTGTCCTTGGTTGTGTGTGCTTGTGTTTGTTTGTGTTGCGTTTGTGTGTCCGTCAGATTTTTGATGGTTTTTCGCAAATCTCCCATTTTGGAGTGGCTGAACAAAGTGAAATTTTGCACACGCTTGAATAGTCACTAAACACATAGTGCTCTCGAAATTAGACGGGAACTATCAAAATTGGGAATTAGGAGGCAAAAGACAAATTTGGGGCAATTTTTTTTTTTTACGTTTTTTACGTTTTTCACTATTGTTCAGATATTCGCTTCTTCCAATGGGCTGAATGATTTCAAACTTTGTAGCAATGTAGAAGGCACAAATACACTTTCCCATGATTCGCAAAATTACCAAAAATGTCAATTTTTAGGGGGGAAAAATAGATTTTTGGTCAAATTTGAGAATCTGTTCAATTTTATTTATTTTAATGATTGGGAGGACTGAATGTTTCAAAATTCCGAAGAAGTTACAAGATCAAAAACAAAGGGTTCCCCACCATTTATGCTGTAAATTTTTCTGAAATTTTCCCATGAATAATGAATATTTTTTGGTGTGGGGAAAATGGCTGTTTCCAGACTATTTTGATAAATTTTGTCCTTTTGCAATTCCGCTAAAAGGTAGCAGAGAAACAATAATTTCCACCCACTGTGCCGATGAGATCCTGCACTTCCAGGGATTCCCCCTCTTGTTTTCTATTTGTTCATACCTCAGGTGAAACTGAACCACAATCTTGTTGACAAATAGCCACACATGGCTGTTCATGTGTTATCTACCTACCAGCTGACCTCAATCCTTGACACACTATTGTTTCCAGGATTTTATGAACATTGCAATTACTTCTAATCCATATAAATTTCAAAGTATAGAGCAGGATCCATTGGGCCTATTTCACTGAGCTAAATAAGCCGTGTTTGGAGTGTGAGGTTTACGTTTTGATGGTAGAAGTCCCTCCCCCCCCCCCAAATACAAAAAAACACACAGAAAACAAGTTCTGCTCACCCATTGCCAAACCTTGCATACTTTGTCCAGTACAAGGTTTCGAAACATATCTTTCACCTTGCACGTGCCCACCTTCTGGTGGGACCTCCTGCATATTGAATTGGATATCATAACATCCTGGTTTAGTTTAGTTAGTTTAGTTTAAGTGGTGAATAAGGTTCCCGGAAGGACAAATCCCTCATGAACTACCCCAGAGCCACACATCCCAGGAAAAACAATTGACCAAACCACTAAATAATTCGCACCGTGATTCCTGAAAAATAAATCAAGACTATTCTGGAACGTCATTCACACGCTTAGAGAGAACAACATTTTCAGGAAGACAATTCCACGCACTGATCACTCTCTGCGAGAAGAAACTTTTACGAATGTCCAATTGGCGCGCTTGCCACAAATTTGAGACAAAGTGGCCTCTGATTTCAAGTAACTTGGAAAATTCAACAAAGAAGTAGTGAAGGACATGCCATCGCTTCCATGGACAATTTTGAAAACTTGAATCAACTCACCCCGAGTTCACCTCAGCGTGATTGACCAATAGTATTTATGGGTGCTAAGAATCTCTGGAGTCAGCCGCCACCGTGTACATCGTTTTGGTCTGGAGGGAGACCATTCCATTTTCCGAGAAACAATTGCATCTTCATAGTTGCATCTGTTATTCGAGCTACAGCACTGTTTGTGCTCTAGTTTGACTGTCGTTCTAGATTCAAGATCATTCCTGTATTATCTTGTCATTCAACATTTAAGAACAACTGAATAAAAAAATGAACCTTATATATACATGAACCCATTAGTACAAACATCTTTATACTAAAATACATGCTAATACTCCATTAGAACTGTATGAAGGTCCACATTGTGCTATTGATGCGTGAAGCTAGTGCCACTGTATTTATAACTCTATCTGTTTACATGACAAACTGAATGGTAACCTTAATGGGGCTAACAAATGGCTATTCATAGATCCTGAAATTAGAGAGATTTGGCCGTTAGATAATCATGGTCTGATGCAAGGTTTAGGTCGGAAAATTACATAGGACTGTTTACCAATTCAAGGTAATCAATGAATCGATTGGATGATGGTTGGGGGCTCCTGTTTGGACAGCTGAATTTGTATATATATTAACAGGTGACTAATGAGCAGCAGTGGCACTGTTCAAAGACTATATTTTGTCAGATATAGTTACTAACTGCGATGACTTACCGACTTGTCATCGCTAAGACAGAATAAATGTACTCTTTAAAGGAACACTCGCAGGCTCAGATACAATGAGAGACTATATCAAGAGGAATGGAAAACTATATCTATAGGCCCAAACCCCATGTCAATACGATGTTCCTATGTGGAGGTTGATCCATTATGCAGAGAATAAATAGAATCCCTGTTATGCAATGAGCTATGACAGCGCACTTGACAATAACGATAATTATGCTATGTATCTCATTGTTTCATTAACTCAACATTCACAGAAGTAATGCTGCCTCTTAGTCACCAAAAACCAATCAACTCCTACCAACCATTACAGCATCCTCTCCCATAGACTAATTATTCTTCAGAGTGGAAAATAGAATATTTATAGGGTTTTCCAAGTATAACCACGCTATTAATTAGTTGCTGTTCATTCTTGCACAATCCACTTGCGAAAACTTCCAAGGCATAATTCCATCACGAGAGTCCCATGAATGTCAATTTGGAGTGACCGTTATTTCGTTTTAATCCCGCCAATAGGATTAGCCTCCTTATAACTCATCTTGCGATTGTCCTTCAAAGAATCATAAAGGCATCATGAAGTGGGGTTTCTGGGAGGATATGTTCTCCTAGAAACCAGTCCGATCTTAAAGAGACCGTAGCTAACAATGGCAAATTCTTTCTCAGTTTCAATCATTCGCCATGGAGGAAATTGTATCACGGTTATATGACCCTACCTTGTGTATCATCTGGGATAGCTATTGTGTATGAAGTAATTTGATTACTCAATCTTATTGTTAGTTAGTTACCTTGTTAGGTAATTGTATCCTTGATTGGACGGCACTTCAGTTTCCTTGATAAGATAATAGATATTGTTGTCAAGCTGTTCAAGCAACTAGTAGACCTCACCTGGTTTCTTCTGGTTCAATTATGGAGTCCTTACTTACTTCTCAAATTGGAAAACATTCATCATAGGGTCTACAAGATTATATTCACTGTCCGCAGAGATATTTCCCTTACACCGAAGAATTGAAGGCACTGGTCCAACTTTGATGAGCTGAGATGAATTGGTTTCCGGGTTTTCAAAATTGTTCATGGATTCGAGGGCCCCTCTTTCCCTAATTTTCTTGAGTTTCCATGTTACTACCATAGGGGTCATTTGGCTCAAGGCTTTGTGGCCAAACCGCTGTAGATTGGACATTCGTAAGTATTTCATTCTCTCAAAGATAATCAATGAGTGGACATAAGCCATCCTGAAGATGTTGTTCTGTTCGGCGTGAATGCTTTCTAGAAAAGTCTTGATTTATTTTTTTCGAGACTTGTGGGCGAATTCTTATAAGCATGCTGGTTTATTCTTCTCTTTTGGGGTTGTGGCTTCAGGGTCCTTCAAGAGGATTTTGTCCTTCCTGACTCCTTTTTTTTTTTCGCTAAACTGAACTAAACTAAACCTTTACTTTCTATATGGGGAAAAACTAGGGAAGGCAGAATGTTGTTTCTTTCTGGGTGTAGGGGGTTTCCAGGTTACCACTGTAGTTCACCCATGTTTTTGTCAATCTTTGTGTAGCCTGAACTGTGAAACCCTGACGATGCCATTTTGTGCAAGATTGAGGAACAGAATTACCGCGGGGTTGTATCAATTTATTGGGTGATAGATTAATAAGTAACATTCTGAGATGTTGGGGGCTTTTCAGGTCATTACTTTGGTTTCACCCATGTGTTTGCCAAGCATGTGTTCTACTGAACGGATAAGTACGCAAGGTCGATGATGCTGTTTGTGTCAGAGTTGGGTAAACAATTACCCTTTATCAAGTTGTTTGGTACAGATCATTGTGATTCTCAAATGGTGTTTGGGCTTCTAGGTTATCACTTTGATGTTGTCGATGTGTTTTCCGAAGCATTGTGTAGCCTGAACCATGAGAACCCGGTGATTTAAGTTTTGTGCCAAACTATTGTGAGCCGGAACCATGAGAACCCTTTGATTTAAATTTTTTGTGTCAATATTATTGTGTAACCCTGAACATGAGAACCCTGGTGATTTAATTTTTGCAAGATTTTGTGGAGCCTGAACCATGAGAACCCTGGGGATCAAATTTTGTGCAAAGATTATAGTGTAGCCTGAACCATGATAACCTGGTGTTTGAATTTTGCAAAGATGATTGTGTAGCCTGAATCCAGAGACCCTGTGCTAACAATTTTATTCAAATATTATGTGTAGCCTGACCATGAGAACCCTGGTGAGTTAATTTTGTGCAAAGATTATTGTGTAGCCTGAACCATGAGAACCCTGGTTATTTAAATTTTTTTGTGCAAAGAATATTGTGTAGCCTGAACCATGAGAAACCTGGTTTTATTTGATTTTGTGCAAAATTATTGTGTAAGCCTGAACCAGGAGAACCCTGGGTGACTCCCAAATTTTGTGCAAAGATTATTGTGTAGCCTGCACCAATGAGAACCCTGGTGAGTTTAATTTTTTGTTAAAGATTATTTTGTAGCCTGAACCATGAAACCCCTGGTGATTTAAATTTTGTGCAAGATTATTGTTGTAGCCTGAACCATGAGAACCCTGGTGATTCAAATTTTGTGCAAAGATTATTGTGTAGCCTGAACCATGAGAACCCTGTGATTTAAATTTTTGCTGTCACACAGATCGAGTAACATTTCACGTCTGTTCATGAATACTTGGTGAAAGTTGGTGATAGTAACATTCTAAGATCTGTACTGTAGGGTAATACACAATTTAGTTTAATGACGAGTTCAATTACTCTTGGACTGACCAGATTACCAGCACTAGTTATATAGTGCAGAAGAATGAAGATTCAAAATAATCCACCTAACATTTGCCCGTAGAATAGTTTATATTGAAGGCCTCTCATCCTTCCTACTTCATTTAGATTAGTGTCACTGAATTCAATGACTTATTTAGATCTAAACTGAGAACAACCAGACTGATTTTGTTGCTTGTTTAACATTTAATGCAGATATTTTGGTTTGGATTGCTTGTAGTCTTATGAAGAGTGGTCTTCTGGCAATGATAGAACTATAGTGTCGCTCTACGTCAGCACTTGGTTGAGTCTGCTGTACATATTGTACACTCTTAGTCTCTTACCCTATGCAGTGATTAGCTACTAATATGGAATATATATATTTTTATATAACACCTTATTATATTCTTGTCGTATGTTGTTCCATTTGGGCGAATAAAAATATTATCACATGATCTTGCAAGCAGTTCCCATAAAAATGGCTATTGCACGTTTTCACACATTGGGTGACCAGCAATTCAGATAGTCGAGTTCTTCTCTCATGTTGGAACATTACATGTGAGACAATTAACTTGTTCCATCAACTCAGCTGCACCTTGTTGAATAAACCCCCCATCCTCCAACTCATTAAAATAGGGTATTAACAATATCTCACATGGATAGCCATCATTTGTGACGCGTTGCAATGCATTCATCAATAAATTTCTCTCCCGGTGAGTATCGAAATGGCACAACGTACTATCACATTACGGCACTGTTGTTTGGGATTCCCCTGGTTCACCAGCCGTACTCTAATGATGATATTGTAACGTAATTGTATCAATGCCCACAAGTGTGTATATATAGTGATGGCACATCGGCGACCTATAATTGAACAAACTCCGCTGTGATACCATGGCAACTTCGTACTTCGTTCAGTAGTTGTTGATGTGCACATTTTATTATTCGTGACAATTACTCCAGCAAGATTTCTCAGACGTCTATCTTGTTCATCAATATATAGTAGTCATTTGAGGGGGGGGGAGGAATCTCGACAGTGGGTCCATTATATTATATATCCTTCCTTCTTTCCATTGAAGGTCTAACAGAATATTCGGTAATTGAGAATATTTGTTCCGTCAGAATTTGTTACACTTCAAATATATTTGCTATATATACAAGACACTGCATGCAAAGCCGCTACAGCTAGTACTGGTCTGTTAGTGCATGAGCAGTCATATAACCACATTCTATCTCATGAATCCCCCCCCCCCCCCAGACATAGTGGCGTAAATCAGGAGGGATGGGTGTTGTCTCTTTGCGCCAAGTCTAGGAGGTCAGTTATCCGATAACAAAGATGATGAGGACAGTAGGAACTGCTCCCAGTTGGAAAGGGCACCTACACCCCTCCCCCTCCCACCACACCCCGCTATTCTTGCTGCTTGGCCTTACGATTGGCCGGCCGAAAATGACAATACTAAAATGCTGAAAAAAGTTGGTCTGAAAAGTTCAGTCAGTCCCAAATAATTCACACCCCCCCCCCATTACAAATGGTTGTGTCTATACAACACTCTGCTCAGGCGTTTTGTTTCCCATAGAGTGGCATTTAATTTAAATGAAGGTCTTTGTCATTCACAATCTTATGTATTTCCTGGGTCAACGTCAGGGAGTTACTTTACTACATCTATACTTTGCTACATACATCACTTGTCATGTATGTGTGTGTGTGTCACGCTTGCCCATTAGCAGGATTCCTCAGAAACGATAACAACAATCAATATTCAATTTCATATAGGGTTATCAGGGTTGAGTGAACACGATATGAATAAATTTTGGGCATGACAGGATTCCACTAATAAAATAGGAAATATTGCTAATCGTAGCGCTGACCGTACCTGCCTTTTCTTACTACATTACCAGTGTCCTTTAGCAGTACCCTTTCTAACTAGGACTGCCGAGCTGGCCACCTCCGGGCTGAAAGTGTATGCTGAATTTGTATGCACAATAGGCTAGGACACTGTTAATGTAGTGATAAAAGGTAGGTACATCACTAATAGATTACCATAACAGGAGGGGGGGGGGGGTTCTGGTAATTTTAGGTATTTCATTGTTTGTACTAATCGGCAAGATCATGTACCCACTCTGAGTGAGCTATGGTCATATAGTTTGGCACATAGGTACAGGATATGCAACATAAATCCCCCCGCCCCCCCCCCCCCCCCCCCACTGGTTCTGTTTAAGTAGGCTGCACTGACTCAGTCTCACCACTCATGATGTATGAAATATTCAAAACTACTGCCCTCCTATTATGTGTACTCTCTGAGTGTGTCATTGTATACCTAGCTAATAAAATTATCATTTATTGTAAATATGTGAAACTTAAATAGCTGCTCCAGCAATGCAGCATATCCCATGCAACCCTATTGAATTGACTAGGAAGCATGAATGAGATGCACGGTATTGAATCCTATAGATGCTGATTCACTTTTCACCATGACATCGGTTTCGTTATATAGCACCTGCTATCAAACTGCTATTACCACAACATACGATAACGATAACACAGTGAACAACTGACGTGAATTGTCCACTATGGCAACGTTGCGCATGTTTAGTGGAGTTATGCTAGTTTAAAGGAGCCATCGTCTGGTAGCAACTTGGGGAACAAGTGACAGTGTTTCTTGCATATCACAACGAAAACCCGCCTCAGTGGCAATCCAGTATTAATATGGTATATCCACACTATGATACTTGCCAATGGCAATAGTTCTGATATATCGTCAACGTCAAACATATTTTGCTGTAACATCCAAACGGAAGAGCTCCATTATTCGATGGGTTTGTAGCGACAAGACATTGCCTGTTTGAATCTAAATCATCCAAAAACCGGATGAGTTTGAAACCCCCAAAATGGGATTTGAGTGAATGAAATTTGCCTCTTCATCTATGTGAATTTCGAAGCAATATGTTGTAGGGCTGTGCCCTCACAGTTAATCCATTAATCAATTAATTAATTTCAAAAACGATTAATCTTTGATTAATCAATCCTATTAATTTGGCATGGTAGGTAATTGTACGTATTACAAATTGGTGGTAATCTTGCACCGTACATGTATCAATCACATGAATAAGGCTGACTGACTTAGCTTTCTCTGTTACAATTATGTGGTTGGGTCTGGACACTGGTCAAAAGAGGTAAAAAAGTGTGAAACATCGCTTATTTTTTAGCTCCATGGATTATCGAAACGTGATTCCTAATCGATTAACCATTGTTCTAAACTATAAATATCGATAATCTTCGTTGAGCACAGCCCTAATATTGAGTGTTAGTGTAAAAGTTTCCACAAGCAACGGGCCGGTCCTCTCTTTGAGTAGGTGCTGTGAGGTATCATGCCTCTTTAACTGATGCCACCCACGCATAGTCATAACAAAAAAACACAACCGTTTGTCTCCATAATGATGCCCAACAAATACAGCGATATGAAAATAATCGTTTAATGATAAATCTTTTTTTTTTTTCCGTTACAAAAGCTTGCCAAGTATCGTGCTCCCTACACGCATTGTCACCTGCCCCGCAGAGGTAAATTGTTCTTTCATACCTCATTAAAAGTACAATGGTCATGCAACAGATCAACTTCAACCTGTCTAGATGAAAAGGGGAGATGTTAAACCCCCACAACCAAAATATTGCAATTCTGGCATGTTCCTTTGTCGATTTCTATGTTTACTTGAAGACATTTTAACCCTACTATGACTCACCAGAGTAACAATGCAGGGTCGCCTATGACTTTACACATGATGCTGAATTTGCCCCCTTACGGCAGAAAAATATTAGTTTATATTCATGAATGAGATTGATGAAGATTATTCTTCCATATCTTATGAACAAATTTGAAAGTTTTCAATCAAATCCCATTGTTAATTCTTTTGTCACTAGGTTGTTGATATTAAAAATACAGTCTCGTATTTGACTCTTTATATACCACAGGTCACCGGTTACTCCTGTGATGTCACAGGGCACATTGCCGAAGAGTAGCAGAATGGCCCATTTCACACTCGAATCAGCTGAATTTTTTTCTTCAAAAAAGTCACCAAAATAATAGAAGTTATGTTTACATGACTATTGTACTTTAAGAGGCGAGAACAATACACAGTTCACAAGAACAATTCAGTTTGACCTTCACAATTGTCATTTGAGGTTGGGGGTTGTTCAGCCTTGGATTATGAATTGGCAGCAAATGTGCGGAGGAGGCTTAGTATAAAGCTAATCATCACACATCCCCTAAATTTGTAGTTTTAAACTTCAAATTTGAATGTCCGCTGTATGCTTGATAATTTTAGGGTTTTTCCATGTTATGGTTTTTTTCAAATTTCTTGGAGGCTAAATAACGCCTGGATGTCACTAGAAAATTGTAATCGGTTTGTACACTGGAGCCACAAAACTGTAAATTGAGATTTGAGATGACTGAATTTATGACATATTCATCAAAGCCTGCACAAATTCTCCTAATAGTATTAACCCTTCGTAACAATCATGCTGAACATCACTTTGTAACAACCGTGCAGAACATCTATTCGAATAAATTCGGATTATTGAGATAACATTCTCTAAATATTGTGATATTACTGTTAGGTGTGTTCATTTCCAGTAGGATGGTGGTCACTTTTGGAACATTGTGGATGACAATCAGACAAAAATTAAACTTGCTTTTTCTCCATCATTTCATGATTATTCCCTTCCAACAGTCATTTTGAAGGGTGAACTAAACATTATAGCTTTCTCTGGGCATGCATAATGTGCTCCATATCAGTGTTTCCGCCAGGGTTGAAAATCTGGGGGGGGGATGTCCCCCTTCCAATATTTTTTGGGGGATTTGACAAATAGGGGGGGGGGATTCAAGAAGCAAGAATCAGTGAGTCAGCAAAACTCCTAAATTTGTTCCTTCTTAGCAGGTTCACAGAGGTGATAATGATCCCTCCCTTCATTTTTTGGGAGGGATTTTCAGAATCAATAAGGGCCAAGTTCCTTCCTACCTCGTCATCCTGCTCATATACTGCGTTCATGTTTTAGAGTAAAAAGAGGAAGGAAGAAAGAAGAAGAAGGCAAAAAGGTGGGGGATTTTTCCCCAATTTTTTTTTGGTGTGGGGTGTGGGGGATTTCCAAGCGTATAGCTGGGAATCCTGCAATCGCGCAGCTTAGCGGAAACACTGCTCCATATGCACATTAACTGTTTCAAAATGGTGATAGTGACAATACTATTCCAAGGATAGTGCTGGTTATGGATTCAATAGACGATCATGAATTAACACATGATTCAACGACACATAGTAACTCGACATAAGAAAAGGTTCAAACTTTCATTCTCTTTGGATCTCTCAGGTGCACCACACAGGAATATAAACAGTTAGTCACTCCAAACGGCTCTAAAGGTATCAAAGGTATTGGGCTGGATACCCCCTGTCGACAGTCCAACCATTGCCCCTTGTCTGTGTTCACCTCCCTGTAACAGTCCGCAATGGTGTGCCGCAAATAAATCCCATTCCGGGAATCCCCCAAACACCCACCCCCTCCTCCTTCCTCCTCAATCTCCACCAAATCATTTTGATTTCCTCTTCCCTAATCTCCACCAAATAATTTCAATTCAACTCGATTTTCTGCAAATATCTTTTTTTCTTCTCCCCTACTAGGCCCTCTGCATTGTCCATACATAATCTGTGAAGAAGGGAGAGAGGCTTCATTGCGTGCAAGAATAGGAAGGGGAAAAAAAATGGACACATAATGTTGTTTCTGCCTATTTCTTTCAGTACGACGAGGAGACGATGTCCTTCACCCTGGACTGTGAGCCCTCCTCTACCTTCCAGTACCATGAGTACGTGTTACCTTGAGCCATTACGACACGAACTCTCTTTGGTATGGCCTTCTTCTCTTGTAAGAGTGGGTGGGAGAAAGGGGGGGGGTGGGGGTTGCGACATTGGGCAGGTTGAACCCATGTCAATAATTATTGATTAGTGGAATCTCTGATGGGTTCAAAAGTGGAGCTGCCACGTGACTGGAGCCTTCCAATTTCCATGATTTCCAAAGTCGGTTGGATTTCGAGGTGGAGGTCATTTTGATGCATATAGGGTCAGATTTCAGGTAAACTTATTGCATGTAGACTACTTTTTGTCCTCCAGTTCACAGGAGACATCATCAACTTCTACTCCTCTGGTATGCAGTTTTTTGTGGTGGGGAGGGCAGGAGGGGTGGCTGAGGTCTGATGAAGGGGTCCACACCTCTCACTCTGAACTGAGAGCCCTAACTCCGGGAGTATGTATCAACACCCGAGGTCATGAGGTATCCACTCTTGTATATGATGTACTCATGAGTATGTGACTGAGGTGTGATGTGAGAATTACGAGGATATGCTGTACTCCACTCTGGATAGTACTGTGTGCCCTGTTGAAAGTGCCGTCAAGGACCCACACACCAAATGTAAATTGGTCCGCTGCTGTGTGTGACATCAGGACACATTCAGTGCTATCTGTGAATTTTGTCAGCGATATGCCTTGATGCATAACTTTGTTGCATGTTGCTTCATAGTATTTGCCTGATGTCACAGTGCAGGATACTGCAACATATTCAGTGATTGTTACCCTATTTTATAACATAACTCGAAACCATGTACGTATCCCGTATGAAGTTACGGAAGCACAGAAACAACATAATTATTTGAAAATACAACTCAAAATACAACTCAATTGTGTCTGGAAGAAACATAATCTAGGACATGAAATACAACATAAAGAGCATGAAACAAAATAATTAATGATTAATGTGGAGCCAAACTAGAGTGAGTTTGTCAAATGGAACATATTCCAATATTCCTTTCATGTGAATCCGTTGCCCATTTTACATGTCATAACAGCACTACTGTTCATGAGCGCGCTGTCAGGGGCAAATCAAAGGGCTCCATGCTGGCTTAATTCTGCTTAGGCATTTCAGTACAGCAGGCCCAGGGTTTGATATTTTAGTACTTTGGCATATATGATTACCCAAGAAAATGCAGCATCCACCTCCTGGGTAAGAAAAAGAGGTCTACGGCATTCATGGATGTGGGGGTAGGGGGGTTAATGATGAGGATAGCGAGGATAGGTAGCCCCACCCCCACTGTTTACCTCCCCGTAAGTAATGTTACCTGAGGGTCCCACTACCCTGGGTATGATATTAGAGAGTGCTAGGGACAGGAATGATGAGGACAGCGAGGGTGAAGAGATCACGCCCTCACCTGGACTTGGGGCCCTTCTCACCTGCAGCACCATGAGTAGTACTAGTTGACCAACAGTCTCTTGTCGTTTCCTATGTCGGTCTCATAATGACCAATTTAAATTTCCCAACTCCTATTACAGTCCTCAGTCCTTGCCACTATAGATTTTTTAGATTGAAAGAAGCTGGTTATTCTGTGTATTTTTGTTGGCCCATCCAATGAGCAGTCGAACAGTTGAAATAATTGGTTCATGTGGATAGAAGAATGGTTTGATCACTGCTTGTATCTTATAGGATTGTTTTTGTCTTAGAGGAAACACTCGTGTACAGCCTTCATAACCCCTCTGGAGATGGGGTAATATACTGTTATAGTCTGATGGTTAGGTCAAAAGCTTTTTTTTATTCTTCACACAGTAAATGCTTGCATTTTGCATCCTGATTCCCGAACGACTGCGTGGCATCCACAAAGAAACAAATGATGCAGTTTTTAGCCCACCCTCAGCAATGGGGCTTCAGTCCTCAGTATTAATTATTGACTAATGGTTTATATGGGGTGTTCAGAAATTTGAGGTCAACGGTCATCTCAGGGTCAGTTTGGGCTGTATTGGTTGGAGGGTCAAGTGACTTCTACTCCTATGGAATAGATATAGTTCATTTTTGGGTGTTCATGAAGTTTGAGTTCAAAGGCCATTTAGGGGTCAAATCCAGCTATTTTGTTTGAAACGTCAAGCCCTTTTCAACTCCTGTGGAATACATGGGAGGGATCATGAAGGTTAGTAATTATCACTGATTAACGTTACATGAGGGGTAGTCAGGAATTTGAGGTCAAAGGGTTTGTGGGGTCATTACCAGTCAGTTTGTTTGAACGGTCATCAACTTCTGCACATTTGATCGGATATCATGGAAGCTGGTCATTATTATCATTGTCCATTGAAAAGTGTGGGATGTTAAGAATTAGGAGGTCAGAGGTCATCCATGTTTGACATCAGCGGAATTTAGTCTTAGGATTTGATGACCCTGATGTAACAAATAGTTGGGAGACCTGTGACTACTTTGCTCGGAAATTTCAAATCGCAATTCAGGGGACATCAACATTAACAGTTTCGAGGAAGCAATAAACCCTGCGCTAGATCGTGATACGTGGCGGGGATTGATCACTGAGCATGTCGGAAAGACGAGACTCAACCAACTACTACTACTGTGTAACAAATATAGACTAACTATCGTAAAAGTAATGTTAATGTGACTATTGAAGGGTGGGAGAACGGCAGAGTGTTATCAGTGACACGTGGCTAGCAAACATTCCAGGTTTGAATTCCAAGCAGTCACCGGGCATTTTTCCCTAGGTGGCGGTACTTGCAGTTGCGATGGGCTAGGTCTTGGTCTTGTGCAGTGGAATTGTGCATGGGTTTCTGGGTTTGTTTTCGATATTGCATCAATTGCAGCGGTTGTCAGTCTTCAGTAAGCAGTCACGTGAATTTTCTGCTCTCCAGCTTCCGAGAGAGTTGTCGGATCCTGGGTTTCACTGATCATCCTTTTGAAGGGGTCGTAGAATTGCAGCCCCAGGAGCAGGTTAGGATTGATTACACCACTGTCTCAATATTATCTGCGACTAGTTGAGAAAGAAGACGAGTTGTCGCCAGCGCTCATCCACTATCAATGGGGCCAGGGTACCTTGATGAGCATTAATTGGCTACCTGAAACCATCAAAATCAAATCAAATTGTAAACTCCAATCTGACATATAAAATGCAGTTGTGTTGTTACTCATAGCCTCACTCGCAGCTAAACAATGAGTGCAGTATCCTTTAGGTTCGATAACCCTGCCACCAAGCACTCCTTACAAGAAAACAGATGGTTAAATGAGGTGATTATAAAAACTACGTAACCCCCACTCATTGTCATGACCACTCATAACTATTTTTGTTCATCTCCCCTTCAGATTGGTATAACTGGACAAGCATTGAATTCATGCCCATACAGCTGCATGCCTTTGTCATGTCGATGTTTGCTTAGGTACGCTCCGGTCAGCGGCGTCTTTGCCAGTGGCTTCAAGAGGGCGTACAAGATAAAGGTGAGGATCTCTTCGGCAGTCCACCTGATTATTAAAATACAGTAAAGAAGATGATGGTCACAGCTTGTTAAACCAGATTGGTTAGAAATTTAGCTCACCCACACTGTCATCATTTTAAAATAAGGCTGTCATGGATCAATATCTAAAGTAATGCAGATAATGATAACATGAACTTTGGTTGACTCCTGTCAGCCCGAGTCCAGAGACTCCTAATTCTTTTGAGAAAATACATTAGCCACCACAATGAAATGCTACATTCATTTGAATACACAAGGGTTATGAGTTCTGGGTCAAATACAAACATTAAAATCTTGCACAACTGAAAACTTCTTGATTTCGGAATTAAGGACAATCCTCAAGCCTACCATATGTTCTACGCTAATCAGTAAACTTTGAGCCAAATATTGACTAAATTGAAATAACTCTTGTACCTTATTTCCAATTTTAGTCCATCAGATTTTTTTATAAACGTTAGTGGTCTTACTCGAGTATGCAGCTGCGCTAATTCTGTGCTGTTTAGCTCATCATTCTTGAATTACTCAAACCTCGATCGAGTTGTTAGATGCATTGAAGAATTTATGAGAAACAATTATATAGAAATTTCAGGTTCCTCTCCCAATATTAATCGATCAATCATCAAATCATTCCAGTAAGTTTGTGGGCCATATTAGAATATTTTCTATTTGGTTGCTTGAGTACGCTGAATAACAACTTATGCATCTTTGCCAGCTGATTGAAGACCTGGATACTAGATGTTGTGCAGGAATCAACTCTTGACAGCCTTCAAATGCCTCCAAACATCTATTTCACACTGATCGATAGTCGGATGATGATATGTTGCAGTCACAATACATCTTTGAGCACACCTATGGATAGGCCCTGCTCCAACTCTGCTGATCTTGGTGATTTTCAATATAATATAAATAATAATATATGATATCTGAGTGCTCATATAGCATGTATCTACATCTAAGACATGCTGCAAGCACTTGATCGTATAACACTTCATCGTGGGTACTTCCTAGTAGGGCTGCTACAAACAGCACTCGTCACCGTCACAAGTCACCTCAAAAGGTCCCAATTTGAACATGTGGGTAGCAGGGCCTCAGCCAGGAATTCGAAATAGGGTGTCTCACTTGTGAACGATGTGAAAATCACTATAGCACAGATGCACTTGCAAATCGCGGGCACCAGTGCGGAGGGCGGATCGAGACCGAAAGACGCTAGTTTTGGTGGAGTCAAGAAAGCAACTCAGGGGCGTAGCCAGACCCTTTTCAATCTGGGGGGGCCACCAAGGTTTTATTGGGGCACAACCGCCTACATGTACTAGCTGCGCCAAATGGGTTTGGCGCGTATCGTACATGCAAATTTGTGGATTTACATACCCCCCAGGTAGCCGGAAATGGCCCCTTTTTAGTGTTTTGGGCTACATATACCAAGTCCTTAAATGTGGATCTCGTGTTCCTAATGTCCCAATTAGTGAGAAAATATTCCCCTTTAAAACCTGTAATAATACTTCCTAGGCCTAAAAAGGCCAGCGAACACACTGTTATAACACATATCAGATGGGACGACATAATACCCAAAAACTTGATGCATCGTGTATCCTCTCAAATTTGTTTTGACAACTATGCATGGCCATAGCTAGGGTCATATGTTGGAGGGGGGGGGGGGGTTGTCAATGTCTAAAATTCCGACTGGATGTATCTTTCCAATTGAGCGACGAGAACATCTGGGCGGAGCGCCGCTATAGGTGGCGCATAGCGTCCGAGAAAAGTTTGGTTTTTGGCACCCCTTGGATCACTGGAATGGCACTTCCTGGGCATAAAAGGACCAGCGAGCACACTGGCCCAAGATCGAAGTTTTATCTTTACTGGAAAACATAGCTGGTTTGATTTCTGGGAACAATATTTTGAAACATTGAGCATATAGGCCTATCACAATTACACATCAAGTTCCCCAGGAGTTGCTGCTGCATCCTTGTTGTGACGTTCCAATTAACTTGCTGCTCTACGCACGTTCAGACTTGTAACACGGCGACTATCTATATAAATTATACGATCCGCGCCACTAAAAGGCCTGGGAGCGTCAGAGAAAAACATGGTTTTTGGCACCCTCTGAACTGAAAATGGTACTTTCTGGGCCTAAAGAATGGCCCAAGATCGAAGTTTTACCATTAGAGGCTAGCGTTCTATGTTCTATGGACAACTTTTTTTTATCAGGACTCAAGCAAGGAAATTTGGGTTTCATCGTCAGTAATATTTGACCTTTTTGACCCATATCTCTGAAATTTTCTGGGAGGGCCAGATGGGAGTTTGGGGGGGGGTCAAGGCCTCCCCAGGCCCCCCCCCCATGGTTCAACCACTGAAGCAACTTGGCATGTCATATTATGCCCACTGCGCGTCAAATAAACTATGTCAATGCTGACTGAGGAGATCGTTGACCCCCCCCGTCTCAAGGCCGTCTCACAGAAAATCGGCTGTCCCTGTCAGTGTCCTGGCCGTCTCAATGACGGTGAGACGCCCCTCTGGCTAAGGCCCTGGTGGGTAGCAGGGGTGGCCGATTGATCTGAAACTCAGTACACATGTCCGCTCTAGTGAAATCTTGGATGAGCTCAAAAGTGGGCATTACTTCCTGGTACTAACTAATATTATTGACTCCTCTTGTACTGATAATAATGACTCACTTGGTACTAATACTAATGATCCCTCTGGTTCTAATACTAATGACTCCTCTTATACTGATAATAATGACTTCCTTGGTACTTATCCCAATGACTTCCCTGGTACTAATACTAATGACTCCTGGTACTTATTCTAATGACTCCCCTTGTACTGATAATAATGACTCACTTGGTACTAATACTAATGATCCCTCTGGTTCTAATACTAATGACTCCCCTTGTACTGATAATAATGACTTCCTTGGTACTTATCCCAATGACTTCCCTGGTACTAATACTAATGACTCCTGGTACTTATTCTAATGACTCCCCTTGTACTGATAATAATGACTCCCCTGTTACAATACTTATAACTCCCCTTGTGCTAATACTAAAATACTCCTTCTTGTACATGATGAGAGTGACTCCCCTGGAACTAATACTAATGAATCCTGGTACTGATACTAATGACTCCCCTTGTACTGATAACAATGAATCCCTTGGTACTAATCTACTACCCCCTAGTACTAATTCTACTGATTCCTTGTACTGGACCATAATGCTTCTATCTCTACCTTGGACTAATACTGACTACCATAGTGCTAATTCTAATAACCCACTGGTACTAATACTAATGGAATCACCTGGTGCTAATACTAATGACTCACCTGTACTAATAATAATGAATTCCTGGTTGACTAATATAATTAATCCCCTGTACAAGTAATAATGACTTTCTGGTGCTAATCTAATGCCTGATTGAAGGGTATTCCCAACCTCTGCATCAGACAGCACCTACAGCAGGCCGGAATATTCCTGTTGACCACATTTCTCTCAGTTGTGCGGCATCCTACATTTCACGATCAGCTCTGCAGCCATCTCCTGAATATGTTGTGTATGTTGGATCATTTATCTATCTTCTGTTTGCAGGGATTTTGGGGAGGTGTTCCCAGGAAACGGTGGTTATCATGGATCGATTTGGATGTCAGCTAATGATGGCTCCTTTCATTATGTGTATATGGCGACATTCATAGTAAGGGAGTCACCATGATGTTGCTAGGAATTGTATACAAGCTACTGTGATTCAAGAAAATTTACTATTGGTCAAGCAGTTACCTTCTCTCCTCAACCTCTCAGGACTTACACAACACCCCCCTTAGTTAGTCTATAATACCGAGGAAGGATAGGGTGGCAGATGGGGAGAGTAGAAATTGCCAGAATTGGAATGATAGGCTAAATAGAGGGGGGTGTTGTGGAAGCATGAAAAGGTTGTTGTCCTAGTTCGTAGACATGAAAAAAACCAGGTAAGTTGGGGGAATACAAGAAATCACAAGCCTGTCAGTGCCCTCATTCTACCAGAGACGATCATAGGATGAGCACTAGTCTTGTGTTAAGACGATGTTACTTGAGATCCCGATTACCTGCTGCTTTATGATTACACACTGCGAATTTCTGCAGTGCGCCGTCACGTGTTCGTGTGTTTGTATACGTCATCGTTCTTGTGCCAAAATTGCAATTCCTGCAATTGGAGGGAGGCAATCAAACATGATAGGGAACAACCCCCGCTCAGGATATTCAAATATGTCTGTGAATGATGGACTGTACAGATGTTTACTACACGTGACTCGAGGATGGGTTCAGACAGTTTGACAATTCAAACATGATTCTTCTCACATGACCACTCCCACATTTTTGTAATTTGGAAAGACGAGTATTTCAGCCAGTCGGGCTGCATATTTTTGTGGTAACAGCTAGAAACCATCCAGTTCAAGAAGCGCTTAAAACAATCAAATCGTCTTAACGCAGACTAGGTGAGCAAGGATGGAACAACCTTCTGCAGAGCTTGTCAATGAGGCATTAACATGTGTTTGTCGACTCATCTTCCAACATAGTTAGTCCGCCTTCCTCAGTGAAAGAATCTAAGAAAGTAAAGTTGGCACTGGATGAGGGCTGAGGGAACTGTTTGCTGTCAGTATGCTGTCATGGTCACAAAGGAGGATAAAGGGGCTAGTCATACTATAATATGGAAATCAACATGCTTGCAAATTAGAGGGCAGGTGGAGTATGTCCTTTTCTCACTTGAAGAAAAGAATTGTGTGACAGACTGACTGCTGGACTTTTGATCCACTAGAAGTGCGCTAAATGAAATCTCTATTGAGGGGCCAGTAACCTAGAGTGCGGTGAAGCAAAAATGAGGGTCTATATACGTAGAGAGGTCTTTGTACCTGAATTATGGAGTCAAGAAGTTTCTGCTTTCTAGATGTAATTCTGGCTCTTTCAGGCGTGCACATTAGTTTTGTACAGAGGGGAAAATGCTATTTTCTGCTTTTGTCTCGCCTGAACTTTGTTTCAAGGAGAGAACCTAGTGTCCCTTTTGTTGTGTGGGTGTCTGTCCGTCCGTCTTGTCTGTCTGTCCGTATGTGCGGTTCGATATCTCTGACCGTGAATGAATGAAAGCAATCATGCTGGGCCTTTTTTGTGGAGGTGCACGGTGGAGAGTTGCCGAGGTGCATCCACTTCCCGTACCGAAAGACCATACTCAGTTGCATAAATTTGATATTTAATGAACTTGGCCCGGGAGATTTGTGTACAAGATATCTTTTGTCGGTAGAGCAATGGTGATTTGCCGTTCGGAGTATATAACAACTATGAAGGTCACGACTGATTAGATTCCTGGCATGATATATGCTAATTAAGTAGTTTATTTTGCATACTTTATCCCCGCAACACTGTAAGTGTTCTGGATATTATGGTTTTGGCCGTGGTCCCGCCGTCTCCGTCTCCGCCTCCCGCCGCCACCGGACTTAGGGCGTTGCGCTCTCATTCTTTAACACTTTATCCGATTGGCCCAACTGGACACATGTCCCGTAGGAGAAAATCTCGATAGTTCGAATTGGGGCTATATCGTATATTTGCTGTCCTCTATTTTGCGGTTTTTTCGCAAACTTTTCAGGGTTCTGTGCGATTTACACGAAACGTGGGGGTTGTGGGTAGTTGTTTTAGCCGAAAAACATGGCGCAATTTCAAGTCATCCGAGGTCAGTGTTGTGCATTTTCTTTGGCCATTAGCCTAATTATAGCATAATGTATGTGATATTTCCACTTCATTTGGATGTTTTCAGAAACTTGGTGAATAGGCCAACTATCATGCCGATGCATTTTCATAAGTGTCCGAGGTCACCTGGAGTCCCTCTTGCTGACTAATTGCATAATAGTTGGCCCAATTAGCAATTAGGCAAATTATAAACTTGGTGATTCTCACAAAACTTGGTGAGTAGACCTTCTAACAGTCGCCGATAAATTTATTCATTGCCCGTTGAAATCACTGAAGGTCATTATGTGTGCTTATTTTACATATTCGTTAGCATAATAGAATATTTGATGCAATTATTTTTTCTCAACTTTTGGGGATTTTGACGAAACTTTGTGACTAGGACCTACTCCATCCCTATTGAAATTTATTCATAGCAAGCAAGAGATCACTGGGGTTAATTTGTGGACTAATTGGCTATTAGTTGTCCTGATCAGTTCAAATGATGAGTTTAATACTTTTTTTCGCAATAACATTGAACATGTTGTTCATGGAATGCAATATGCTTCTAGGAGTGGATGCATCACTGAGTGTAACCTTTTTCATAAAACCCTCAGCCATGTCATGAAGGGCATTAATAAAGGTCACCTTAGGGGTAAAAAAACTGATTTTAGTACTTTTTCCGGCAATAGCACTGGGTGTGTTCATCAGAATGCAAATGCTCTAGAGTGGATGTATCACTTGAGAGTAACAATTTCTCATATAAACTGGCATATCATTAAAGGTCATTCGGGGTCACTTATGGGTCAAAAACTGTTTTTTGCTTAATCGGTAGAATTGACTATCTCAAGGCTGGATGGTTCCCGTGTGATATAATTGTTGACCTGGCAGTGTGTGTGACCTCTGACCTGAATTTGACTCTGTCGTGTGGTCATGTGTTAAAGGCTCATCTTGGAATAATGTGCTTTTGGGGGTGAGAAGGAGTTACGGTGCCAAAAAAAATAGAAACTGTTATTTTTTTGGATATGTGATTGTCTTTTGTGTGCTTATATGGAGATAAACAACTGCCACTTCGATCGGATACTTACTTTGTTAGTTACAAGGGGTCAAAGTCATTTTATACCTTTTTCGCATAACATTGGACATGTTCCTTGGAATGCAATAGGCTTCTAGGATGGATGCAAATCAATGGGATGAACAATTTTCAATGAAAACCCGCCATGTCATTGAGGTCATTGAAGGTCACTTAGGGGTCAAAAACTGATTTTAGTACTTTTTACGCCAATAGCACTGGGTGTGTTCATCATAATGCAAGATGCTCCTAGGAGTGTATGTATCCATGGAAGTCCCAATTCCTCATATAATCTGTCATATCATTAAAGGTCTTCGAGGTCGCTTAGGGGGTCAAACTGGGGTTTTGGCTATATCGGAGATGAATATCTATCTGCAAGTCGTGTGTAGGGTTCACCATTCTGCTATAATTGTTGACCTGCATGTGTGTGACCCTGACCTGAATTTGATCTCTTCGGGTGGTCCATGTGGGTGAGTCGATCTGATAAATGTGCTTATTTAAGGATAACGGCCAAAAAAAAAAAAACTGGTTATGTTGGATAATGTGATTGAGCTTTGTGTTCTTTATGGAGAAGGAAACAACTCCCCTTCGATCGAACATTTACTTTGGTAGTTACAAGGGGTCAACGTTCATTTTATACCTTTTTCGCAATAACATTGAACATGTCCTTGGAATGGCAGATATGCTTCTAGGGTGGGATGCATCACATGGATTTTAACAATTCTCATAAAACCCGCCATGTCAATTGAGGTCATTAAAGGTCACTTAGGGGTCAAAAACTGATTTTAGTACTTTTTCGGCAATGGCACTTGAGTGTTTATCAGAATGCAAATGCTCCTAGGAGTGTATGTCTCACTGGAGAGTAACATTCTCATAAAAACTGTCATATCATTAAGGTCATTCGGGGTCAGTCAGGGGTCAAAAACTGTTTTTTGGCTATAATCGGGAGATTGAATATCTGCGAAGGCTGGTTTTTCCCCATTTTGCTATAATTGTTGACCTTCATGTGTGTGACCTCTGACCTGAATTTGACCTCTGTCTGGTGGCCATGTGTTAAGGTCGATCTTAATAAATGTGCTTTTTAAGGACGCACCTTGTCCGGGGGCTGTAGGGGTGCCTCATACAATTAACAAGTGCTTCATGGAAGCCCCCATTTACCTGTACACGTTGTAGCTTCACAAGTCATATAAATGTCTTTCTTTCCACGAATCTTGCCGGTTTCTGTTCAACAAATTTCTTGAATTAGAGATGCGGGATATATACGTCGGGCGGTTTACCCGTTTTAACCAACCCGGTTAACCCGTCCGACATTTTCTAGTTTTCTTCCTGCGATATTTTGACGTTTTCGTTGATTTTGACGGTTTATCGATAGTCCAATGAATTTTTAACATATGAAAGGTCCCCAATGTCCTTCAATGTACTATTCGCATTTACCTTAGTCCTAATTATCATAATTTATGCATATTTTAAAATTGGTGTTTGAATCCTCATGAACTTGGTGGAGATGGTTACACCTTTGATCCTGATCAAATTTTAACACCGTGAAGGTACTTAGGTCATTAAATGTAATATTTGCAATGCATTATGCAATTTTTCTAAGTTTTGTTAAATGGGCAGTAAACAATTGGAATGAGTTCAGTTAGTAAGTGCTGTGACCGGTGGTAGGGATCGCTACGATCGCACATGAAATACATGTTTACCAAAAGTTACTTGCATTAATCTCATTCCTCCGTTCTCTCGAATTTCCCATCCATTTGACCATTTTCCCACTTTTTCTGCCAGTCTATCTTTAATTTATACTACCTTAATGCTAAAATTTAAATTAATTCATTTTTTCATAGACCCGCTCGTTTCGTCATAAAGTCATCATATTCGCCGATTTATTTTGTACCGCCCGCGCTGACCGCGAATAATGGCTAATATTTGTCCAAATTACACTGATACGCGATGCCTCCGATTGCGACACTGCAGTGTTTGCTATTTAATCCCGTGGACTTCCCACATTCGGCCAGATATTGGCCACTACCTTGTGTCTCACGAATCAGCGGCCCTGTATGCCTGTCAGTGAGAATCCTGGTAATAGTTTGTAACATAATTACTCCCCGTCACACGTGTGCGTGCTTATGTAATGGTTTATACGAACTGGAGTTACGAAAGTTTTTTGGTTTAATTTTAATTCACGATTGTTCAGTATCCATAGGAAGTACAAAAACGGGAATTATATATCAAATAAGCCCCAAAGTTCTCTTCATGAAATATAAATCTCGCACGTCAATAACGGTTACAGGACGTGTTATCAGTCGTGAGAAAACCTGCGATTTTTTCCTGAAATAGAATAAGTTAACACGGGCAGTGGATTCCCCTGGCTCCCCAGTGCAATTAATAGGCTGGCTATGTAGTAGCGCTGCTACTGGCATGTGTGAAAAATTTACTGGGCAGTTAGTGGCCGTATTTCGATGGGGAACGGCGAGAAGTATGCATGGCCATGCCTGTTATTGTATACTGTTGAACCGGTTTCCTGTCGTGCCCTGCTACTCTTTTGCTACAAAAAATTGCTCTTGCAGAATCGATTGCCGCTTCGTTTATTTTTTATTCCTCTGACCCCCAACTTTCATCCGTGGTTCGCCCTTGTCTACTAGATTATTGTCTCAATGTATTTTTTTTCTCAAAGGCTGCCGGTCAGATACTATCTTGCAAGATCGCTAAATCAGCGGCCTTAGGGGTGAGAATACCCTGCCTTTGCATGATGTTAAGATCAAAGTGCCGAAACGTCAATTCAGTCTGTTTTCAGAACCATTTACGAGTTTATTTAGTTTAATAAATACAAGTTTTTGAATTGTATTAATAGTCTCCTGCTTCATTTTCTCCCATTGATATTCTCTTGTTGGCTTGGAATTGAAACTTAAGAGATGACATCTAGAGCATAACCTTGTATTCTTCTAGATTTAACAATTGTGTTGATCTGGAACTTTTTTCTTTAGTTCTGATCATTCAACTCACGCGCGTGATAATCGCGATTAATGCAAACATGCAATTTTTTTGCGATTAACCGTTTAATGATTCTCGACACATCACGCTCTATCAGTTAGGGTGGCTCGTAGAGACTTGTCCAGGTTTTTTGGGGTCAATGGAATCTTCGTTGGCTATCGTGTCTAAATTACATAGTCCACATTCCACATAACTTTACTCTTTAGGCAGACACGTCAAATAGTCAGTCTACGACTTTAAATTGGTCACTGATTTAGTAGGCTGTTTCTGTTCAATGCTAATACCGAAATCTTAACGCACCATCTGGAATGCCTTGTATTGTTTGCATGGTGATAACAGAAGTAATCACTGTCGCGCAACCAGCGAGACACCGAGGGCGATCGCCTTTTAAAGTATAAAGCGGAAAATCTTGACACTGCCGAATTAAACTTCATAACCATTTCATCCTTCTCCCTTGCATTCCATGACCACGGACCCCCGCACCTCCGCCAAGTATTCCAGCTCCCGACGGATCTCAGCTTCTTCCTCTACAATGGCTGCAGAATTCCCTTTAGCCCTCGAACGGCCACCTTGACCAGCCAGCGGGCATAGATGGCTGAGTACCTCCCTCACCATTGTAATATCAGTCCGGGCCATGTGCTATCTAGATTAGTCGATGTTTGTCGCCATTGTAGCAGCCTCCCAGTCACAGTAGCTATGTAGGAGGTGTGTCTGAGCTCCTTTGTGGCAGTCAAAGTCAGATGAAGTTGGTATAGCTCTTGAACGGATAGCCAACTTATGGCAGTTCTGATACCTCAGCATCAACTGGAGCTTTCCCACTGCACATATGTGCACGGTGCTTTATTTCGTTTCACCTCCTTTCAAACCAGTACTAATTGGGCTCTGCAAGACACTCAAACAGAGGGCATTACTCCTTTGTCACCTGACTTTCTGAGATCGTCAGCGTGCGTGTCCTAAATCAATGATCAGACAACATCTGTGGAAGCACCATATCACATTAGCAATGTGAAGAAAACAGCAGATGTATTAATATCTCTACTACTGAGGAAGTACGCTGGTACTATAAGCTTCATCCTCAGTGAACACTGAGATGTGAAGTCCAGAAAAGAAACGGCATTACACTACCGAATTAGTAGATGATGATGAATTGTGGGAAGCATCTATGATTTATACACAACGTATAGTGCTATCGGGCTATCATGTTCGGGCCTAGCCCTGGCAATCCAAGATAATGCACACCTATACAGGATTGACGCTGATAATGTAGGAATATGGGGATAAGCAATCGTCCTGTTTTTTTACCTCAGGCTATAATACTACTAATGACTGGGAGCTTATAAAGCGCTTAATCACAGACATCTAAGTGCTTTACAAAGATAGAAAACAACAGCTATGTCTCGTGTGAAGCTGTACAACCGACTTTTGGCACCAGTCAGTCTCTACCTATAGCCTAGAGGAAACACGTACATTAGTTTGGCCTCATGAGGAACATACCTGTAGTTAATTATTAAGTGTACTTTGTGAGTATTGAGTGTATATGTTGAGTCCTCTGGTTAACGTTGAGTAATGCACCTGGCGTGTCACATGGACCACCATGTTTGTTGGGAGTTACGGCAGAGTTGTCATCGTTCAATAAAAAAAAAAAAAAAAAACACAAAAAGTATCACTGACCGGGGTAGTCATACGGGTAAAGTGATTCGATACTTCAGTTATATAGTGCTATATATAGGTTATCATCGTCCAGTGTTGATGTCTTAGTCATCCACTTGAGTCTGTTTAAGGTGGCTCTTGTGAACAGTAAGTCCACCGTATTGCAGGAATCCAGACGGCAGATCTCATCAGTCCAGCACCGGTCGTACCATACTAGTCAAATCACTGGTCACTCTGCCTTTTGTAATCCAACCATCACTATGTTGAACATGGTCGAGGCCAACGACTGCTCTGGACTAGGGATTTTGCAGCACTTCTCATGCACATTTGCATGACGCACCCCCAGTGCACTGGGGCATGGTCGTCAAGTGTGGTCCTGTTCAAATCTGAAGGTACTCAAAGGTCGTCACTTCTCTGAATGATCAGATCCCGAAACTGACTCTGGTGTGTGTCATCTTCTAAAATTATGTAGAACATTAGACAATGCTTGGATACTGGCCTACTCGGGGGGGGGGGGGAGGTCATTTTAAGGATTTGAAGCATCTAAGTTGAACTGAATGATGTCAGTTGAAATATTATTGCCCTACCTTTGAAGTGACTCACCTGTGCGTGGGTAATAGTGGGTTGGTCATACAATTGACAAATACGTTACTTCCAATAGGTCAAACTTTAACTTACCTACTGATCGTGGTGAACGCATTCTCATATTACCTTGTGATGGTAACTCACCATCGACGTTCGATTTTTGTTGACTGTTCCGCATGGTCATTTCCCTCGATAAAACTACTACTGTTGAATTCACCAACGCTCATATCCTGGCTTTCCTCTAGGAGTGTAAAGCCTTCAATGGCATTTTTCCAATCCACTCTCCTCACAATGTTCTTTTTTCTACGTTGCGTTTTCCACATAGTAATTTTCTACATAGAATTTGTGCACCTAGTGACACTATATGACAACATGTGGTGCTGCATTTGTCAAAGTTCTGTTAATGTCCTTCGGTTCAATCGCTGGATATTATTACTATTTATTTTTCATTCGCGGTTGCCTGTGTGCAAGTACCTGTATCCCCTGTGAATCATAGCTGTGATGATTTTCAGTTATTGTTGTGTTATATGGTTCCTGTTACTTTTAAATCTGAATGATCGTGACATGTTACAAATGTCTTGACTTGTCATTTCCTGTCCTTTTGATGCCGTGATGGCTTTCCTAATGCTATGTCCTCAAACTTGATAGGATAGAAGTCACAAAAAGGTGATGTATTAGATGACTTGGAATCACCAGTAACTGAAGCTCGCTCGTCCCAGATATGTGATAGCTTGGAGCGTAGTCACCATGCTCTGTTCCATTGAGTGGAATATAGCCTTTCGGCAGATGTTGTTAAGAGTGTTTAATGTCTTCAAGAAAACCTCCTGGGGTTGTTTGTGTGTTTCAGGGTTGTTCATAGGACTCAGTTCCTTCTGACCCTGCTTTGACTAAACTAAACCAAACAAAACTGTTTAGTGTCAGTGTGTCCACTCTCTACCAATGACCAGACTTCCTTGACCATTCAAGCTGCCTATTTTTCACATCGGGTGCTTCACAGTGCCGCCTAGCCATTGTAGCCATCTATTCTCTTCAACATGACCAGTCCAACTATTGTCTTGTGGTCTTTCAGTCTGTGATTTTGGAACGCCACATTGGAAGTGCGACAAAAAAAAAACAACAGAATATTATTTACCATTCCTTGGATATCACTCGTCTGGCGATGATAGCATTCACTAATTTTTCTCGGTCCCATTTCGAGCAAAGTTGGTCCGCTTCCTGACATCAGAACCCGACATTTTGATAGTACTGAACAGTACCATCACTACATCTGGACCACCCCACAGATTATGCCATAGCTCAACCATTAAATGTTAATCCTAGATTAGTTCATATTGAGACAAGTCTTCGAGTTCGAAGAAGAATTTTCCATGTACACATTTCTGGAATGGCAAACTCGTGAGATTCACAGCGAACTCTTCAAACTAATTTATAGTGACTGTAATCATAAATGCGGGTATATAATTTATGTGTGTGTTGTCTGTAAATGTGAAATGTGTGGTTTGTAGTTTAAGTGATGTAAGTAATGAATTTTCCTAATAATATGTGCAAAGCATTTTAAAAAATTTATGTCATTTACACAAAATCAGTTGTATTGGAAATATTCAGTAGATGCATGTTCCTTTCCACTTCAAAATATTATGTGTAGGTCCTACAGCTTTAAATTGGCCACTCAGATGATGTATTTTGGCTATCATTATGACAGCTAGTTTAAATAACCGCCCCAGTAGACGTCTGGTCATCCGCCTGCTGTGCACTAGACATGGTTGAGACTGTCGTCATTGCAAACTTTGCAAATCCTTAATCTATCTGTGGCAGCATCTGCATTCGATAGGCGGGGGGGGGGGGGGGGGGGGGGTTTAACGGAGACCTGGGGGAGGATCTAATTTCCATGCATTTCCGGCTCGGCCCCCGAATGCAATTGGTGCCAATATAGCATAGCCCAACACCTGCTGCATCAATCCATGAATGACAAATTTGTTCATTATTACAAATGAATAGGAAGGTTTTATGACTCTGAAGAGTAATACCTATATTCCCCACAATTTGCCACTGGGAGCTTCCCAGTCTGCTCTCCTCTTCCCACCCCCACCCGAATCCCCACCCTGATCCCTATGCCCATGATGTTACAAATATAATCATGACATTGCACGTAGGACTAATGCACCGTCAATAACATAAATATTTCAATTTTAATTTTCGAACTTGTAATATGCGACATACGGTCGCCGGATACCCTCCTGATATTCATCAAGTGGATGTGGTTATGTGCTTCATAAAATGGGACAGCACAGGAATCATTAGACCCAATTGACAACCCTCACAAGATTTTAGTGCTGGCTGTTTTCTCACCACTGATACCATATAGTAAACGAGTAGCAAGGTTTGTGTAGAATGGAATACTGCGTCCGTCGTGTAAAGGACAGTGACATCCCAATGCAAAGCACTCTCTGCATAGATCTGCATGTGAGGAGGCTGCAGAATTGACTTTGGTTTCTCTCGGATTGCTGATATCAGATAGCTCAGTCTGTAAGCTACAGAGAGCTGATTGCGGCTGTCATGTTCTTGTGAACATGCCCCCAACTATTGTTTTTTTTAGTATACCCCCTGGTGTTCCTCAACCCCTCCCCGCATTCACCAGTGGTCATACCCTTGTATCTATGGATTACAGTCGATTTTATCAATGTTGTTCATAACTGTTTTGTCCTTTCTTCATAATATGCAAATATATCCAATGTTCTATATTTCACACTAATGATGAGGACTATTGCTAACTTGGCCAGTTGAATTGGTATCAGTCCCACAGCAATCCAATAAATATTAGCTGAAACTGGTTATTTAATCAACCTCATACATTGTTGTTTATTCATGTAATCATGGAACATATCATGGCCAAATTAGTAGAGAACTGATAGTCTGTTTTGTGCTTCTCATGGAGAGGAAAGAAATATCCTCTATGTGGCCCTATTGTACTGGGGCTGAAAAAAAAAAAGTGAGCTACACACATACACACACAGCAACACAAATACACACACAAATGTAGAACCTCTTCTGCATCATCACATGCAGGATTTGGTGTGCTTGAATCTTTTTACCTGTGAAGAGGAAAATTCACCTGATGCATTAATATCTTTGAACAGGGAATGTATATTAATATGGTATCTTAATAAATCTGACATAACCAAAGAGATAGTTCTTAGCGAGGTATGGGACATTAGGTAAATAGAAACGGTGGGGTTGATGAAATGAAGCCCGATTACATGAAGGAACGGCAGTGAGGTATCGGGGCCCTTCCCTAAAAAAAAAAACAAAAAACCGTGGCCCTTGAACGGTCTATAAGAATATGAAATTCCAGACAAATGGAAGAGGTCAAATGTAAGTCCACTGTCAAAGAAGAGGGATCGCTCAGTTTTGTATCAATTATGGGCCTGTGAACTCGTCATTTGTGCCTGAGCCCTGAGGAAGTTTTGGGAATGCTTTGAGAGGATCTATAGCAGATCATCCGGACCGAAACGAACTGATTTTTGGATCAACAAGCAGAATTTTCTGGAGAGGACCTGCATTGCTAAATCGGTTTGTTCACTGTGATATGTTTATTGACATGAAAATTGAGCATGCCCGTATGTGCCATTGTTCAATCTTGATACTGACTACCTCTGATGATCAATTCATTCATCTAACCTGTAGGACGAGCAGTCTGGCACTTCAAACAAATTCATCAAAATTGACCCTAATGACATTTAACTTCTGAACAACCTCATATGTACAACCAGTCAACATCAGGCCTAATACAGCCCAAGTACCACTTCAATGATTACCAAACTATCTGTGGAAAAAGGAGCGAACAAATTTTCTAATACAAAATTGCAGGTATTTACTCCTAGATTACTGTTGACCTTGAATCCCTGCGTAAACTGTACTGTATTTGGTCTCCTGATAATATTGACCAACTTCAGATCAGTTAGAAGCAGTTTCCATATTTGCCAATTGGCCGATTTACCCCTGGATGACCCCAAATTCTTGAGCACTCTGTAAATACCATTGGTCAGAGATGACGTTGACCATACAACCCCCCCCCCCACAACACCCTGAATCGGTAGAGGAAGCCTTTGACCGGTTGTCCCCCTACTGACCCTTTGATGTCAAAATGATGCCTATTTTGCATATTCACAAATAGACCCCTAACTGACCCAATTAACTCAATTTTTTCAAACACAAATACCAATGATACGTCACTTGTCATCAATGGGACTAAGTTTCATCCTATCCATCAAAGGATGAAGGATGATTAACAATATGAATCGATTGTGAACAAGTAAGTATAATTGGTCGGTCGTCATAGATAGACAATGCAGTGCAATAGCCACATGGCGAGGTGAGCTAGAACTCAATGAAGTAATAAGAAATTGGTTGCTTGAGAGATTACTGACAATGTAACAACGTCACTTGAGCCAAGATCTGATTACATCTACAATATGCGGTAACCTTGGAAAAAAATTAACACGAATCTGCTCGGGTAACTTAGCTAGATAGAATCAGAGCTGTGAGACAACCAGAGATATACACTGGTGAACGGACATCGACAGTGGCGGTCCGGAAGTAAAGGGAATCATAGACTGGAATCGAGAAGGGCCCAGTAAGGGATATGCCTGTTCATTGACCACACATGATGAATTGACTATGTGGAAAGGCCTTCGCAGTCTGGTAGAGCCAGCGAAAGGCATAGACCACCGATCACAAGCCATTTAAAGACTAAGGAATAAAGGTATGATTGAGTTTCGAGAATGTCCTGTTATGCCTATGCTCACCGGTATGTCCCTGGAAATTTCTGGCATTTCAGGTGACTGTCGATGCAATAGACAATAGTTATATATATATATATATATATTATATATCTATATATATATATATATATAAACGCCACTCCGTTGTGAGAAAAGATTTTGGTGGTTTTCACCAGGTTATAACAGCCTATCTTGGACATTTTGTCATTTCAGCTTTTCATCGCGTTTATAGCGGCGTTTTCCAGGCACGCGGGCGGGCGACTGCGTAAAATCGGATCCCAAATTTTCCAATAGAACCGTTTCCCATGCACCAAGGCGGGCGGGCCGATTTCTCGCATCGGTCAATGTAGCGATTTTACCCCGTGCCCGCGTGATATTTCGTCACCGCTTTCCGGGGATTTCTCTGCCATCCCCTTAACTGGCTTGTACCCCTAAAGTGCAGAGTAGAGAACAATGTTATGTACAAATCATGTTCCAAACAAGCAACTCATAACTGTTTCACAGCACTCGTTAATGGATATCTTATACAAATTTTCCGTCTATTTTAACGGGCCAGACACCTTGTGAACACTATTTGCATGTTTAAGGCCTTGACGTGGTCAAGTATATTAGCTATTTTAATCTCCCAACCCTTGTCACATTGTAAGTGTTAATACAGCCTAGTTTTGGGCGCTAGCTTTGATATTTAGAACAATGGTTCTTTAGAATTGAACACCGGTGTTTAGGTTTCAACACTAGTATGCGTCCGGTGTTTGATGTATCTAATAACAGTAACGATAACAACACAAAATAATATACTTCCGACGGTCTTATATAGCTCAATAATACCACTGAAGTGGGAAGAGGTGCACGATTGTTTAATGCGGCACCCGCCCGCCTGACGGCCCGCGTGCATGGAACGGGTTGCCCGCGTGCCCGCCCTCCCGGGTGCACGGAAACACGGACCGTTGAAACAGTTGATGACTCAAGCGTTTGATGACGTCATGTTGTTGTGGCACTTAACAGAGTCCACACACCACACACACCGCACACACAACAAAAATTGAATTCCGGTGACCTTGAAATCACCGTCATATTTTTCAGGACCAACTCAAGTTGACCCCACCCACCGATTTTTTTTTTTTTTTTTTTTTTTTTTTTTTTTTTTTTTTTTTCGTATAAATCGGCGAAGCTTGTTTTTCGTGTAAAACTTGCGAAATAGAGGACAGCATGCGACATACAGTAATGCCTAAAATTCGAATCCTCCGAGGTTTTGATAGCTAGCCGATGCGGACATGTGTACTAAGTGTTTTAGGACCAATCATAAAGTGAAAAAGAGTAGTGCGCTGACGCCTAAGTTTTCCGCCGGGCGCGATGCTGCGGCGGCGAATACGGCGGTGTCGGAACCATCTTCCATCTATTCGATGCATTTGCCAGGAGGGATGTGGATAAGTTGTTCCTTTCTCACAATAAGAAGAATGAAGCGGGTAAACATGTTGAGCAAAACTGGAGGAGGCAATGCATGGCGCGATCACGGGGATGTTTACCTCCAATAATCTTGTCGGTCTGATGTGCAGAAAAAATCTAGAGGTACGGTCATACACAAATCTATAAAATGTTCATTTATATATTGGGGGAAGGCAAATGCGATAAAAATTCGCGCTCGCGTGCTGTATCCTATCTTTTCCGTTCATGCTAATATGTAGGCCCATGCACAACAACTCTCTGATCCTGGCAAATATGCCTCTTCCCCCTCTACAAGTGCGGTGGACATAATGGAGGGCCACATGTAGGACTTGGCTGGGGACACGTTTCATGTGCCCACCACTGAGCTTGAATCCCACTGCGATTTCCCTCACACTTGCACATAATCTCATGGCCTAGATTTTAGTCTTCTTTTAATCCCCATTGTAGTTTTATACTATTTTTATGATTGACGTTGGCACTATATAAGCGCAGAGGCAGCAAAACAATTCTGAGACACTTGGACATGAAAAAATTGAACGGAAACAATTTGAGAAAATTACCAAATGCGCAAAAATTTCTTTTTTCTCACGGGCCAGTGATATTCCAGCAAATGTTCAGAACGGCGACCGCCAAGTAATTGGAAGGGCCCTCTATGGGCAGGGGAATACCTCTAAAAATGGGGTTCCTGATGAGATGATGAAGGACTGGGAGCATAACTTCGATCAATCCGGGAATATAGTCCGGATATTATTGTCAACTTTGGAGATGTTGCCTACGCCCCTAATAAGGCCCGGGAATGCCGCCCTCTGTATCGGGGTCGTATAGACGAATTCTTTTCTTGTACTCTACGCTCAACTGAGGTGGCCGAATTGTAAGGGAATAAAAATCAATCATTTCCTTCAACAACTTTTCTGAAATTCAAAATTCGGAAATTTCGATGCCAATTCTAAAAAAATATGGATGTTTTTTTCCATGCGGCTCGGGAGTTGCAGTTTCTGCATTTAGTGCCGTTCGGTAGACGAAAAACTCAGAGCACTTTACGGTCACCGATTTGGACCCGATTTGTAAGGAATATACATCGACCATTCCTTCACACGTTGCTGGAATTCCAAATTCTGAAATTTATGCCAATTTTAGGGCTGTGGCTTGCTGCATACGGCCCGGAATTGTCCCGTTTCCTGCATTCGAGGTCTGTAGAAGGATTTTATTACCGCGCTACGCACCAACCCCCGTCATATTTTTTAACAGATCGCCGCCCGTGGAGAAGGCAATAAGGCATCCCTGTGATTTGTTCTCAGACTCTGATGAGAATATTTGAAAGCGTTGATTTTGGCGACGCAGTGGCACCGTGAAACAGCATCGTGGCGTCATCGTACAGCATTCCTGCCCTCGACTAGTGCATGCAGGATCTCTCCAATACATCTCCATGGTTCTTCAGTTGCTGCCATGACACTCCCGCACAGCTGATGCAGAGCGCCTCTTCCCCGGATGACCTGATGAAGGGAATCTTACGCTATTCGTTTCACATGGAGGAATGGATGAAGGTGGGAGACTTTCTGCCTTCTGCAAGTTAATTCCAAGCGACGCCAACAATAAATTGAGCAGTTCTTGACCGCTTCGCTGCGTTTCTGCCGCCGACTGATTGTTCTCGGAATTATGTCGAAAGTGTCTGATAGCGACCCGCGGATGCTAATTGCAAGTGGTTTGAGAGGCATTAATCATGAGAGGCCCATGTAGGACTCTATTATAATTATAGACAGGGATGTAAGCGGTAAGCCTCCTATTCATATGGATGTTTTTTCTCCAAATTCCCATGATTTCCATGTTTTCCTTTTCTTCTTCTCAACATGATTTCAATTGACCATAAATCTGGTTCCTGGTGCCTCAAGTAGACCTGTGATTCAGTGAATTCGATATCACCTTTGTGCATCTAAGGTCTTCCTGTGAACGTAAATTTTCCGAAGGGGAGGGGTATCCTTCCAGGACAGTGACCTCAAATCGCCCTTGTGAGAAATCGTCCATGATCATTTGGGACGGCCTTGAACCTGCTAGTCTCAGCTTAGGCCGAGAGACGCGGGTTCAAAACCGCTGAGTCTTCAAGTAGGCCTACGAGTCTGAGACCAAGTCTGTCCACACTCGAGCTCGTAACTTCTTATCCATTGTGCCGAGGGGTCTAGTCTAATGTTCAGACAATTGTGTCTTTTAATCGCCCGGAATACGCGATTACACCCTTCAGTTGTTCATATATTGTCATGGTGAAATTCTCACATCGTCTACTTACATTGCGAATCTCGCGTCATCTTGAAAAGCGGCAATCACGTTCATTTCTCGTGTTGTCACGGTCACTGTCACAGATTAAACGCCCGCAGTACATATTCGCGGGCCTCGTGGGGTCGCCAATGGAGTTCGTCCTTATGTTTCCGCCTGTTACATCGCAGCGTGGTGCAAGTACGGCGGTATGGAGACGACAATACAAGTTGGCAAGTTGCTATACTGAGCTACTTAACGCTATGGGTCATCACCTCGCGTGTCTTCTCTATACTACCGTAGGAAAGGCTTTCTACAGTCTAACAAGGCAAGTCGAAACGTCTCGATAGCTGCGGACGGCTAAAGTCCTTGACGAATTAATACACTGCATATTTCCCCATTCCACATTTAATTGTTTGTCACATATATTGAACCTAATACTGACATCTTGTCATAACCTTGGAATGGTTGGAACATGTCTACCACAATGACCTAATAATTGGCTATTAGTGGCCAGCATGGCGGCCAGCACAAAAATACCCAACTACTATTCTAGGGCCTGTATATTGAGCTCTAGATAACAAGAAACTTTTGGTTTACCCAGCAACTCATAGGTCTGTAGCAGTGAACAGTGTAAAATTCCACCAGTTCCCTGTATTCAAGCACACCGCGTGATGACGACAAATTACGCAGTCCCCCCCTTCCCCCCCCCCCCCCCCCCCCCCCTAATACCCGAGCGAAGCATGCAGCTCGAGGAAAATTTGAAATAAACCACGCTTCACAGGAGATAGTCAATGGGAAGGGATTCGGGTAGACAAATTGGGGCAATAATTGGATTCAATTGAATTTAAGCACACTATGCAAACAAAAATGTGACTCAGCCTAGCCAGTGGCACCCACCGAGTTTCCCTCACGCATGTGTACGGTTCAGAAGTACGAATGAACGTGACGAAAGGAAACTAACGAACGAAAATAACGGAATGAACGGGCGGAGAGAAGACAGATGGCTATAGGCTGTGTACCTATGCAAAGCTAACAAGGACTCGATGTCGGGTCATACCCAGGATCTGTAGGTGGAGATGGGAGTGTTGGAATTGTTATAGCTATAAACGTTCGATGGTTGCTGGATCGAAGATGAGTCATCGAGGTCTTCAAGATTGTACGGTCCAGTTCCGTGATGGCCCAAAGCAAATCATCCCCCCCCCCTCCCTCTGGCTGTCTCAGACGGAAAATTAATTTGTCGATTGGGTTCGAGGGGAGGGGTCATTTTCCGTCCCAGATCTTGGAGCCTGGGTGGCTATTGAATCGAACATACGGCTGGCATCTGTGTGTACTAGAGCACACCTCTCTAAATACTTCTCACCATCGTTCCATGATCGAACACATGATCGAGAATTGAATTCAGTGCTAAATGTTCTTCCAATTCGGAAGTTGCTCATACTCATAGCTTCCCACTTTCCACTATCCTGGTGGTATTTGTCATGTCAGATGACAAAACATGGTCAGCCTGGGAGTTGGGGTGTTCTCAGTGTTACGGCGATGGTCCTTTAATCTTTATTCTGCCCTCTGATTTTCTCTCTCAAGAAGTCACGCTCCCCAAATAGCGACATTTGATTAGTCCTAATCTTATGATCAAGAAAAATAGATGCGTGGAATTCAGTATGGGGATGCAGAAATCAAGCTGAATAACTTCTGGAAAATAAAAACACACAAAGCCAGATGATCCTCTGTTAGTTGATAGTCCAGGTTATTCTACCAATATTCTATTTCCCGTGTGTATTCGAATTACTATTTCCTTTTCGCATGGTTTGGCCAAGAAGTCATGCTCCCAATAGCGACATTTGGATAGTCCGAATCTTATTGATTCAAGAAAAATAGATGCGTGAATTTCAGTAATGGGGATGCCAGAAATCACTGCTGAAATAACTTTCTGAGAAAATAAAAACACACAAAGCAAGATGATCCTCTGTTAGTGATAGTCCAGGTAGTCTACAATATTCTAGTTCCCGTGTTGTATTCGAATTACTATTTCTTTTCGCATGGTTTGGCCTGATATTTTATTAGGGGAATTTGAAAACGAATGGAACTACAGTTTCAACAAGATGAGCGAGCTGACGTCAGAGGATATGCCAACGAAACGAAAAGCAACCTAGCTTCCGGCTGAGCCGTGGTTTTTACCGACGTCTACAAGTATGGATCTTGCTAGAGAAGTGGGTAGGGTAGTAGTATTAGTAAGTGTATATATGCAATCATGCCGTTATATTTCGGGGCTCGAGGTATGGATTCTTCCCCGCCCCCTCCTCTCCGGTCAGGCTCAGTCGGTTACTCGCGTACTTGCCGCTAGGCCACAGGCCTGTAACGTTAGACAGCCTGCACACTTAAGCCGCGTTTCAATGCACGCACGCAGGCGGGCGGGCGGGCGTTCGGGAAGACTCGTTCCCATGCACGCGGCGGGCGGGCGTTTTCTCTACGACGTACGTAACAAATTTCACGCGCACAGCCGGCCGCAATACGTCAGTGGGTTGTAAAGTCTGTACAAAACTCCAATGGGACTATCGTTTTTCAAACTTTTCACACACTTTTGGTATCAGTTCCTTCCAGTTCACATAACAGCTGAAATGTTTTCATCAAAATTTGTAACTGTGGCATAACTTTTGCAACACGCGCAGTACAAAAGTGAGTAATCCGACATTAAAATCTAGGCTAAGCCCTTCAGTGTGCACAATACCGTTAGGCCACAAGTGCGTACACGCACTGACGTAACGCACGATCAAGACTTGTTATTATTATTATTATCATTATTATTTATCAAACCCGGGTGAATACCAGGTTTTAAACCTAAACAACCGTTTTCATTTTCTGATACCATTGATCTTTAATGTCAACGATTACGCCCACTATTAAAACTTCACATTATTGACAGGTTTTGGAGATCTGATTAGCAAATAATTGCTTATCATCAGTTATCATTTAAATATTGTCAGGTAGGTGTCCCCCGTTGCATATATACACAATCTGTATAAAATCTCATCCCTAGTGTTAACAGTTTATGATTTTTTTGTAACATTATTTGACCTAAAATTGTCCTCTACTCTCCATTCTCTGGCTTCAATCCGGTAAGATTGCATGGAATCCCCGGGAATTGATTATGAAATACCACGCGCACGCATCGGAAAACATCGCTACATGACTGATCTAGAACAGGGCCCCCCCCCGTGCATTGAAACGGCTCCATTGAAAATACGATGAAGCAATTTTAGACGCCCGCCTGCCGCGTGCATGGAACCGCGCTTTACACTATTAGGCCTAGTAGTATAATAGGACAATGTAAGAGTAAGACACTCCCAGGATCGAGACTGTGTCCCCGTGCTGTATCTCCTGAGGTTGACTTTTTTGGGCAGGGAAAAAGTTGCGAATTTGTCGCTGCGGGAGCCCATATGCCTTGACAGCTTGCTCTCTGGCTGTCCTCTGGCTGGGTCATCAGACATCAAGGCCTGCGTGCATAATTGCCACTGGATTTTCTATAGCGCAGTGGCTGGGGCGGCAAAAGTGAATGTACACCCACACACTGTACATCTGCATGTACTGCACAGAGTATTGTGTATCAGTGTTGGGGCATATAAGGCAGAGTAAAAAAAATAAATATTTCTCGTCCTAACTTCTCTGAAAGTTGGGGCCCTGTGGGCCGTTTTTTTTTTTTTTTTTTTTTTGGGCTCTTGGACAGTCCAGAAAACCCATATAGTGCTGTCTTCGCAGTACAGCCGTTCTGGAATTGAGCATGAGGCTTCTTTTTTTTCCCTGAGGTTATACCCCCTAGTGGCCAACAAAGCCATCCCAAAATATTCCTTACATAGTTTGCATGGCATCAGTAGTAAGCTTTTACCTTTTAACCTCATAATTGTGAAGAAGTTATCAGTGAAGTTGTCCAAAAAAAAAGAAATTTGAAATTTCTAAAAAAGCGTGCGGGCCGGGACGAGAAGAATAACTGCTTTTTTTTTTTTTTTACTTGGCCCATAAACCATTAATTGTAAAGAGATTCACAATCGCATCATGCCGGGGCTTTCTATAGCAAGAGCAAGCTGTAGCTTTTTTTGGAACAAAAAAAGTTGGCAATAAAGTATCGGGCGATAACAAATGTCCGTTTATTCCATATTCAGTAAAACCGATGAATAACAGGTAAGTGGTATTTGCAAACAGCCCAACTTGGTTGACTTAAGTTAATGGAGCAAGCCAGACAAATCACAAGATTTATTCACTCCTTCGTGGTTGTGTTGCCACCAAATCTGATATTTTTGTCTTTACTTCACCAGAAACTCAGATTTTCCTAACGCAAATGAGGCAATAGTTTTGCATGCTGCCTATACATACCAGGCTTGATTTCGAAACCAAAAAAAAACATCAAAATTGTGTTGGAACCGGATTCTACAGGGGAACTGCATCCCAAAATAAATTTAATTCACACAATTAGTTGACCAATTCTGTTCCATATTAAAACTGGATACTGGGAGGAGGAGGCCTAGGCTTAGATGTTGTAACCATGCCAATGGAATGTGTTAACAGTAACAAAATTTCCACCGCTACTCCACAATTGGGAAAGCTGCCTGTTAATAACGTAACAAAATATTCCACTCGACCCCCACACCTGCAGTGGCCGCACGTACAGCCAAAAGCATTGCTCACAAAAATGAGTGAAAAAAAGCCCTGAAATGATATGGTTCTAAGTTAACTCTCAGAACACATTAAGTTTGTGGTTGTTTTCAAACCTAAACAAATTACTGAAACAAATCCAGTGGACACAGCAATAATTTGAGAGGAGGAACTAGTGTAACTGACTACATCATTGCTGGAGGTATCGAGTCGTGACTCGGACTTGAGTCCCTAATTTAAAGGACTCGGACTCAAAGTAAAATGAACACAGACTCGACCAAAGCGTACGAGTCCTGGCAAAGTCTACTCTATTTTACGACACGTATTATTTAAGGCAAACCTAATAAAATAATGCAGAAGTAGCCTAAACTGCTCACATGTATCTATGAATGTCCTATTTCGATACCAGGACTCCAGAAGGGGAAATTACATATTTACCATTCCCAGACACCCCCTTGTTTTACAGTCACATGATCAATGACAAGATACAGATACATCGCGAAAAAAAAAAGTTGTACATGGTGCCGAAAAAGTCAGTGACAAAATGTGTGGCATGATATAATCACCCTGGACAAATAT
Organism: Sclerodactyla briareus; assembly: GCA_026419785.1. Lineage (NCBI taxonomy): Eukaryota > Metazoa > Echinodermata > Holothuroidea > Dendrochirotida > Sclerodactylidae > Sclerodactyla > Sclerodactyla briareus. Next base: position 686,511 of record JAODTK010004477.1, on the reverse strand, counting down.
ATCCATGAAAATTTGAAACAAATCAAATAAATGTCCCCAATTTGATCTAGTCATAGCACCCAAAAAATATGGTTGCAAGTCAAGTATTCAAGCAAGTCTGTACTAAGTCAATGAAGCAGTCACCCCAATACTAGATAGTAGTTAGCTAGTTCTTTTTCAACACCAATACTCTGATGTATGACTAGTTATGCCAAAAAAGTACACCAGAAAGTTGATCAGTTTAGCGATTCAAATTAAATTTCAGTTTTCCAGTTACAGAAGCAGAACGATTTTGTCTAGAACCGTTTCCCTAGTGCGAGTCAGCGAACAATGATTTCATTATATTGTGAACTGGGGCACTGCTAATCTGGTTACCGTCAAAACCAATCTATCTAAAACTCAGACTTGCTGATAATCTGGTCGGCGTGTTGCACCAGCTATTTTCATGGCTGACCGGATCCTCCCTCAAGTCTACTTCTCTGATATCCTTGGTATGGAAATCAGCAACAACTGTCCTGGAAACTTCTCATATTCAGGGCATCGCTACTAATGCTTGGACGTTGAAAGTTGAGCCTCGTATTTCAGGCAAGGTAATACTTCACCTCACAACAGCTACGTCTGCTTTACAAAGCCCAAAATTCGCTCCCCAATGGAATATGGTTGCCATATTTGCAGTGGGGTCAGGCCATCCTCCTCAAGTGTCCTTGATCGTATCCAGAGGAAGGCCATTTGTCTCATCAACGATGATCATCTTACCTCCTCACTTCGTCCTCTATCCCATCGCGGATCGTGTCATCTCTCGGCTCCTTTACCATTACTTTATGGGGTCATGTATCTTCCTGCCCTTGGGGATGCTGTCCCTCCTCCTTTAAACTTGAGGTTACTTGCCGTACTCCGCTCTTCTTCCCCTTTCTTCTTCCAGCCACCCGTTTCGGTCACATCTTCCACGTCATCGCAGCGAAACCTATGCTCGCTCCTTTTTTCCTTGGAACAGGCTTTCTCGGGAATGGTTTTTCTCCTGCTTTGGACCTCCGCGGTTCAAGAGAGAATTCACAAGCTGGACCTCTCCTCTTTCTTTAAGTCTCGTTGTGCTTGGGGGTTGCCTCTTTTTTTCCTAGCCAATGATGGATTTCGCCCTTCCTCATGTCCTTGGGTTAAAAAAAAAATTAAAAAACTGTTGTCTGATCAATTTTTCTCTCCGTACCTTCCTGATGAATTTCCACATCGCTTCAATTGGCATTGGGTCATTTAGTAGGGTTTTCCTTCTTTTGTGTGTGTAGATGTCATACATTTCCTAGACAGACAAACTATCATGATCCTTCAATGTCAGTTGTGGAGACGTGCCGTTTCCGAATTCTAATTTGTTACGTTTACCACAAGGCTTGAACGGATGCCCCCTGTTAGTAATAGCATTCGAACCACATGTTTGGCAAACCGAAATAGTTTCGGAAATTCAAATTGGTCTTCTTGTTGCCGCCGCCTGGATACCTGGCCATGAGAGTGTCTTATGGCAATGGAGAAGCTGATAATTTGGCTCAACGTTGCAACTCTTGTTGTAGGGGCCTGAGCCTTTCTTCCCTGTCCTATGCTAGTTGTGATCAAGGAATGTTCCATGAAACAGTGGATGACACATAATGGCTGAACAGAGAGGACTGGGGCTAGAATTGGAGAATATTTAGGGTTGGCCTCGCTCACCTGCGCAAAAAAACTCTATTTTTTGGGGGGGGGCAATGTTTCAATTAGACTCTGTGTCACGTCTTCCAGGACATTTTGTAATCTTCTTGAAACACACGGTAAAACCTATGGGGTCGAAGCAGGACATCAACTTGTCCAAAATGTGGAATGAGAGGACAGTCAGGACACCCATGACCACTATGTAGGCAGGAGTTCCCCCCGCTATCTGGGTATTCAGAGCAAATACCTGGAAAGTTACAGCGTACCACATTTCAGAATGTGGCGGAGCTATGCTTCATACTTGGTGCAAACGAGACGTCTCACAGAGTTTGTCCTGTGAAGGCTTTCTGCTTTAGAGGTGTCATTTGCAATGAACCTACTTGTGGCCTGCACAAAATGCTTTAGATATGGTTGAGTGTCGACATCACCTTCCTTATTAATGATATAAAAAAAAACATTGGGGAATTCTAGAATTTCTTGTAATACTAAGCCTAGCATGAATGTGAACAATAATAGAATTCCTGCCCATTTTGCAACATTCATTTTTTACAAGTCAACTTTCCTCCCAAATGTAATTTTTTGTTCTCTCCGTTTTCGTATCCTGACGTGAGCTTCCAAGCAGGTACCATGAGTGCCCGGAAGGGCATTGCAAAGTGGACGACTGCGGATGTGGGGGTGTGGCTGCTGCAGAACATGGCTTCAATGATTAACAAGTTACTCTTCCGGCCTGCCTCACAAGATTGATGGACTCGCCCTCCTCATGTATCACTGAGGAAGACCTGACGGTCGCCCACCCCCCCACTTGAAGATCATGGAGACATCAAGAGGCTGATTGTGAGCATCGATAAGCTCCTGGCACAATTTGGGGGTGGGGCGTCCCCTGGAGACAATATGAAACACCACCCGGGTGCGGTGCAGTCCACGGTCCTGTATGACCTCCGCGAGCAATTCGCAAAGCGCCAGCCTGGCGTGGACAGAGACTGGCGGCTGGACCGGTAATTGAATGGCCACAGGGTGCTCTCAACCAGAGGGCTGCATGGACGCGGCGACGGCGCCCGCGCGGCTGTCCGACTGCGGTTCGAGAAGTAGGTACCAAGACTTCATTCAGTTTACATTTATGTCCTCTCGGTATTCCCTGACTGCCTTTGGTTTATGTCCGAGTCCAGGACATGTACCAGATTAGAGAAGTATCCGCCACTGCCGATATCGTGCTGGGGATAATTACCTTACATGCCGTGGGCATTCAAGGCACCTGAACGATGTGGTATCCTCTCAGTGTCATCTTCCTCATACATAATAATCATGCATAACAAAAGTAAGTTTGTATATTCCGCGTGTGTAGGGAAATTCCACATCATTTCAGTAAAGCATTAATGATTCATGGTAACATACCATGTTCCTTTCACAGCTCACAGGAAAAAAATAAAGAAAACAGTGTTTGTTGGTAACGATTTAAATATCATCCCAAAATCGTGATATCAAAAAGTAACCTCACCACAAGTATGCAACTATGCATGCCATTCTTCGCTATAGCTGATCAGTTGTTGTTGCCGATCTACACTACATATGGAAGTGACCGGTATAGCTGCACCATGTGTCTTCATACTTGTAGGATAGAGCGGGACTAGTGCAAGACAGTAATTTAACAATTTGCTGTGTCACTGTGTGTTCCTCTTTGTGGAGTCAAGTCCAGAAAGCTGAGTCCAAGCCGATCCTCAGCATTCAAGTCCGAGTCCAGAACGACAGTCCTCAACATCCGAGTCAAGTCAAGTCTTTTGTCCGAGGCCTGCGAGTACCTATGAAAAATGACCATTTGTTAGCAGAAATAAATAGGCCTAGTAATGGATTAAATAACAAGTTATTGACCAGCTAGGTGTTGCGTTCCAGAAAACTGTATATAACAATTTGACACACAATCAGCCCAATGCAAAAATCATAATAAAGTTCCACAAATTCCTATTCAAGTAGCTGGACGCCATCAGATATTGCAATGATCCATGCCAAAACAACAAAATAAATGACCTAAACAGTTTAGATAATCCTACTATGTAGAATTACCCTGCCTACCTATTATTTTGGAGACCATAATACATTTTCCAGACAGCATAGGCATATTGTGAAGTTTTTTTCTTTTCAAGAACATCACAGTTGCCACCGTCTTTGCACCGTATTCGCCCGTGAGGCAGAGTGCGCATATTCACTTTTGCCTGAACATGTTGACACATTTTGCAGACAGACGTTTCAACAGGCGCTGCTTAGTCATACTGTTAGCTGAATTCAAAATTTGGTAGTTCACATGCACATGTTTTCGATTATCACCCTTAGAATTTTGCATTATACTTCCTCATAATTTCCAAGGATTTTTTGTCAAAGATTTTTCCAACGGTCTTGAACCTGGACGCGGACTGAGTCCCCGCTCCCAGCAGCCGAGTCATTGAGTCCTGAGTCCGGTCCGAACCTTCAAAATCGGGACCGAGACCCCGACTCTAGTCCTCCAACCTGGTGATCAGGGGAGATGAGTAAATTCTAAGCAGTCGACTGGGTTGTTGCTCACTGTTGATCTGCATAGTCATATGTGTGCAGTCGTAGCGTAAAACCAGGAATCACGATATAAACTGATGTGTGGCAGGATTCCCAAGTTTAAAGAATATGTCCCGATGAACACTGAAATAATTGGTGATTGTGCCGGGGTAAGATGGTCAATTGGTTACTTCACAAAGCGTGCATTTCACTTGAATTAGTTGTATTGCATGTTTCATCAATGCGTGGAGACACTTAGCTTTGAACTTTGAGGAACTCTTAGGCTGTGTTTTCCTCTTCAACAGATACCATCTAATAATTTCCCTCCTCTTTGTAATGCACACCATTCCCCCGAGTTTATTTTTTAAAAGATTATATAGCATGCTTTTAAAGTTCACATGTTATTGCGTAGTGATGCTCACATTTCTTAAGATTAATGTTTATTTGACTTCACATTAGGCAGTTGTGTTTGAGTACAAGCTGCACTGATATGTCAGTACTTGTAACCACCTCAAGGCTTCAGTAACTTGAGTAGCTGACGTACATCAACGTTTATTGGTCAGTGCGACGACACTAGCCAGCACCATAGAATTAAAAGTTATGTCCCTGAACTGGCGAGGCACCCACTTAGGAATTATGCTGTTACTATTGAGAGAATTCGGGCAACCAGAATGGAGTACAATCATTGAGAGTCATATCAATAGGATAGGAACGTCATTATGTGTGCCCTAGGACCAATTCCATTTTTATGAGTGATTGCCCGATTCAAAATACATAAATAATGTTGTTTTGGTGATTGTAATGCAGTTATTGTCACAGTTCCATTCCACATTGAACAACCATTAACTTTGTTCTGGCAAGCCCTCGGTTATCTTACGAGCAAGTGGGCATCAGGTAGCGAAAAAGCCATCGTTGTTTACCCACCACTGTGTGCTTGCTCATGCGCATTCCAAATTCATATTTTTCTGTAATACTGACCGTTATTGTTTGACATCTGATTTCGATACATTGTTTTAAGACGCCTCTTGCGAATAACTGGAACCGTTCTTCTTCTAAGATGTCTGCCAATGTTTGTCACTGCCCTCTCCGTCCCAGACCACAGACTAGAATGTGCTGGCAAGGGTTTTATAATATCGGCATTCATGATTCAATTCATCACACTAAACAAAGAAAGTTTACATCTCATCCAGGTATACCCTTAAGCTGAGTTTTTTTTTTGTGACAGCTTCAATCGGTCCCAAGGTATTCCCGATCTTTCACAAAAGGCAGCCAAATTGACTGACCTACGTTGAGATTGAACTTCTATGCAGACTTCCACAACTTCTATGTGGATCTCCACAACTCGCTGATACTGCAAGGCTGCAACTAGAATATGGTCACTATGATGGTGTGTATCTGTACATTTTCTCCATGAACACTTTGGTTTCTTTTGGTTGTTGTGCTTGGTGAATATGAGAGACACTGATCACGCAACTCGCGAGACAATTTTGCTGACTGCCCTCTGTTCTTTATATGAAGTTTTGGTGTTGCGCATGTCCATGTTTCACCTGACCTCTTCATTTCGGGCAGAAGAGTGCAGGTTGGTGCGTTGCAAGCGAACATCTCCGGGTTCAAAGGCCACAGTCACGGAAGTTTTTCCCTATATGGCGTACTTGGCTTCACTTGCATTTGTGATGGGCGAGGTCTTCACTTCATGGTTCTGCTGTTATGCAGTAAATTTTCTGATGTTACTGGGTTCATTACGATATTTGCAATAATCTTGTCCGTCACCTGGTGGAGCAGCATGTTTGAACTGGAATCTACCGCTCCTCCATGCAGGTTTCGAGAAGTGGGTCCGGTCCTGGGGTACACTGATTCCTCTCTGGAGGGGACTAAAATGGCGTTCTGGATAGTCAGATGTTGGGACTCCTGGGGATGGAGTGGTGTGGGATTGGTACCACCGCCTCATATCATCTGAGCCACTAGCCTAGAAGAGAAGGACAGTTATCGCCTGTGCACATCCACGATCAACACGGCCAGGGTTCCTTGATGAGCTTTACTCGGGTTCCAGAACCCATGGAAACCAAATAAAAATCTACCAATTATCAACAATAAATGTTAATTGGGATTTTTGGCGGTGCCTTCAAGATTTCACCATGTGCCAGGACATTTTCCATTTCCAAAATACTGCTGCCCTCTCACCACACTCTGCACTGTAGCAACATTCAATTACCTCCTAATGCTGTTTGAAAGTAATCACCACCTAGGAGGCTCCTTCCACTCGGAGGTACTGTACCCGTACGTTACACCAGGCTAGAGCAGGCAAAGAAACCATCCAGCGACCCCACAAATGAGGCAGGAACATGGAGTTCTTCACCACCCTCAAAAGTAGGGGGATGTGGCCATATTTTCTAACAATTAATGTCTATAGCAGTGTTGTTTTATTAAAAATGAACTCTCAGTTGATGTCTGCGGGGCGAAAAAAAAAGGTGATGGTGCTTTTATTTGAAGCCTACGGATACATTATTAAAAGGAGAACATGTCATTCTTTGGAGCAGATTTATTCATTGTCTTGTGTGTTATATGCTCTGGAGTTGCCAATGTTTGATACTTCTCCCATCCTCCATTCCACTGTATAGATCTATGGGGATTTTGAGAAGAAGTTCTGGCGAGCCATTGAGATCTGTACAGGGTTTGGCATGTCGCTGACCGGTGTCCGTACCTGCGGTGACTACATGTTCAGTGGGCCAACACATTGTTATCACTACCCTGAATCATTTCATCACAGAGTGTGAGTATGAATACCTACCAATTGGGGGATGTAGTCCTTCAATTCAGATTTGTAAGTAAAGTAACTTCTAGGGACTTCTAATGTCCTTTCCAGACACAAAAGGAATCTCTATGCAATCACAATGGCATGCGTAGATATGTCTGTTACATTTCTCATTAACATCATTACATGGCAATCAGATATTAAAGCCACTTGGTTTGTAGCATGACTATATGGAGTAGGCAGTCCCCATTGTTTTTTTTTGGTCAGGTCCAAAGGTCACATGAGGTCAACCAGGAGCCTAACATCATTGTAAGCATGTCAACTCGTCGACAGGAAAACATGGCAGGCTCAAATTTGGTCTGTTGTTTAATCATATGGAATATATTATCCTTTTTGCTTTTGGGTCAAGTCAAAGGTTAAGCAACTACTTGTAAACATAATAATTTTCCAACACAAATCTGTAAAGGGTTCATACATGGTGTGTAGCTTGGCCATATGGAACAGACAATCCCTGTTGTTTCGGATTTCAAGTCACCTGAGAATGAGTAGAAAAAAAGGTAACTGCTCAATGCAAGTATTGCTGGTAAATACCATATTGTGGATATACCTACCGAGAAGCTACCTAATATGTATGCTCCCTGTAATGAGTGAAGATTTTGATGCCTTACTTGGGGTGATTAGTATTGTCAGAATTACAATCCTTATACTAGGTCACTGGTCACATTTGAAGACCAGAATAATCCTGATAAACTTGGCAATGAACACGCAGCTATAGAGAGCTTGCATTCTTCTTCAGGTGGAAAAGTTCATGGGGGGTGTCTCTGAAAATTGTCCCACTCCCACAGCAATGACATAACATCACTGAATAATCCGAGGGAGGGATTAGGGATTATACAGCTCTCTTCAATATTTGCGTGCAACCTTGAGACCTATATCTCTGTTCTCTTCACAGATTCACCTCGCAGCTTTAAAACCTCCTTCATCTCTGTCTGGATCTCACCTCTTTGGCTGTTTCTCATCTGGCAGCCCACGACACGACTCGATGGACGTCATCATGCCTTCTACATAACCTCACGGCTGTTCCTTTACTATCACACCCTGGCCAACTCCCAGGTCCCATAGACTAAATGACGGAGGACAAAAGTCTGGTTCCCTGTTCTCGTTTTTCGAGGCGAACATAGAGGGCGCCGTTCCAAATGAGTTTGAATGGCCTCTGGCCTTGCCACGGTCCCTGGAAGACTGGAATTGAGGAAAGGAAGGTCTCAGTTTCTGATGTGGGCATTAGCTTTTTGATTCTGAGCAGTTTTACTTTTTTATTCCTTGACGAAGTTCGCCGGAAGCTATATGCGTCATGAGAGTGTGTGTGGGTGTGATGCCTGGGCTTGTTGACAATACCCTTTCCACCCCACCGTATCGAATGGAGTTCATACTTGCAAGGTATGGAGTTCCCCCATGAGTAGGGTCAGGAAATATTGTCAACAGCGATAAGCCGGAGAATAATTGGTCAGATCAGTTAAAATCTTGTCATCAGCTAGCCAATGAATCCTATTGTTGAATTGATATTTCCACCAATTTTAGCTCATTAATTTGATAACTCAAAACCACCTACAGTCTTGTCAAAAGTAGTTGATACCCAACTGCACAGATTGCAAAACCGGGTAATTACGCGGCCTGGAGAGTTATGGAATTTTAATAAATGGAGGCGATGCTCAATGTATTGAAACTCTATGAAATATATTGTCTGTAGATCATGCTTAAATGTGTCAGCTGGAAAACGGGCATTAGTATTAGTGAATGAAGCTGTTGTAAATTAAGGTCAAGTGACCTGCACATCCAATTTTCTGTCAGTAAGCCGGCACAAATCAAAGGAGGGGGGGGGGGGCTTCTTCCCCTCGGCTGCATCCTCCCTTCTTCAAGCACCGGCCGATATGTCATTGTTTCACGTGTCAGCCGCCTTTTTTGTGATTATTCGTGGTGAAATGGGTCTCTGGTCTTCACTTTTCACCTGTTTAGGCTGGAATTCCATAGATGCGTGTCCGGGCTGGATGTGAAAATCACATATTACGAAAAGAAATGTTTTGGTTCAATCGGGTTCACACAAAGACCATGAAAATACAGCAGCCCATGCATATTGTCGTTGCTTGGTTTTTAGGGAAGATATTCCATAGAATCAAATTGGGCTGTTATGTGCTTATTTCGATATTCAGTGTTGGTTTGCCTTCATAAATTTTTTTGCAAACTAAATAGGACATAGTAATACTAGCCTCGCTCACTTCACATGAATTGGCGATTTTCCACATGCAATCTGGCCCCCCTAGGACCCTCCCGCGTATGCATCTATGAATCCCAGACTTAGATTATTCATTCCGGGATTCTTTGCAGTAAGACAGCCTGGTAGACTGTGCTGATGTCAACTCCATAGACGTCTGGTCTATCATGTACAGAATTATTTGAAATGAACAGCTAGCTTCCAGGGCCCGTACGGGCCCTGGACCCACGCCAAAAGGACTTGCTGTGCCCGCATTGGTTCCTGTTTTGCGCATGGTAATACTGGAAGTAGCCTCTGGACTTCCGTTTTATGATGCACAGAATTATATGTATCGTTTTGATAATTTTCCGACAGCTTCCAGGGCTGGCCACGCCCAAAGGGATTTTGGCTGTGATGTGCGCTGCGCACACATAGAGAGTGGTCTGTCTGCACGATTATCATCCCCCAATTGAGAATACCTGTATTCACGCCTGGTAAGCCAGCTGTAGAAGGAAGAAGTGTGAGAACCCTGAAAAACCCCCACTCCCCTGCAATGTTGTAACTATGATGAGTACATCAAGTCGAAAGTGCTTGGAATTGGTCAGCCAAGGAATCATGGAGCCTTTTTTTTCTAGTTAGTGTTGCTGTACGATATTTAGTAAGAGTAGCCTTATATTCATTTCTTTTTTTTCTCAGGGTTTACGTTTGGATTCATACATTTATAGGATTTCAGGTCCCCATTGAAAAATGGGTATTTGAATTACCCAGCAATTGAAATTTTTCATTCATCACTCTAAAAACCTGTTAGGTTGCTTGCGACACCGTGCTTACCTTGTACACAAGAGTAAGCCAGTTTCAGTCAAATGTCATTCGATACTAACCCAAAGCAGTGCATGATACAAGCGATCTTCGATAACTTCCCCGAACAACTTAAAATGAATAGAATATCTGGGTTGAGCAGAGTAGTAACATTTTAAAGTTCCATTCTGCCTTTGAAAACATCTGAGAAAATAGAATGCCATCCTTCGATACCTCATCTACAAGAAGAACCTTCAGTTGTAAATTGCAGCGCTCAAATCATGTCTATTATTCAGATATTCAAAATAGCTGACCGGCCATAACAAATGTATTTGTTTCACCACAGGGACCTAAAAATTCAGTTGTAGTTTCCATATCAATCAATATGCTAAATTTATACTACCGTATGGTTAGCTTTGTGACTGGAAAGGAGGACATGAATAAAGGCTGAATGGAACTTTATATCTATGTGTAGCATAGTGGCTAAGGGGGGTGGGGATAAACTCATAAATGACAACTGTTTCAGCATAAGTAGTAGCATTCACACTTGTAGCTGGCACTTTTTCATTCGTATTAGGTTGAGTGTCTGCTGTCTCGGCTATTTTGTTCACCTCCCTCGGATGTGGAGTGGTCCAATGTAATTGCTCTTCTCCAGGGAGTAGAACAAAATTCCTAGCAAGCTGATTTTTCTTTCCTGCAAGGAGAGTCCTCAAATTGCACATTCGTCCACCTGCAGTGAAGCTGGGATGATCTTCACCTGCTAGAAATACCAGATAGTATAAAGATATGTGTGTGAAGACATGATTCTTCCAGTTGAGCAAAGGAATTATTGATATCTAGAGCTATGTAGGGGTTGCAAAGAGCGGCCTGATTAGGAAATTAACAAAAATTGAAATATGCAGTGTTTCAGGGTTAGAAGTTCTATTATCTACAGTCCCTGGCATACGCATGCTGCTTGTAGCATTTTTTACTACAAGAGAAATGACCATAAATGAAAAATCAGTAGTCCTTCTGTATTCATTGGTTTTTTTCTTACCGCGATTTATCTTAATACAGAAGAAGCTGACCTAATAGAATACCATTAACATGTGGAACTGAAAGAAAGGTGCTTGCCTCCTGTCTTTGCTATATGAATCCTAGCCTGATGTGAGTTGGTGGGTGAGGGTCAAAAAAAATTAACCCGCGGGGAAGGCTAGCTTGTCCCAGAAGGGATAGGGCAAACATACATACTGAACACGCCCGGCTGTGTCGCTGTACAGTGGGGTAACACTCGGGCATACTGTCAATCCAGGGTCCTTGAGGAATCACCTGTGCCCTGCAGATGCATGGGACAGCGCATATTGCACCTCCCTATCGACTTGCAACTGTTCTGGGTTTGAAACAACAAGCTCATTGTTAGTACCAATCAGCGAACAGGATGAAATGAATGCCAAGGAGATAAAGATAATTTTCAGGACACAAACATGTGGAAATCTGTTAGCCTTCCTTCTATGACAGGCAATAGGTTCTTAGCCTTCCGGCTATGAACGTGCGAATCAGTGCGATTGTTTTGAATCTCAATGGGGATTATTAGCAAATGACATTTCATGATGAAAATCATTCTTCAAACATTGGGAAAATATTCCAGCCAGCCCTCCATTCAGGCATGAAAAGAAACCGCACACACTTAATAGTTTACCAATGGTACCGGGGTGGGGAGCCATTGAGTCAAGCACGATAGAGATGAAAAAGACCCAATCGAAGCTTATATTGCACCATAAGCAATAATAGTTAATCGAATAAAAGAAAGTTGCTACCAAAAACTATCCTTCAACCAAGAACTGGAAAGTGGCCTAGGTATATTTACTGTGGACAGTCACACCTAGTGGATATTACCAAAATGATGTTGAGGTAGCCAACAAAAACAAAACATGCTAAAATAATTGAAACTGTCACAAATAAACCTGGAGTGTACTTTTGACAAGTGATTATTATTCATTAAGGAAAGAGTAATCGTAAATATACAAAGCAGTACAAATATATTCTTAACCGCGGGCCCCTGCCCCAGCTGGTAGATGATATCCCACAATAGGCAGAATTCCCATAAGACCACGGGCCAGCGTAATACATGCTCCAACAACATCCAGCGTGCGTGTGCAGATCGCAAATTACCATAACACGAACAAAGTTTCGTCAAGGTGACCGACACTTAATTTAACAGCGGTTGTGCGTTGAAACAATAACAATTCTTCGTTTTAGTTGTGTCTTACCTTTGTAAACCTTTCAGCTGCCAGCCTGGTATGGACGGCCTGAATAACTTCAACCACTCGCACTAACCTCATAATGCTCATTTATAACATGAATTAACACCCACCCCCCATAGAGCACCATATGGAGGAGTTTGAGTGTGCACCCGATTAGTCCCCCCCCCCCCCCCGCCACCTCCCCTCCCCTTCCCAAATCCCCCCCCCCCGTTTAAGCCCCCCCCCCCACCTCTTCCAGGATTGTACAAGGGTGACAAGCTATTCCACCATGCATACTCAACTCTATGACATGGATAAATTATCCCCCAATCAATAAACCAATCCCACATGGATTGTGTTATCCTGTCGTGATTGCCGTGGCAAATATGTTCTGCTAAGGTCCTGCTCTGGGGCATCCTGTGTTCCAGTCAGTACGGCTCTGATTCTGATAGCCATTTCAAAGTTAAATTATAATAACGGACCATTAAATTGTCAAAAGAAAAAAAAATTCAGAACTTCAACATGTTTTTCGACTAATCAACCTTGGCCAGATCATCCCTTGCAGTGCACGCATAACTAATACCCCAACTGGCATTGATCTGGAAACGTCAACGATGTTACAATAAAAAAAGAAAGCATCTGTTGGAACAAACTTTGGTTTACACCTTTCACCATCTTCAGCATGACATAATGAGTCTACATCTCTGCCCACCACCTTAGTTTGGCATACTTTTTACACAAACAGCTACTACTTGCTATTTACATGTAACAATAATGTGAGTGACAAAGGCACATATTTTATACGAAAATATGGTCCTCATCAACCCTGCATTTACTGTCGGAATTATATTTTTGTCAATTCCACTCATTCTGATGAAAATAAAATAATTAACGAAGTTTTCAAATCACCTTTTCTTTCCATATGAAGATCACCGAATTAGGGTCATCATTTCATACTTTGTTCAATCCCCTGGTTATTTTTGGATATTGTCTTCCTTGCCACTTCAAATAAATTGGTTTTTACTGTTTACCTCTCTACATTCGATATAAGAATCTTAAGTAACTAAAAGGGGGAGAGTACGGGGGGGATGTCCAATAGAACAAGCCACGAAGCCCTCCTGGCAGCTGACCTCTCCCGTGGCAAGTCACCCCAACCCGCCACTTATTTTTCCTAACGGGGTAGCCTGCTCAAAAAAGGGGGGAATGGAGGGCAGGCACTTTTTAACCTGCGAGTGGAATGTGAGGGAAATATACCAAGATTTCAACGGAGTTAATCGGGGGGGGGGGGGGGGGGGGGGGGGGGGGGAGTGGGGGACATAGTCACTTGCTCAACTTGAGGTAATTATTTGCATAACTCACGTCAGTTTGTTAAGTCTAGCAGCATTTCATGTGAAAGCTGACAAGTTGAGGTATGAGTCAGTTAGTTGTCTTCCCTCATGAGCTTCTTTCCTCCAGAAAAGAAGATCATACCTAAGGTTTCAAGGAGCATAAGGAAGAATCCAGATACACAGCAGGGCATTCCCACAAGCGTTTTCTGAATACTTCATTCTCGAGAATATCATTCCCTTATATAAAGCACAAAAATTCAAATAAAATTGCGGGTTTTCTTTCAAGGTAATAATTGCAAAAACTCTAACCTACGGTGTCAGATTGAACTTTCAAATTGTTGGCAAGGATAGGTAACAAACAACTTGGGTTCCCCAACCCTGGCCATCCAGTCAAACAGTGTACACTGTAATAATTGGGGTTTGTTTGATTGAGGCAAGTTTATGGTTTGTCAGATAAAACTTTGAATTGGTTGGCGAGGATATTGTAACAGAACTAGCCACGTCTGGCACTCCAGTCAATCTACAACCCAATCAGACAATGAGCAAACATATTATTTGGTATTTGCTTTATTGAGGCAAGTTATTGGCTTAAGAACGCTCATTAATTCTAATGAAGGCATGTGATGTGGGGCATTTGCGGGTTGGGGGGATTTGCAGGGTGGGGGGCATTGGAGGTGAGGGCCTTGTGCGTAGGGGCCTTGTGGGATGGTGGCATTGTGAGGTGTGGGCATTGGGGGTGTGAGCATTTGGGGTGGGGCATTGTGGGGAGGATCCCATTGATTTTTGTTTCTACCAAGTTCCTCTGATAGAAAAAGCCTTTTCGTTCATAAATGCTGGACTGCAAGTCATGGTTATCGTAACTACTTATGAGCCTGGTACCATTCTACCTGGGAAAAGGTTCCAACTACAAACATTATTATTCGTATAAATGAAAATTCAAGCCCTCCAATGATCTGAATTTCACTGATGTCTTAATACGGAAAAATGTCCCCTCCGTCAAACTTTGACATGACAGCAGCATAACAGAGTAAATAATGACAGGCCTCAATCAGAGCAGAGTCGAGGTGAATATTAGCAGAGAGCGGTAGCTGTTGCGACCTGTCATTATGACTCCTTTTAATAATTGCAACTCTAGCCAGAGTCACAGAACTCACATCAGGTCATAACTTGAGAAGGGAAACAACCCACCGACGTCAAGCACTGGAACATGTCTACAAGTCTAGTACAGACCTGAAAACTGAATCATGGAATCAGCAAAACTGCATTTCGCTGGAAATAGTCATGCATGGACTCGCAAACACAATCGTTACTGTATGCTACTTTTCACTCGAGCTTTGGTGTTTTTCTGGTGAAGTTTACCTTCTGAATCTCAGGAATTGGGGATTGAGAGTGGATGGAAAAATGTAGCTAGATGTGCAGAGTATGGACTCTATGACTGACTGACAACCCTCTCACACTACAGCTGTAATTTCTACAACGCCATGTTGGTGCTGAGCTTACTAATCTAAGAGGGAATTCCCTCCTCGTGATTCATTTCAATAGGTATTTTAGAAGTGAAAAGAGGGACTCGCGTATACAGTAACACTAAACCAACCCCAAAACCCAGAATTTTGGGAGAAATTTCCCCTCTTGAGAATAATCATTTTTTTTGAGGGATCCACATATGAGAAATCCTTCCTTCCCTCCCATTAGCGCTAATACTGCTACCAATACTTTTAGCAGAGGCCTAGTTTAGGTTGCTCTATTCACCAGTAACAGGAATCAACCCACGATTCAATCATTAAAGGATGAATGTATCTGTCTGGATTACATGCGATTGTTATATCTATTAGTGTTACTGCACATTAAATATTGGGTGTCACGCCTACAACATACCAGTTCCTCCTGTAACCAATTACGATGCTACACAACAAGGCTTTACATAAAGTTTAGCCGAGTATATTCTGCTCAGAATTCACATCCTGAGGTAACAACCAAGACAAGAAAAATGAACTTTGAAACCCTCCAACCTAAGGCATAGTCTTTTCAGGCAAGGGTTTAATCCTTTCTAGGTTTCTGCATGCGAAAGATGTTTTCCTTACTGAAACTTACTGTCACAATTCCCAAAAAAGAGTTCAACTGTTCTCAAGTTTTTCTTCATTTCCCTCTATGTCGAGAAAATGAACGGTTTAAGACTTCATTTCCAAATTAAGAAAATCTCTTAATATTTCAGGTTTTAGATATAGTTGCGTCGGTTGCTAAATTGTCATATCCAGTCCTGTTGGAAAAACGCTTTGTACTACCAGTTCCCCAGAATGTAAGTATCATTCCTGGAATACTGTTTGGTTTAATTCTATCTTTGTCACTAATTCAGACACAGTAATCCTGAATAACATAAAAGAATTGGTTAGTAAACATGTCAAGGCTTCGCCACATTGATCACCTGCCATACCAGATGGCAGGAAATAGTATGTATGTTTTGGGTTGCTCTAGAGGCTGCTGTCTGAGGTAGAGTGCCTCTATACCGATGGACCCCTATTGTGCTTCTGTGTGGGGCCTGGTACGACCATTCGTCCTTGTCGTGTGTTGACATTGCTCGGGGTCTGGCGTCTCTCTCAGTTCACCAAAGTCCGAGAATTGTTCAGCTGTTGCAAACTCCCAGCCTGTTGGCCGATCTGTCGTAAGAAGTGTCATTAGGAACTGAGTTAAACAGCACCACATCGACATAAACGTAGAAGTGACTTCTGATCGGGATTGCTTCTAAAATTTTCCGTAATGAGTGAAGATAAGACTCAGTTAAAAGTCGTTATTGAAGGGAAAGTATGAAAAAATGCAAAAAAAGAAGGTTGGTCTCCAAAAAGTCTTATACCATTCCAACAAGTTTACACACCTTAAAAATTGTGTATATCTGCATCCCCTATCTCATACATGCGGCTCCCCTTACAGTGCATACCTTTGGACCCTGCCAACTTTTTCATTATATCGTTATGCTCTCTTGTGCACTTCCCAAATCCATACATAATATGTCCACATCCATTCTGCTGCCTCTCTCACCCACGCACAATTTTGAACAGTTATGTTATTACTGTATATTATACCTAAAGGACAACTGCAGGCCTCATACACAACAGATGTCCTATTGTGGAATGGAAAACTGTACCTATATGCCCAAACCCCATCTCAAGGAGGCGGATTAGCTCAGTTGTTGAAGCTCTCCGGACTTAATATCAATAGATTTGCGAGTTTGATCCCAGTGAAGGCCCCCCCCGAGGGCTTTTCCGCAGTGCTGTTATACAATGCATTCTCCTCGAATTCTCACCGACCACGTGTGAAAAGTATTGTACCTTGTGAGGTGACGGAAGTAGGCGCTGCTGCGTTGGCTGCAATGGTTGTATAGGTTTGTGACAAACTTCCACCCTGGTGGTGGGGCAAGGTCTTCATCATGTTAACGAATGACCAGGGGATTAAGTCGTTAGTCGTGTGAAGAGGCACTGCCTGCTCAAGACTATAAACCCAAGTCTTAATCTTTACTAATGTGCCTATGTGGTGTTATTGGCCTTTATAATTTTGGTCATTATGCAGCGAAATCCAAATTGCACAATAATACATGACGTTACACTTGGACACACCGTGGAAGTTGATGTCATGTATTTTCCCTTATTCCCTTTCGTTGAATAAGTCAAACATTTTGGCAGTTCTGTTGTCCTTCTCTTTCCTCTCACCAAGTACCATCAACACACCACACACATACAGCATCCTCTCCCATAGACAATATTTTTTAAGTGAAAATCACGTGTGAATTCATAGAAAATAGATAACGAGATTGCTTGCGAGTTGGTGGCAAGTATGATCATTCCGACAACTTTGCTGATGGGATGCTTTTCAATCTAGCGCAATACACATGCACAAAACATTCAAAAGGACTGTAAATCTGTACCAGAGAGTTTATGACTTCCGGGTTGGACTGACGCATTGTTTTTTTCTCCAGCTATATATTAAGTCGCTTTTATAATTCATCCTGCACGCTGTCCTCACTCCCTCTCATGGAGTAGCCCACATACTACAAACAAGGCTCTCACCCTCCTGCCCTCTCATTATCAACCTGGGGAAAGCTCAGCACTTTTTGACAGACACAGAATCAAAGCATGGAGGAGGGATTCTATTAAGATAATTCTGACCCTTTCTCAGAGCTGACTATCCTAGAATGTGTTTGCACATCTCTCCTATACCACACTTCGCACCTTTTTCATCCAGTTCCTCCCAAGAATGTGGGCTACCCCGCTGCTCAAGTGCCTTGGTATCCTCCACCACCACCACCACCCCCCATCCTCTGTCTCTCCTCTAACACTCACCACCCCTTCTCCACTCTGTTTTCTATCTAACACTCACCCACTTAGAGGATGGGGTTCTCCCGAGGATGTGGCTAACCACCCAATCCATGCTTCATTATGAACCCCCTCATGCCCCAGATCTTTCTTTACACCCCCCTCCAAGCTTTGTCTCTTACCACTTCTCTCATCTAACTGAAGATGGTTTCTTTCCCAAAAAGAGGTGGCCTTTTCTCCATGGTAATCACCCCCATTCCTTCCTACCACCACCCCCCCCACCCCCCCCCCGTCCTTGCCTCTTCTCTTTCGTAACCCCTGCCTCCCTGAGAGAGGGTTTTCTTCAGAGGTGGCTCTCTTCAGGGTGAACCCCATCCTGTCCCCTTACACCACCTCCTTCCCTGCTTTGCTCCACGAACCTCTTCCGTCCACTAGGCGAATAATTTTCATGTATCCCTCCTCCATCCCTTCTCTTAATACCCCCTCTCCCTGTTTTTCTTTAACTACTTCTTGTTCATCCACTGACAGAATGGTTTCTGGTATCAATGCCACCCATCCTTTTCTTACGTCCCCAACTTCTCGCTGATTCGCCTAACTAACCTCTTTATCAACTGAGAGAATGGGTCTACATTGTATCAATCCCATCCTCCTCTTTCTTTACAGCAGCCCCTTGCTTCGCTCTAACTAACCTCTTTCATCCACTGAGAGAATGGATTGTATCATGGTATAAACCCCCCATCCCATACGCTTCCTTACACAACCACCCCCTTTTCCTGCTTGTCAGCTAACCTCTTGGCAATCCACTGAGAGAATGGTCTCCATGGTATCACCCCCATCCCATCCCTTTCTTTACATCTGCCCCCTCCTTGCTTCGCTCTAACTAACCTCTTTCATCCACTGAGAGAATGGTTTCCATGGTATCACCCCCATCCCATCCCTTCCCTACCACCCCCCTCCCCCATCTTATCTGCTTTGTTCTAACTAACTAACCTCTTTCATCCACTGAGAGAATGGCTTCTTCCAAGAGGTGGCTCTCTCCATGTGCAAGTAGGAGTTGTCAGGATCAGGTAAATGTATCTCTCCAAGTAGCTCAGACTCTGGAACCGGAGTACAGCCCTCTCCTCTTCAGTTTTTGTGTTTTTTGCCGACTTGATCTGAAAATGAAGATTGTGTAATGTTTTACCCTGATCAAATCCATAACAAGAACTGGAAATTGATTAATTCTTCTCCGAATGTCTCAACTCCAGGGAGGTGGGTCTCAGATATCTCAGCGGTGAGGTACTGGTTGATTCCCCCCCCCCCCCCACCCTGTTACCCATCATGCATACAACAACGGCAGTAAGTGCAATACATGCTAACACAAAACTGCCCCCTGAAGTATCCTAGCATGCACCAAAACTAGCCCACAGTGCACCGCAGCCTGCTATTTGCAAACGGTCTATGAATAGGTTACCTTGTTGTATGTTGAGAAGATTATCTCCTCAGATGGTAGTGCATGGGGGTCATGGTCTCTGAGCTTTGTCCAGCATGAGGTCAACCTCTCGCTTGACCTGTGACCCCTTCGGTAGCCTCCGGACCAGCAGCATCACTCCCCTGAGAAGAGGATAATGATGATAGGTTAGGAGGAAATAAGTAGTTCTGATTTTGTAAATTTCCTGTAAAGTCACATATGACGTTGCATCATAAATCCTGGGATAAAAACGAACCATTTCTTTGTCATCTCAAACCCAATCAGCCACTGTGAATCTTGCTCTGCTCGCTGACAGGAGAAAAAATACAGCGTCTTACTGTTTTCAAACAGTCTATTTCTGGCCACCTATAATTACCAATTGGGAACGCTCTTCAGCCTGTCAGCGTCAATCGGCACCACCTGCGGAGCATATTCCCTTTTTGCAGCAAATAAGGATTGTTATAGGTTCTCTTTGTCCCAAGGACTATCCGTGATTGGAATGCCTCACCACATGGTATCGCATCGATTCCGGGAATCAAGAATTTTATGGCTGCTTTTACCAGGCAACCTTACTACAATGAAGCTGGTTCAATAACATTTCTTTTCCGTTTGGCTGGCCAACTCATCCGGTCGTTTACTCCCCACTGGAGTGTCGACCAAGTTCACCAGCTTTTGGCTGGTCCATATAACTGATTTCTAATGATAACTAATTTTGTCAGCAGGTAGCTTGGATCTACTGGTTCCAATCGATTGGAACTCAATGACTCCTTTCAATGTATTTGGTTGCAAGATTCCGAATTGGTCCTGTTAATAAATAAAAGATATTTCAACATGGTCCTGAATTACTGGATTATTTTGATGATCGATCTGATAATTTTGGGAAAAGATCCTGAAACTTCTCTAATATAGTTTATAGAATCTTCAAGGCACTTTACAACTTGATAAAATACCTAAAGGTTGGATTCCTCGAGAATGGTGAGCTAAATTGCATAGAATCAACAGCGCAGCGACAGGCTTGAGTAACATCAGCACCACATTCACGTTCGGAAAATCGGAGGCCTAAAATTGACAAAGGTACAAAAGAATTTATTCCAATTCAGCTAATATTTGGCTGGAAGTTCACTTATTAGCTTTAAAACATATCAGTAAAATCATTTTCTGTAGGCTGAGGATTAGCCTTAATTCCAGAAAAGAAGAACTGTTCGCTGGGCATATTTTTAACGTTCGTATCGACCCCCCGCCGCAGTGAAATCAAAACCTTTGTGGTATTCAAGTATATATACCATTTCAGTGGGTTGGCTAGTGTGATCACCTATATGACCTGTGGACTCTGGCTTACAGGGGTCAACTAGTTAAATTTATCGGTATTTGCTTCACTTAACATATTCATCCATGACCCTCTCTAAACTGTCACATTTAGTATTTCAGTAGCTATTATATCAGCCTCCTAATAATTGATCCTGAATTTGCCCTTAAACAATTGGACTTCAAAACCATGTGTTATTACTAATAATTGTAGGAACAAAGTACAGGGTTACTACTCACTGAGAATTCTCCTTTGGTATACTCTGCCTGGGGCACACTGATCCGCTCTTGTTCACCCAGTTTAGTGCCATACGGGAAAACCCTGCCAGGGGGGATTAGGTTCAAAATGGACAGCAATGTTATACTGGTAAATACAATTAACATGTACTAATATAAATATATTTTTTTTGTGATAACAACAACTACAACAACAACAATAACATAATAAAGAACAAGAGGCCAAGGACAGTAGTTCACCTGTACTTTGTATATTAGTAGGCCTACTGGCATTTTTCTATCATGAATAAATGTGATGAATGATTAAAAATGTGCAGATGATACATGTACATGTTATAACAAATGAGCAAGAGGATGTAGTGGGCTAGTTCCAATAGTGACTATCCAGGTAGTATTCTGAACCCACTATCACGACCCTATCAACAACACCTGCAGAGAAAGAACATTTTTTTGCATGATTCATTACTGGTACCCGGTGGTCCACACGGCCAAAAAATTCGAAAACTACCCCACATAGCCCATTATTACACAAGGACCACTGCGCCCAAGGTGAAAGAAAATCAACTGAAGCTTGTAAGAGGAGATGCCTTTCAAGCACCATTGTGTGTAATTTCATAAATGGGCTCTAGGGCCCAAATGGCCACCTTGGACCAAAATTCCTGAACACCCCGAAGGTACCGTGCACCAAAATGTTTTGGAGACGCACTTGCGGGTAATTTCACATGATGGGTCCTAGGGCCCAAGTGGGACCTTGGACCAAAATTTCCTGAACACCCTAGGTTTTAGGGCCATCATAGACCAGCCCAGAAGCACTGTGCATCAAAATTGAAGCTTGTAAGAGGAGATCCATTTCAAGTACCATTGTGTGTAATTTCATAAATGGGCCCTAGGGCCCAAGTGGGACCTTGGACCAAAATTTCCTGAACACCCCGAAGGTACCGTGCACCAAAATTTGTAGGAGGAGAAGCATTTTGCGTGATCTCACATGATGGGCCCTAGGGCCCAAGTGGGACCTTGGACCAAAATTTCCTGAACACCCTGAAGGTTATTAGGCCATCATTATGACCGAACATCAGCACTGTGCATCAAAATTGAAGCTTGTAAGATGAGATCCATTTCAAGTACCATTGGGGGAAATTTCATGAAATGGGCCCTAGGGCTCAAGTGGGATCTTGGACCAAAATTTCCTGAACACCCTGAAGGTACAGCTATTAGACCATTAAGATGCGGAACATCAGCACTGTGCATCAAAATTTGTAGGAGGAGAAGCATTTTGCGTGATCTCACATGATGGGCCCTAGGGCCCAAGTGGGACCTTGGACCAAAATTTCCTGAACACCCTGAAGGTACAGCTATTAGACCATTAAGATGCGGAACATCAGCACTGTGCATCAAAATTTGTAGGAGGAGAAGCATTTTGCGTGATTTACATTCTGGCCACAGGGCCCAAGTGGGACCTTGGACCAAAATTTCCTGAACACCCTGAAGGTACGGCTATTATACCATCATTATGACCGAACATCAGCACTGTGCATCAAAATTTGTAGGAGAAGAAGCATTTTGCGTGATCTCACATGATGGGCCCTAGGGCCCAAGTGGGACCTTGGACCAAAATTTCCTGAACACCCTGAAGGTACGGCTATTATACCATCATTATGACCGAACATCAGCACTGTGCATCAAAATTTGTAGGAGAAGAAGCATTTTGCGTGATTTAGCTTGATGGGCCCTAGGGTCCACAATGAGGCCTTGGGCCAAATGCACTGAACACCCCAGATGCCCCTTCACTTGACCATCATTGTGGACCAGGTTTCACCATGATCCGTCAAACACTGTAGGAGGAGTAGCAATTAGAATCAATTGTGACAGATAGATATAGATAGACAGATAGACATGCAGGATCACAATTGCTCACCCAGCACATGCTAGGGTGAGCTAATAATAATAATAATGCATTTATCTAAGTGCTAATACCACACACAAAGGAGCAACAGTCTAAAGCGCCCCACAAATCAGAAAAGCCTGGTAGAAATGATATGTTTCCAGCTGTGATTTGAAACTTGCCACAGACGTCGCACCCCTTGATGGAAAGTGTAGAGCATTCCAGTGACAACAATATCAATTGCAAAAATTCAATTTTTTTTAGGAAGAAAGAATGATTGATCTACTGAACACCACAAACAATGTGGTTTCCTGTACTCTCTACTCTCCATGCCAAGGTCACACACCAAATTCCAGCTGATCAACCAAGCATTCTGGATTTTCATTATGGATTTGGCAAAAACTTTATTACTCCACCGATCAAAAATGACCCCTATCCACCACAAAACGATAGGTCTTTGTACTCATATGAGCGAAACTACGCAGCAATTTCGGTTCCATCTGACCAAGTATTGTGGACTTCGTTTATAACAATTCCAACTTTGGACCTCATGTGACCTTGACCTGATTCCAAAAAAAGGTTCATTAACTCATCATGGGAAACCATATACCAAGTATGAACTTCATCGATTCAGGTGAGGTTGAGTTAGTGTTAGTCGCCAATATGGATTTTGCACTAAATTTCTATTTTTCAATGAAAATAGCCACGTCTACAACAAAACAACAGGGTTCTTGTACTCTCATAAGAAAGCTACACCCCAAATTTAAGCTAATCACACAAAGCATCCTGGACTCTGGTGACCTCTGACTTGACCCAAAAACAAAAGGGGTAAGTACTCATTATGGGGTACACACACGTCCGAATATGAGCTTGACCCAGGTGGGTTCAGATCATGTTTTTTACAAAGTCAGGGCACATACACATAAATATGACATGACTGCATGAGATCCTCTGAAGGAATTGTTCAAGAAATTAATAACCCAAGAAAGGGGAGAGAAGAGAAGGATGGAAGCTGAGGGAGGAACCCGAAAACTAATCACAAGATGAAACTTGGTGCATGAGCCTAACATGCAACATCAGAGACTACAATCTTGGACAAAATTGTTGGATCATCACCTACTGCTACATACGACTCATGGCACTAGAATAGCGATTTCGTGTGTGGGTAAATTCATCTACTACATTTCCACCCCCCCCATACAATGTTGGAACAACAGTGTTGCGGTCTCATATTCAACATTGTGTGGGTGAGCGGGGTTTATACATTGCTTTAGTATGGACGAAGTTTGTCCAAGATTCTTGTAGGCCCTTATCAAGTCAATGGTAGGCAAAGGCTGAGTGCAGAGGTATATGAAGGCCTAAGGATGCACACACTTATGCAACATGAAGCAGACAGCAAGGAAAATAATCCTTCAGAATCACCAAGTGCAACAGTTTCTCACCCAAATGTACTCAATTTCTAGACTCTGAATTTGTTACTGCCAGGTATTCGATAGCGTTATGGGAGGGGGGCAGGTTCAATATGGGTAAAATAGTAATATGTAAAATAGACAGTGACTATTTTGCAATTTGACAGTGGAAAGACATGAAGTGATGTAGTGAAATTATCTCATATCAAGACAGTTCACTTGTAACAGGGTTCTCAAAAGTTCATGTTTTGTATAAGAGAGGTTGCTGTGGTCCCCCCCCCCCCCCGACCCTATAACGAGAGGTATTTGCAATAGCAGATAGTGCCTCATATACACACGGAATCATATGAACTTATGGTCTGAGGTTTCAATTTTGTTAAGTCATCTTCACTCCAACAAAATTAGTTCATATTTAGAGGGAATGTCCCTGAGGCTATGCCACGTGATGGAATCTCTCCATCAGAAGGTAGTGCATGAGACTTATAGCAATAATGCAGCTGAGACTTATTCATCTAGAGTCAGGAG
This sequence comes from Sclerodactyla briareus, assembly GCA_026419785.1. NCBI lineage: Eukaryota > Metazoa > Echinodermata > Holothuroidea > Dendrochirotida > Sclerodactylidae > Sclerodactyla > Sclerodactyla briareus. The sequence goes on along the minus strand of JAODTK010004477.1, from coordinate 661,878 downwards.
TTTTTAGAGAAGGAATTGATAGATTATTTTAACAAATCCCCCAAAATAGACAGATAAAAATAGACAATATATACATAAATTGGGGAGGGTGATGTGCTACATTTTTATACCACTTTTAGTATTACCCTTTTGTATGGATGTGAAAACTCAGCAGTCAAGGCTGATGGGTGAGGATTGTCATTCAAGTACAGAGGAATGATATGCATATGATGCAGTAAATTTGCAACACAAATATCAATGACAGGATTCAAATTTAAATTAGCTGAGATGCAGCGTGATAAGAGTTTATTTAAGAGGGGACTCTAGGAGGACGGAATGGGAGAAAGACACACCAACGTATGTGGGTATTGTGATTGTATTCTGTATGTTCAGTTCTATGTGACTCGAATCCTCCCTATAATCCTGGGAAGGGCGGGGATGGAGAGAGGGAACTGGCCCTACTTGGTATTTGCTGGTTTCAGAGGCAGTGGGAGACCTATAATGACTTGGGATGAGGTTATCAATAAACTTACGAGGGATGGATAATAATTGTGCAGGGTTCCTGCAATTTCTGGGGAATCGATTTCCATACCTCTTCCATGATTCAATTATAACAGCATAGGAAGGCCAAGTGGCAACAACAGCTGTAAACACCATAGCCAAAGCAACAGACCAATGCCAATTTGGGGAAATTTCCATGACTCTTCCATGACTTTTTTTTTTCTTCTAATTCTAAAACTTTCCCAGGCTGAGATTGTTTTCATATAATTCCATGACTTTTCCAGGTTTACCATGACTGCAGGAGCCCTGATTGTGATCATACTAAGAAATTATATATTTGAAGAAAGGCACATAATCCACGTCATAATCTCTGCCATGCATGAATGTGATTGAAGATGGATGCTTCACTTTGAGTGAAATAACCACGCAGCTTCTTACTATGAGGGACTATTCTGGTGAAATGAATTCTCCTTAGGGATGGTGTTGCAAATTAGCTGAGGTCTGGTAGATGACATAGAAATCATGAACACTACCCTTTCTTATGCCAGATGATGAGACCGGCTATTGCCATGGCAACAGTGGATACACTCTTTCCCGTCGGGCAGTTGAAGAGCAGGGCAGGGCCATCTTCATCAGTGTAGATGTCATCTAAACCAGTTATAACTCTGATGATGCTATCGATGTCCTAGAAACAAGAATAAAAGACAGTTACCAATGCATAATGTGAAGAAAACAGGGAGCACAGAGGAGTAGGGAGATTATAACAGGAAATGGTAGTAGGGTGGCAAGTGAAGCCTGCCTCACACTGTACCGAATTTTTTGCAAGGGTTGCGACAGCTTACAGTCATGCCAACAGTCTCTGTGTGACCGCAAGGTGATGACCGCAAGGCGGCCAACCCGCCGGAAGTCTTGCAAACTTCGACTGCATGGTTTTGAACGAGTTCAACATTTTTAGGGATTCTGCAAGACCAACTTAGTTTTAGGTTGAAAGTTGGGCGGGGACTGGAAGTAGTACCGTTCATGCTTTGAGTATGTACCAACTTTCTTCAGTGGTTCTTGGGAGGCATTCACACGATACCTTCGAAATGAAACTCTACCTAGTGTGTTCTCTTGTGAGTTTCTCCAGTGTGTGTCCCAAAACAATACGGTCACCGCTTGTGAAAGCTTACGGTCGATGGCACATCGTCGAAGCTTTTTCAAGCGACCAAAAACTCCGCGTACGTGACCGCGAGCGGTGACTGTAAGCATTGCGGCCTTGAACTCCCCAGAGTGTGAGCTAGGCTTTAGAGCAGTACAGGTCCACGATGAAGTCGTCTAGCTCCAGTAATATAACTCCCATGATGATATGAATGTCCTAAACCAGAAATATGACGTGGTTACCACATGATGTGAAGGAACAAGAAATTAGGCAGGGCAGGGAGGAGAGAACAAGGCGTGGGTGGTGGGTCAGAAAGTTAGAGCAGGGCAGGTCTGTGATGATGTCATCTAGCTCCAGTGATAACTCCAATGATGATATAAATGTCATAAATACGGGAGCACCAAACTGGTTGATTTGATTTGAGATAACAAAGTATGGATGCGGTGGAGATGAGAAGACGGGGTGAGTATGAGGGGACAGAGTGTGGTAAGCTGTCAGAGCCAGGGAAGGATGGTTTCATCCGAGTGGATATCAACTAGCCTGCAAAGATTCTATAAATGACGTGGAACCAAGGATACAACACTGTTAAGATGACATGTGGGGGGTGGGTGGGGGGTGGGAAGAGGTAGTGTGGTGAGCGGGTCGGAGGAAAGAGGGGAAGAGTGGTGTTACCGCGGGGCAAGACTGTTGTCTCCACAATGCTATTAATGTCCTGCAAGGAGTGGTACCAAACTGTAACCATGTGATGGGAGAGAGACCAGGAATGGATGTATATGGGAGAGAGTCACATGTCTGTCCTACCCATATTAACATGGATAACAGATGCTGTAAGTAGAGATGGGTACTAACTCCAGAACCTGAAACAGGGTTTTGTCCTCTGCAAAACTTGAATGGATGTAACATAGCTTCAGTTATTGTTTACAGCCTACAATGTACTGGTCCAAGAAGAATGGTAGAGTGGTATCAGGGACACTTTACAAAGCAAAATTTGGGTTCGAAATCCAGCAATCACCAACGTTTTTCCCCAGTTTTGCAAGGAGGAGGCCTGGTCTAAATCATGGTTCCGCTGTAATGCAGTGGGATTCGGGGTTATGGGTTCGTTAGAGATATTTGCACGGAGTCAGTCGTCAGAGGGAGCAGCATGTTGAACTTAACTCCGTCCTACAGGTTACGAAGAAGTGGTCAGGTCCTGTAGTCACTGAGAGCTTTCAGATGGGGACATAAAATGGCAGACCCGGGAGCAGTGCGGATTGGTTACACCCCCCTGCCTCGTTATAATTGAGCACGAGAGTCGAGAAGAGAAGCGACGTTATCACAGTGTCATCCACAATAATAAGGGCCAGGGTCCTAGATGAGCCTTAATTGCTCCTGGAACCCATAGGAATCGAATCAAGTTAATGACAATAAAGTGCAAGTGTTCAATTGAGGATGGACACCAACTTACCTGCCGAGTCAAGTCAGGTCCCCTATCCTGAGGCAAGATCATTGTGAATTATGAAATGACATGATAATTATGTGATTTGTCAAAAACCCGCCAACAAGCTCACAGGAGTCCCCCATTTAAGCATTAGACAAACCTACATGTTCACTGAGATAGGTTCGGGTGACCTTATTCGGGAATCGGTAGTAGTACAGTTTGGCGTTTATCCTTCTGCTGATTCTCGTAGATTTCATGGACGGTCCTCCCCTCTGTGAAGGTCTTGCTCTCTCGGGGGTCTGTGACATCTGGAAACCTACGGAAACAGCACATTGAAGGTTCATTCAGAACATGTACATACAACTGGGTGGTCGGACGTCGTCAGAGCGGCCAGTCTCCACCCGGTAGGCATGGTTTGGTTCATTTCCCGGTCGTGTCATACCAAAGAGTTTGAAACTGGGACTGATGTTCTCGCTTGGTGATAAGCATGAGAGACAGCGAACAGGGAAGAATGTGGGGTAGGCCAATTGCAAAAAAAGTTGCTTTTCAACGTGCAATAGCCCCTCCTTCACCGCCAAAAAAAAAGGGTACCGCAAAGAAATGTTGCCCTGTTTTGTGTACCTGGCGAAGGTTTTGCAGCTGACACTTGGTTTGCCGGACCTCGCATAGGTGGGGGGTTCTGTGTCCGGCACGTGTTCAATAAACTACACTAGTTGTTTATTACATCTCAAAGTGAATATACTAGCATCGGAGAAATTTCTATTCAGATATGTTCCTGAAAACCTAATAAGTTAATAGTAGCTCTGTTCCTATATGCCAAATCACATCCTACGGCAATGTCCATAACTTTCTAATGAGCTCTCTCAAAACCATTAATGACTGAAAAATGGCCACAAATCCTCTGGAAGGCAAGTGTGACAAACGCACACACATGCAAAAAGAAAGGGATCACAAAGTCGTTCCCTGAACTGAAGTGTCTAACACCTAAATATGTGCCTTCTTTTTCAAAGGCTTTTCAACTGTATTTCCAATCAATTTTGCAGTTGAATCCTGAGGCCAATGTTGAAACGTGAATCACTGGTTGAATGACGCATATGGACCCAGTTGAAGCAACAGTAAGAACTACAACTTCGAGCAGGAATTCATCCAATTTCTCTGAACCCAGTAGTATTGAGTATTTTGAGCCATACCCAGATACTCCATTGAGGGGGGGTGGGAAATATGACACACCTTCTTTTCATCTTACCAAGTCAAAGTGAGGGGCATTATAGTCATGGCACCACTGTGACGAAAAAGAAAAAAACCAAAACAATGTCATTTGTATGATAAGTCATAAACAAAACATGTCTACCAGCTATTAAAATTTATATAATATTCAAATGTATACATATACTGTAATATATATAGTATTGCACAGGGACAATTTGGTTGTTGTTGTTGGCAATATTTCTCTTTACCATTTTGCAGGAAGTGTTCCAAAGACTGTTCCAAGGAACGTTCAGTAACTATTATGGCTTTCTGGGTTACATGGTTATACTGGAGCACCAGACAATCGATTGCATATAGGTTCCTGGTTTCTGCGAACAAACGCACAAGGATAAGATGCTTCAACCTACCTGCAGGGTGTTCTGTGATTCCAGGACCTCATTCTTTAAGGTCAACTCCCAGTCCTGAAGGGAAAGAATTAGAAAGGAATTAGAATAGAAAAAAGAAATTAGAGAGATGACACAGACATTCAACAATTTGGGAATTAGGTTTGACCTTAAAAAAGCACAGATTACCACGATCAAAACCCATTGACCATGCCAAGTGATGTGAGGGCTGCAAGCTTAACACGGATGAAGAGGGTGCAGCCAGTTTGACAAGGCTGGAAATAGGGCCCATGGTTGTAGCCAGTCTCAACATGGATGAGAATATAGCCCAGGTTGCCAGCAAGATATCAGGGCTGAAGAGTCAATAGGGCATGGTAACAGCCAGCTCGAACAGGCTGAACATCGGGGTAATGATTGCAGCAAGTTTAACAGAGAGAAGGGCCTGAAATAGGGACCCAACGGGGGGGTAATGATTGCAGCAAGTTTAACAGAGCTTGAAGGGCATGAAATAGGGACACGGGGTAATTGAATGGCAGCAAGTTTAACAGAAGCTGAAAGGCCTGAAATAGGGACCATGGATGCAGTCAAATTGACAAAGCGAAAATAGGGTTCCCATGGCCTCGCCAGCTGCAAGATGAAAATGGGCCCACGGTTGTAAACAAACTTAACAGGTTGAAGGGTGTTGTAAAAGAGCGGTCCATGGTTCGCAGCAAGCTTCACAGGGCTGAAAGGGCTTCAATTAGGCTTATGGTTACAGTTTTACCACAATAGGACTAATAAAAAAATGATGTGAGTCATATAATGAGCCCTGTAGTTTTAGGTGTTTTTTTTTTATATGAATTTACCACCCAATTTTTTTTTTTTAATTGGAACAGAAAATGGCAGGAGGGTCTTCAAAACATGTTTATCACAGCAATACCTCAATGAGGCATTAATGTTTCAACAGTAACCAGCGAATAATGGTGGTGCTGAGACATGAATCCATACACAGCAGTTGTCTCATGGTATATCCGTACTAATCTTACATCGCTTTACCATCATGATGCCTAATAATGTATCAATATCAATTGCATGAACTGTTTTTCATTGTATATCATGCAGACATGTTGTCACTTCTCTCGCCATGCTATCGGATGTGATAATGCCTATTGGGCTTCAATTTGTACTCGTCTGGTTAAACTCTGCCATTGGGGAAATTGCAACATTTGGAACATCTAAAACTAAGTTCTTTACTGTTCCTGGTTAGCCGAAGCCTTCTATCACGATCTTCATAGAGCAGCAGGATGGTAATATAATTGTGTATGTAATTGTCAAGTACGACTGAGAGGACGGTGATTCATGGAAAATCCAGACGAACATAATTAAATACCCAAAACGAGCAATAATCATTATAATTTAAGAATACAAATATAGCACATTCTCAAGAATTAATCAATGAATTTACTCAAATAACTTCAAACAATCGCCATACATCCTCCGCCTACACTAAAACTTCTTAATATACAACCGTATCCCTCTAAAAAATTTGCCAATCAGTGAAAAATGCCAGTTCCCTCCATTGAAAAATCGTGGTGAGTGATTCCCTGGTGCACCTGAGTTGGCCAGGTGCAAAACCCTCTTTTTTTACATTCTGGCTTGAAGGTCAGAGCATCAAATGGGAGACACTGTGTTAAAGCATCATACAGGACCTTAGAAGGAATCAATGTGCAGTGGAGTCAGTAACAATCGAAGCATTATTTACCGCCTGTTGATTGGGGGGCAGCAGAACCGACACCGCAACCCAGAAACGAGACCATTCCATTGCAAAATAGCCCCCGTAGGTGGGCTTTCCTTGGAACTAACAAAAATTGTTGAGCTCTGTGAATACTGGCACGGCTCTCCTTTATTTATCCTCGAGATTGGCGAACTTACCTCAATTCCCGACAGGTACATACCGGAATGACAATGTTTCTGGTGAGCCCAGAGAGTTCACCTAGGTGTGTAGGTGCACCCTTCAAACTCCACACCACCTCTCCTCGGAGGTTGACTTAACGAATGAATCGATGAGTATTTGTATGGGCCCCAGAGGGTCTTTCACAACCTTGGCTAAACCTACAAGGGAGAAGAAATATATAATGTATATCATTATATTAAAGTAATGAGATGCTAATAATATGGTGCCAAAGATCACAGGGGAACACTGGCTAAACAAACTTTCCGAGCCCCCCTGACTGAAATACTCCTATCCGCACGAAAACTCACAGAGTTCCCAGCGCCAACATAGTAAACATGAGATGAATTGGTTCAGCTTTAGGGGCAGTTGAAAAAAAAAGGCCGTAATGATAAGCTGTGGGGAGAATTAGCCTATGCCCCAAAAGCATAGGCTCCTTTCCCGGGAGCAGGCTGGGATTGGGTACACCTCTGCCCGATTATAATCTGAGCACTAGTCCAGAGGTGAAGGCGAGTTATCGCGGTGCTCATCCACGAATCAATACGGCCAAAGATAAGCTATAATGGATCCCTGAGACGTAGAAATCAAATCAATCAAAGCGCATACTTACACTGTTGAACAGGCGTATGACTCGTAACACTGACCCCCCTACCTGCGGCATGAGACAGTGAGCTGATATTTTAGCTGGATGGGAGACGGAATGCCATAGCTGGCTGTGATGTTCAAATCTGATAGAAGCTTGGCGCTCGAATATGAGCCCACCGATTCTGTCCACTTTTGTAATGTTTGGTCCTCAAAAAGCACAGAGTAAAACTAATTTTTTGTAGTAGAACCATGGCATCCAAACCATTTTACTTCATTTATGGTGAACAACCACATGCAGCTTAGGTAAGAGCAGCTCATGGCTTCTGTGGTTACTTGATGGAGCTATGATGGCCAAGTTCCAGAGCCACTTCAATCGGGACTAATGGGTGTAAATAAAATTCATGAACAGTCAGTACTTTAAGGTGAAGTCTCTATAAAATGCAGTGCTGGCTAGGCCAAGTGATTCACAGCTTTTTCTGCCAGTCGGCACTGCGTCGACCTTGTGGGCTGGGGATGATGGCGTCCCAAAGAAAAGAAACCATTGTGGCCAAATTTCGAAATTTACAATCTTAGGAATGAGACTTGAAGGCATGAACAACCCTTGAAACTACAACAAAACCAGGAAGAGAAACAACAGAACTCAAAATGTGAATTCTCCCACAATTCCTGAGAAGAAACAAGTCAAGATGTTCCTGAAGGCAAGAAAGGAAGACCAAAACACATCTGCAGGGAGGCTATTCCACTCCACAATCACTTCTGAAGTCTGCAACATTTACAAGGTGATTTCCCCACAGCACAGCCACATGCAAACATTATCCCAAAGTTTATAACATGTCACTCGACAAATACCCTCTTGACAGACCATGGATCGCACAGGATGGCATCATATCCAAGTGCACTGCGGCACTGCACTGATAGCCCCTATATCGGGATCCAAAACACTCACCTGGCTCTACGAATGGACAAGAACCTTATACTTACCACCTTGCCTGCCTCCCCCCCCCCTCCTTCAGCCTACTAACCTCACTCTGGTGAAATTAAACTCTCTTAACTGGCAACGCATCCACCTTCTCACTCCTGAATCTGTGGTTAACAGTCGTGTAGAAGTTCAGTTTCTGCCAAGAAGGACCTGTTAACCCGGAGGTTATGGCGAAAGAAGAGACAAACGAATGGGGTTGCCAGTTGAGGTAGGGTTAATTTCGATAGAATGAGACTAGTAGGCTGACTACTGACCTAATCCGCCTCTCATATAGAAGAGATGAGACCTCCATGAATACGCAAGTCAGATATCTCCTTTTATAGGTAGAAGCCTACAAAAATGGGAGACTGCTATTGGATGTCTAAATGAAACATATACATATCTGTGCCAGCTGTGCTTGAACAGATACAAACATTTTTTTTTATCTTGATGATATCGCATACACCAAGCTCTGTGTTAGGGCTGTGTGACTGCAGTTTTTTTTAGACGGCACACAGACCTGGCACCCACCGCCTGAAATTGGAGACCTTGACCTCCCTCTGTGAGATTGAGAAGTCTAGACGAGTAGTATCAGCAACCTTGAAAGAAAAGGATGAGGAAGGAAAAGTCAGCAATTGGATTTTTCCCCAAATCCAGTAGCACATACCCAACTAAATTCAAGTGATGTGCGTGTTATCGAAACTGCAAGTCTCCTGTTTGCCATTGTGGCTGTTTCTACTAAGGTATTTAGATTGTTGAAGGCATCTGATGGAGGAGTTTCGTTGTGTCATGTGAGAAGATAATGACAGCAGATCTAGCAAGCATAAGAGGTGGCGTAGCCAATGAGTGGCTTCACTTCTAATTGGTATTAACAGTGACCTAAGTCCCACCTTCAGATTCATCGGGACTATTTGTTGACCATGTCTAATGTCTACCAAGTTTAGTGAAGATGAAGCAGATTTTTTTCTTATCCAGAAGTCTGCATATTATAGACCTCTTGTGACTGCTTAGCTAACCAAAGGTTGACCAACTAACAAGTTTTCCCTAACATTCAGGTGTAGGAACGATACTCAGACAGCATTTCTGCCCATTATACAAGCAATATCAACACAAATGGTTGTTGTTATTGTTATTCTTACTGACATAATATGGGTAGAAACGATAGTCAGACTGTTTTCTGCACATGACCGCACATTATCATCACAGCCATTCACAGACAATGCCTAATACTGCACTGAGGTGTTTCATGGTAGCGGCTGTGAAATTTTTGCTTCTGTGGAAGTTGCTTACTGAGCATTTCTCCAAGATTCACGGATAGATGAGAAAACAAATGTAAGGACGGTGATGATACAATTCCCATATATATTCTTTTCTTTTTTCACTGAACAGACATGGACAATGGATAAACAATCGCAAATAGATTGAGGTGTGCTCATAAGGGAAGATTATATTTTGTGATGAGTTGAGACAATACCAAGGTAGGCGCACATCACTTGTACATGAATTCCAACTTGTTATACAATATAATGAGCCCAAACGGAAACTAATGTCTAGCATGACAACTTCAGACAAACATAGAAAGAAAGCACCAGAAATGAATGAGAAGACATTACTCCTATTCAATATGTACACAAAAGCTATGTACAACGTTAGAACACATCTATCCCACGATGCACTTTAACAGAAATAATTTCTCCGAAATCCACTGCTGTGAGTCTAGTATTTTCAGTGTAGTCATTGGAACCAATGAGTACTTAGCTTGAATAACCCAGCCTATATTTCACTTCTTGAAAGCCACATACATGATTGTTGGCGAACCAACTGCCTAAATATTATTCACAGAAACTTTGTTTGCTATCCCTGTTTTCACATTCACGATAAATATATAACCAATTTATGGTGAATAATTTCAACTTAATTAGCCAAAAAACAAAATGTCACTTGTGAAGAGCATCTTGGACTATTGGCGATAAGGTCGATGGCCACGTTCATTTAACATATTGGTTGTGCATCATTGAGTTTATCGACGGGAATGATTGGCCCATATCCTTCTTAAAACGTCTGTTCAATTTTTTTTCATTCTTTAAAAAAACGTACCGGACATATGGATAGCCCCACTTTTAATTCAACATAGTGGTTGGGCAACAGGAGTTTTCGTGTGCTCAAACAAAAGCAACAGGATGATATGGCACAACATTCTTCCTATTAGGCCATGATGGATGGTGTTACCCTACTGTTTGACTGACAACACTGACATCCTTATGTACCTATCACACTGACGTCCCATACACCGGCGCTTACATACATCGTTCCGTACCGTACATGGAGGTCAATGAGTCTGACTCTACGAGCTAGCTAGCTCAAGCAATGTTCAAATTGGGCGCAGTGCATTTTTAGCATCAGACACTTCCTCTACACGGATATCATATGCGGATGCCTCTGGCAAAAATTTCGCAATCATGCAACTGCAAAATTTGCTTCTGCTGTCTGGGCTGTGGGTGAAGTGCTTTGAACTTGAAAAATCTGAGGAAATGTAGACATGATCATCTTCGAACTTTCAATGGATCATATGAACTTGGTATTGTGAACATGAACTTCACACCCATCGTTAGAGGCGCTATATCCTACATTTATTTGAGTATCAATGCGGTAATGATTTTCCCTGCCAAATACAAATGTCGACTTTGGCGGCCTTTTTTTCCTTTCTAAAATTACACCAAAATTGCTTACGTCAGCCAGAAAATCTTCTACCAAGATGATCTAGAGCTATTTCGATAAATGCGAAACTGGTGTTAACCTAAATTATACGTCTCCTTTCACTTCAATTTAGACATTTGTTTTTCCTTTCCTCCGTCAAATCTGTTTCAGGAATACCATGTCAAAGGCTATAGATAAGAGTAGTACTTTAGTGTGTTACTACGGGTTGATCTTTCAGACCCAAGTCACATACTTAACAACAAACAGGACCCTTTACTTAGCAACAGAGACACATAGCAGTTATTGGTCTATAGATCTCCAATTTTCTGTGCTGTTATGGATTTCCGCATTAGGCCAACTGACTGCTGTGGCAAAAATACGGGATGGCTAGAGCTGCGATTTGTCCAATCCGAGATCAGATAGCTGCGGGTTTGTAGAACATCAGTTGGAAATCAGTCTGTCGAGGGCCTGGATCATCCTAATGTTTTCCATCTGAATTCACGTTAACAGACTAACTTTGGGATATTAATGCACCCCGACACCCCACAATCAAATTTTTTGACATTACGAGAGCTGACAAACCACACCACCCAGACAAAGATGACAGGTAATGTTACGAATCGATCAATAACAATTTCAGGCTTCTCAAGGGTTTTCGTTCTCTGAATCTCACATCTATATGTCACCCACTCATGTTCAACCATCAGATGGTGCTCACGTGTCATCTTTTTTCCCCAGATTTCAGCACATCTACCTGAAATTGATTCCTACTAAATCGAAGGATCTATCACCTGGGGAGGCTATGTCTCACAGAAACACAGAAGCGTCATGCTACACCTCCCAAACGTAACCCAATATCGCAGGCAATTCAGCCAGTCTAAACTTGTCCGAGTTCCACAGGAATTTTCGGGAAATCGTGCAAAATGCCTATGCTGGGATCGAACCTCCCATATCATTTCACTGCTAATTAACTGATTGGCTCCATTCCTTCTGCAACCTTCACTATGGGAGGCTGCAATGTCTATAGCCTGCATAGTGTATGATTTGAACATTAGGGGCTCCAGCTGTGTCATTCGTTGAGTGTGAATCTATGATACTGGAAGGATATGTGTTGCTGGATTAGCAGGCTTTGCTACTTAAAAGGCTCTGCTATTAGCGATTATTCCAGGTTAACTGAAAGCTGGCATGAATATGTCAGAAAGTCATTAAATTAATGGTATATCCCCAAGTTTGATTAGTGGAGCTGTCTGTGGAGGGACTGCATAATTAATGGTAATAATGTCACAGATGCCAATCATTTGTTCAATATCTTAGAATGAATTTTAAATAAAATGCTGATATATATTAAACATTCATAATGCACTTCATCAAAGGAAGTTAATGAGACGAATTGCTTTCCACAGACTTTCCTCTTAAACCATGGCCACAACCGCTTTTGATCGACAGACTGCAATTATAAGTGGTTGTACCAGTCAAGTTTAGCTAGTATGCAAAAACAGAGCTGCATTAATTTCTAATCTTATCTGGGCACTGAAAAAAGAAACTTTCAAAGAGACACTTATAGAGTGTCTGGCACACCTTTAGGAAAGCCCCTTCTTAACAAATGTTGAAGGTCCAGTGGAAGTGCAAAATCTCTGTTAACACAAGTCATAATTTGAATGTGAAGCACACAATTGTTAGGGATAATATTGATGGGATAGAACAAAAATTAACCTGTACTTTTCACTTATAAGGAGTAAAAATCATCATACTTGTGGCAAACTCAAGGGCGACTTTGCATTTGGTTCCTCTTGTGACTCGAACAACTACTGTCAGCTAACCCAACAAGAGTGCCATGGCTATGAGTAGCTCACCCTGTACTCTGTTATCAGTAGGCCTACTGGGGCATTTTTCTACATGAATAAATGTGATTATGATGAAAATGTGTAGATTTATAAATGTAACAGTTATAACAAAGAGCAAAAGATGATGTAGTGGGCTAGTTCCAATAGTGACTATCCAGGTATTATTATAACCCCTATCACACTATGCACACACTGCAGAAAAGATCATTTTTGCTCATTTTATTTATATAAGGACCCAGAGTCCACACTGCCCAAAAATTAAAAATCACCATGCACCCCAACATAGCCCTTATTACACAAGGAACCACTGCTCCCATGTTTGAAGAAAATCAACTGAGGCTTGTAAGAGGAGATGCATTTCAAGAACCCTTGTGTGTAATTCATAAAATAGGCCGTATGGCCCAAATGGCACCATGGACCCAAAATTCCTGAACAACCCCGAAGGTACGGCTAAGTAGAGCAACATTATGACTCGGAACATCAAGTACCCGTGTACCAAATTTGTAGAGTAGAAGCCATTTTGTTGTGTTTCCATGATGGACCCTAGGGCCAAGTGGGACCTTGGACCAAGATTTCCTGAACACCACCGCGAAGGTACAGCTATTAGACCATCACTATGAATGAACATAAGCACTGTGCATCAAAATTTGTAGGCGGAGAAGCATTGTGCGGATTCCAATTTGGGACCTAGGGCCCACAATGGGCCTTGGGCCAAAAAAAATTCTGAACACCCCAGGATGCCCCTTCACTTGGCCATCATTCGTGACCAAGGTTACCACAATCCATCCAAAACACTGTAGGAGGAGTAGAAATTTGAATCAAGGGTGAAAAGAAGACAGACAGACAGACAGACAGACACAGATAGGCTAGATAGATAGATAGATAGACTTGCAGGATCAAATAGCTCACCCAGCACATAACGAGTGAGCTAAAAAAATGGGAGAATTTGGAACCTTCAAAAAATTGAGATGTTGACGTGAGTAACGTGATGGATTAAATTAATGCTCTTTCACTTAGTTTCAGGAGGCAATCCGAATGCACTAAGAAATGTGGGAGTTTTCCACTTTCCACAGCCTTTTTAATGGGTATACAGACCAGATTCAGAGCGGCTGTTTTTGGGGCGAATAATAAGTTTAATGGTAATGTGAAAATAACTTGACCACTTCTTCTGACTAGGCTTTTCTGACTTGTGAAGCAATTTAGACCGTTGCTCACTGGGGGTTGTATTGAAGCACTATTTAAATGCATCATTATTATATTTACCCTTAAGAATGAGAAACTTTGAAAATAAGAGACTGTAAAATCCTAACATCCCCTCTGTTCCGAGGCAGCTAGGAACCGACCCAACGCCGGTCAAACCAACCTTACCATCACAGGAGGTAATGAGGACTTACCAGGAAGCGAAGCCTTTGAGGATCAGTCTGGCTTGAAAATCTCTCCACGCTGTCAGCCTGGGCAAACACTCGGTAGATCTCGGAGCGCTGCAACATCCACGACGTGAAAGACTGACGGAACATCCGAGGAAACTGACAGAGAAAAAAAAAATGATAGCGGGGGAGGTCGATCACCTTTTGGCATAGCAGCAGCTTCAGCTATGGATGATGGTAGCCTTGATCGGTTCAAGGCATCGAGTTCATAAATCAGCATTGGTTGGTAGAGTTGCCAAAAACTTCATACTGATCACGAGGTAGGGAGGAGAAGTCATCACCCTATGTGACGACACGGTAGCAACCAAGCTTTGATGAGGTTAACGGACAACTGCAGGCTTAGATACAAAGCGGGTTAGTGGAGAAGGGAAAATGGTTCTGTAGGTCCAAAACCCCATTCAATACGATGTTTCCTATGTGGAGTTACTTATTGGCCTACAAAGTTGGTCCATTATGCAGAGGAATTGGGGGAGAATCCCAATTGTGCAATAACGCACACTTGGACAAACGGGGAGTTATGTAATGTATTCATTGTTTCATTTAGTTGAATAATTTAGATGAACAATCAGCAGAGATCTGTGTCTTTTCTCATCAAAGTAACCTCAACACCTACTAACCCACTACCACATTCATCTCCAATAGACTAAATGTTTTCGAAGTGAAAATAATGTGTGAATTTCAATGGAAAACAAAGAATGTTTGCAGGGTTGTGCAAGTATGACATCAAATATTATTGCATGATGGAATGGTTCTCGATCTTGCACAATACACATGCACAAACTATGTAACATGTAACTTTGGACTGACCCATCCATTTTTCCCTCCATCTAATAATTAGCCTCTATATAATTCATCCTGCAGTGTCCTTTAATTTGATTTGTCAACAATGGGTCATCTCCCAATTCAGTTTCAGTTGGTCACTCACCAAGATGGTATCATCATTCCGTTCAAATTGCACTGCCTACTAAAATATGCACCTCTATTTTGTGACTAACAGATTGGGAAGTGTGCACATGTGAGTCAGCTTGAATTTGACAATGACTCACATCTAGACGGGATGGTATTCAATGCAACTTTCTCAATCCTTCTTCATACAGATGGATAGTCATAAAAGGCAACAGAACTATATCAACCATAGCCCCTAAGGTTTGTCCTGATCTGCTAACGAGCTCGAACAGTGACAAATAACAGCAGGCTAATTACCCTAACTAAGAGGGACTTCCCTGCCAAAATTAATAAGATCGTATTCACTAATTGTGATACCACAAAACAAATTTCATTGGTCTCGCGTTTCTAGAGAAATACGCTAACACGGACAAACATCAGACCATACAAACCACACATGAACACACACACACCCTGGAGAGTTCTTCTGAACCGTTGTTCGGCAAGAACAAGAATGAGAAGGTCTCTGATAAAAGTGTGGTCGAAACATGAGCCTGGAGAAGCGCTGCTGCGCCTATCAGAGACTGGAGAAATGGACCAATACCAACTCGGTTCTAGGCTCAACCGAAATCTCAAAAAACATCGGGCGAGATCTACAACAGGATTGCATGCTTGACTGGGATTACAAGTAACAGAAAGATTGGAGCACATCCGTGGAGTGGCGATAGCAGAGACAACAAACGTCAAGAATAATGTTCCGTCAGATCGACGATGACATTAGCGAGCCTCCCGCCCGGTACAAACCATCAATACACCGACCTTGTATGGATAATCCCAAGTAATCCTTGAAGCTCTGGCATTAGCGAGACCCGAGCATACGAGAAGCAAACAGCATGAAGGCGATCTAGATAATTCCCGAATTGTCATCTCGGAGAGAGTGCCAACCGGGGTGAGCAAAAATGGACCCAGATTGCCAAAAAATTTGCATAATCATTTCTCAGAATTCCCAGCGATCAGCACAAAGATTAGAAATGTTAAAGATTAGAAAACGATAAAATTAACTCGGTGAAAAATCCTGATCTTAGCAGCGAGGACTGTTATCTTTCTCTTCTTTTCAATGGTAACTAAAACGACCCTGCCAAAGGTGTTACACGCTAGTTCGGTACTTTGTGATGTGAATCCTTACAGGGACACAAGATTAGGGCAATGCCTACTTCGGTGGGCAAAAAAAAAAAATGCCGACGCGCGATGCATGATGCCACAACAAAATTGGTCTCAGACTCTCAGTATTCGGAACAAATGAGGTGGGGGATGATCATAGACAGGATGGTCAAATGGGGTCAAACGGGTACCATGTGTAATCACAAAGTCAAGTTCATTTTGGTACCAAACCTGATAATTCTGGATGATGGACCTGACTGCGATAGCCTATGGTCAATTACCGTAGGCCTAGCACCAGCCATAGCCAGGGCCGCTTGTGACATTGGTACAGTTCCGCGACTGGTGTCAACCTGCTCAATTCGTTTCACTTTCATCGTTGAAGTATCCGTGGAATCCAAATGTTTCACTTGAGGATGATGATTCCAAATACGGGAGAGCTTTCAAAACTCCAAGGATCGGCCATGTTTGCCGAAATTTGCAACACTTCTGACGTCCATAGCTTCAAAATTTCCAACGCAACATACTATCACACCATATATCGTTTGAAAGGAAATTTTGCGATTTTTCAAATGGACACAGTTCTGCGATGAGGGAGCACTTCAAGGATAATAAACCTACAAGAATTGAAGGTCATCGACCGATGTCGCATTTATGCGTCCATGGCGTCTTGTGAGAGTTTTGACTCGTCGCAAAAATGGTCCAATGGCATTGAAAGGGCTAAAGATGATCTAGGCATGACAATTGTACTTTAGAATGATAATGGGAGTCTTACCTGTTCAGGTAGGTATGCATTGATAATGATAAAGGTAACAATACTGCTCCAGATGCTTCAGGGAGTCTCAAGGTTAATATTCTTTGGCACTCCTTCCCTGAAAAGAAAAATAATTTGAAAGAGAGAAATAATAATCTATGGACACCCTCAATATTCAGTGCTAGGATAGGAAATTTAGTGAAAAATCTGTGAGTTGTACGTGTTGAAAGGATACAAATCCAGTAACAGGCCCACTTTTCCAGTCGCATCCCATGACCAAGAGTGGTGATGTTCAGAGATTGAGGATAGGGGACGACAGAGCTCTTCTAATCCTAGAGAGCCTCTATAACCATGATATATTAATGAAGTATGCAAGCGGACGGCTAGCTAACTAGAACTAACTTCCATTGTGCGTTCAACTTGAACTGTACAATATTGTCTTCCAGTGATGAAATGGCTGGTTTGTCATATAACTGGAGAATCAAGTTCAGCATCTCAGAATATGAAGTCATAAATCTCAACTGAGACGGGCCAACAGATGTCACAATGAAAACACACCAATCTACTTGGGGGGGGGGGGGGGCACACAAAACAGAAACCCACAGACTGCTAACAACGGGAATACAGCCAAGTGTCCCCAACAAATATTGCACTGAAGAAGTGTATAACAGAATAACAGCATGTTAGAATACAAGGCGATCTCACCAAGTGTCCGCCCGGTTGCCGATTATGGTTCTTTCATCAGTCACCACGAAATAATTATAAGTCATTCCACGTGCTTACTTCCAGATTTGGTATTAGCATTTAACACCCCCACAGAAACAGCTTACTTATCAGTGAATAATTTCAAATTCATAAGGACTGATTATTGGGACCATGTCTACTCAAAGGAGTATAAGTTTCGTGGGAATCTTACTAAAATTGCCTAAATTATGCAAATTAGACACAATACACAACTTCCATTGACTGAATATCTCCGGATCAATGTGGAACACACTTAATATTTTTCATGAGATTCATACTTAACATTTGCATAATGAAGCAATTCATAACACACTGATAACCCACATGACTTGTGTCCTATGTTGACATTCTTGGGGGACTAAAAGAAGACCATTCCCATCACGCTTCATTGAAAAAATCATGTGAATGTTGAATGACCTCCAGTGCCCGAGAATCCATGATGAAAAATGTTGGAGAGTGAAGGTAAACCAACATTTCTGAGACAATGTCTCAACATTTCTGGGGTAATATTGTATACATATACTCACATAAATTTGAAAGTCCTCTGAATATTATCCGCTTCTGGCTTGCCGAGACCCTTCTTTCCTCGGTGACCAATGTCTCCTAAGAGGTCCCTACTGTGTCCACCTGGAGAGAAAATACAGCAATAAATGTGTCTGTCACAAACACCACTACAAAGCAACAAAAGTTGTCAGAAAACAATCCTAACTAGAGCACCAATGCTGTAGCTTGAACCGAGCAAATTTACCAAGATGAATGTACAATTATGTGATAAAAGTAAAAAAAGGCCTATTGGGCCCCCGACCTTGACCTTCATATGGCCAGAGATGTCTCCGCAGTCAAGAAAATTCCACATGAAGGGCTCAAACTGGACATTGGGTCTTAAATCTCTGGGCACGCTGGAGGTACGGCTATTAGGCCATTAATATGACCGAACTTCAGCACTGTGCCTAGAATTGATCGAATAAGATAGTTTGTGGTATTTCATATAATTGGCCAGAGGGCCCAAACTGGGCCCCGAGCCCCAATTCCTGAACACCCCCTATGGCTCTCTACCCAAGGACAATTACATTTAACTTTGAAGAAAATCAATTGAAGCTTGTGGGAGGATTTGCATTTCGAGTACCATTGTATGAAGTTCATAAAATGGGCCCACTGGCCCAAGTGGGACCTTGAACCAAAAATTCCTGAGCACCCTGACAAGTAGGGCTGTTGTACCATCGTTAAGACAGAACAGCAGTACTGTGTATGAAAATTTGTAGAAGGAGAATAATTGTAAAATTTTACACAAATGGCCGACTCTCGCCACTTTAATGATCTTTGACGTTGACCTTCACAAGTCAAACATGTCCCATGGGTCAATAAACATTGTGTTCAAGTTTGGTCGACATCAATCCACAGAATGACTGTTTGGGAGCCAAAAAGGCAATTGTTGACATACTAGATGGATGGATGGACGAATGAATAGCTGGTTTGAGCTAACAAGTCAGGTAACTCCGTCAGCACTCTAGATCCCTTTCGCGACTCTCTCATGAAGCCTGGCATGAACAGAATGACAAGCTGAAAAAATATGCCAGATTCCAGCAACTAGTAGGTAGGTGAACTGCAAATTGTAAGTGGTGAAGGGTGAGTATCATGTTTATTTAACCAATCCAAACAAGTTTCAATCTTGTGTTGTTTTGTCGAAGACAATCAATGGTTGCCAATGTTATGACAGTGCTTGCAGAATCCTTCGGTAACCCTTGTCATGTCGCAATTAAAGGCCAATGGTCATGTAACAGATTTGCTTTAAACTAAGGCAGGTGAAAAGAAGACATATCAAAAGCCCACATCTCAAATTTGGAGGTTCTAGCAAGTTGCCTTGTTCTTTACTTCTGAGAATCTCAGGAATCTATGACCATCACGGGGGGGAAGGAGGCAAAGGCTGTCCATAGGCCCTACACGATAAAAGCTGCATTTTTTACGCCATGATAACAGATAGACCAAAAAAGGTATTCACTTAGAAATGATGAGACGATTCCTTTCAATATTTCGTGAACAATTCTGTAGGTTTTTAATTCAAATCCCATATATAGTTTGTTTGCTACAAGATTTGTCAAAGTACATGTTACATGTTTTACATTGGCTTTGTATTATAGTGGAACCTCGGTTCCCCCGGGGATGTCACAAGGCAAATTGTGTGATAGCTGATTGTACCTTATCCGTACACTCAAATTGACTGAAATTTGGTGTGGAGTTTCAGCTGTCATTATGTTATACATATAAAGTACCAATTAAAGACCAGTCATATTTACATGACTAATGGCCTTCAAGGGTATTTTGTATAATAACAATAATGGACTCCTTAACTGGACTTCCTTAACATATGGAAGGCAAAGTATTGGATGAGTGATACACATCACAACTATATAAAGAGATCACTTTTGTTTCTCTCTGGATTTTGTTTAATTTTCAGGCGGGACATAATCCTACCGGACGTAGCATATCACCCATAGATGGTACTGTAATATTTGCAGTCCTAACTTGATTCATTTTTCAAGAATTGTGGGAGAATTCTTTAGGCATTTGGGTTTTCACTCTCTCGTGGTATGTTGTGGCTTTAGGGTCTTTCATGACGAATTTGTCCTCTTGTACCCTTGAATGGTTCTCTCCCAAGAAAATCTGCACATGATTCTTGCCTTTTGGATTGTTCCAGCACTCTTAGGTCACATTTCTACCCCCCCCCCATATGTTATTTCCATCCATCTCCCCACATCTTGTTTTGCTCCCCATGATTCACCACACGAGGAACGATCATACTACCTGAGACATGAGTATTTGGAGTTCTCATCTTTTACCAGATGGAAGCGCAAGCCACTACGGGCGACCATGTATCCCCATGACCGCGCAAATTGCATTTGCCTCGCTGACTATGAAGCCCTGTCAGCAAGCCATGACAAAACATTCATCTGAGTTGACACAACGATTATAAGAGGCTTAATTTACCGATCGCACTGACAGCGAAAGATGAGAGTATCATCCATTACTCAATGCAAACAAAGAATTATGGCACACTGTTACTAATAATAGCATTAAGCTTAGAGTATTATTGTACAAATGTACAGGCGAGTAGGCATGCAAAATACTTAAAAGCATCCTTCATTGCACATGGCATCTCTGGATATATTAACTTCAATGGTTTGGCGGATATTTTGGAGAAGATTGGTCATTACTCAATGCAGACATAAAAATTGACAATGTTGAAAGTATTTTGCCTACATATTGCCTAAAAGCCAGTTCGTGGTTGTAAGTGCGCATGCCCACCACTGAACAGTTCAGGGGTATAGGCGAGATTCCCCCCATATCAATATCATTACGGCCTATTTTATATTAACTGTGCAAATTGTCACCACTATTGAAAACGCAACCAATTTATCTCACATGTTTTGTTGGGCTGTTAATTGTTGATAAGTATGCGGGGGGAAATCTGTGTTGGCAGGATTTGTAATTTCTAGCAGAGGTGTCTCCAAAGATTGTTCTGCACACTTTGGGTTTAATATCAAACTGCCGTCGTTCCCTCATGACCTCTGACGCAATATCATTATCATTTCATTAAACTGTAACTCCGAACTGGCCTATTGATGTACAGGTGAATATGCAGAAATATTAGAAAAGGCACTCTTGAATCTATGACTGGCTTGGCGGATGTTTCGGGGCATGATTATTAGCTATTATTTCGAGCAGGATAGCCTTGACTCAATGCAAACCTAAATGAAAACATTAAAGGACACTGCAGGATGAATTATAGAGAGGATAATATATTAGCTGGAGAAAAACTGAATGCGTCAGTCCAAGGCCCGAAGTTTGTACAACTCCTCCTTAGGAGTTACAGTCCTTTGGAAGTTTGTGCATGTGTATTGTGCAAGATCGAAAAGTATCCCACCATGGAGATTAATAAATGATGTTATACTTGCAAAACCTGCAAAGAATCTTTGTATCCATTGAAATTCACATATTACTTCCACTTTGAAAGCATTTAGTGTATGAGAGAGGATTTTGTGTAGTGGGTTGGTAGGTGTTGATGGTAACTTTGGTGAGAGGAGACAATCGAACTTCTGCTAATTGTTGACTCCTTCACAAAATGAAACCATGAATACATGACTTACTTCCCGGGTTGTCCTATTGTGTCCTCATGCGCTATTGTGCAATGGAGTTCCTCCCTAATTTCTCTGCGTATGGACAAAACTTTGAAGGCCATTCACTCCACATCGTATTGAAATGGGGTTTGGACTATAGATACAGTTTTATTCCCCCCCAAAATTTTATAACCTCTGTGTATCCAAGTGGCCACCGCAGTGATTTCGCCTTGAATACTAGTAACGAGTAAGGAGAACATGCAAAAACATGTGAAATGTGAACCTATTCACATGACTGGTTTCAGTAATAACCAGCAACCATACTCACCTTTTCAGGTGGATCTAATTAGTAGCTGCCTTAGTAACATCTTAATGCGCTGCTTCCCACAGCCCACCCTCAACATATGCATGACTAAAGGACGACTGCAGGCTTGGAGACAACAGAGGGTATATTGTGGAGAATGGAAAGCTTGCCAGGAAGAATCAAATCAGCTGCCAAAAAGCATGAGTGATCAGGAAAGTTTGGTTGTATCATCACTTCAAATATTTCTGGCTGCTGCACTGGAGCATCCCAACTCCCTCAGCTGTGATGGTGCTGGTGTTCACACTGGGGAAGGGAGGAAACTGCTGTCCAGGCAGCACTGCCATTGATCGTTGCGGATAATGAAGCACATAGGCTATTGGGATTGTGCCCCCCCCCCCTCCCCAGCTAGGCACTATCCAAAGCATCTGCCCCCAACTGGCTCCTTTTAAATGGCACCCTTGATCCATTAACACATGGTTCAATAGGCAAGGCATTTTTGTGGCAAAGGGAACATTTATGAATACCTCCGATACTTCGAAAGGAATAGGGCACTAGAGTAATTTCAATGAGAGAGGTCACTGTAGCAACTGCAGTAATTTAGCTATGCATCATACATGCATTTTCAGATATGAAAATTGATATAAAACAATTCGTCCATACAGGATCAATATATTGCGAGTTTGAATCTCATTGGAAGCCAGAGAGCTTTTTTCGCAGTGCTGTTAGACAAGGCATGTCTCCTTCAATGTCCCACGCTACCCACTTGTAAAAGTGGGTATCTGCGAGGTAACGAATAGGCGCCACTGCGTTGGCTGCCAGGGGTGTAGAATAGGTCGTGAGCGAATGTGCACTCTGGGTGGTGCAGGCAAGGTCTTCATCAGGTTACCATGACCAGGGATCAAGTCGCTAGTGCAGTGAGGAGGTGCTGACTGGAGACAATTGACTATAAACTGGAATCTTAACCTAATTCAATTTTACGTTGGATCCTATTAGAACCAGTATCTCAAGTTGGTAAAAGAATGCAGGTGCACTTTTCATGGGACATCAAGCTTCTCCAAGAATGAATAGGGTACTTGAGAGTAGTCAATGTTTTAAAGTTTATACCAATATTCTGTTACGATGATGGCTGGGCGAGGGGACCAGGGGTGATTTTAGCTGGGAGCCAGGCTCCGTTTGGCGCCTGTGAGCAGCCGTTTGACGCAATAAGCCTTGAAGTTGTCTAATACATATGGCAAAATTACACACTGATTCTCATCTCCTTTCAAATGGGGCCTGGTTCCATTTTCACTATTATCACCCTTGGAGGGGACCATGAGTATCTACTTAACTGATCTGGTAGGCAGAGTTCACTCTATCACACTTGTTTCAATCACATTGGGAATCACAAGTTTTGAGTTGATTTTGTAACAAATTCCAGTACATTCTAGATGCTAGATAATATAAGGGTGGGCTGTTATCAATCAAGTGCTATTGGGTTCCTTTTGTCAGCAGTCAAAATACAATTTGCAAGAATATCTGGCAGGCAGGATATCCTTATCTGAACATAACAATTTTTTGGAGCATGCGTTTATGGGGGGCATCCACCAGGAAATATGATCATCACCAATTCAATGTGTTGCAGAACTGCTTCAGATTACAGAATAGCAAGAAGGCTTCTTGGGCAACGGCAACCTTTGGCTTGACATGCCCCTAAACACCATTAGAGCAATATTATCCAAGTTTTATGTCAATTCATTACCAAAATTTTGTAATCTTTCACAAAATGGCTGAAAGTGATGCCTGGGTTGAAGGGTGCATGCCACAAGGGGGCCCAGGGGGTTGTGCCCAAGCCTGGGCTATAATGTACTGATGCGCCTATTCACATTGGTCGCTGACTGAAAACTACACTGTGAACATGACAGTGCCTTCGTACCTACGGAAGAGTTGTGAAGAATGATCTTTCATGAAGTTTCGCTTGACAGCCCCCCCCCCCCACCACCCCAGTGAAGCTTCATGGGAATCAATTCTCTCTTCACTCCGTAGAGTTGAATTTTCACCCGTGATGATATCTTTGTCAGATGAAATCGAGTTGTGATATTGGCTCAATTAGATTGTTCTTGCACAATACCATCGAGCTTCCGTAAAGCTGTTTTCAGATCATCTGTCAGAGAAACACTGATTGCCTTGGTTTTATAACTGTGCGCACATCTAGGCAAGCCTAAATTTCAAAGCAATGTGAGTGTGCGCAATGGAAAATTGTAGTCATGAGGCTTTTTGGTGCGAGAATGGCTCTTTATATGGGGATGTAACATATACGCAACCTGCATTCAGTGTGTAAAATGATTATAGTGCAGCACCCCCCTCGGGGGGGTCATTTTGTGTTCACACTACGTCTTCAAATCGCTACAAACACTTCAAATCAAAACTCTGGCTCACAACCTGGCGTGTCGCAGTTGATATAGATCCATGGTCATACCCCTCAACTTTTATGAGGGCCGCCATATATGTTTTTTCACAATTACTTACTGCAAGTATTGCCATCAGCACCCCCCCCATTGATAACCTTCCAACCTCAAACCTCCAACAAGTGGTTGCACCCATGTTTAGATTACTTTTTGCTTCAAATTGATAAAGAGCACTACTGATTCCCATCCACTCACATGTCCGCAGAGGCCAGACTGTTCAGGATTCTCACAAAAACTGTTTTGTCCCCACTCCTCTACATAACAGTAAATGGTACCACCTTATTAGCATGTACGTAACACAAGACAACACACTGCTTTCAGACACTTTCAGATCAATTTTCTAGCCAAAATCATCACCCCACAATGAATCTGATTATTTCTACCATCTACGTTCAGATTGTTGTATTGGTGCATCGTGTTACAACAAAGTGTCCCCGAATAGGTCTATAGAATTTTGCGAAACAAAATACAACATAACAATATCAAAGTGCCCACATAACACGTAACTTGCCATATTGCTGACGTGCTTATGCCTTCTAACAGCCATCACCACCCATTTGTGTGCCAAAGAGATGTAGGTTTTTTGTTTGAATACAACTTGAAAATAAAAATTATTTCAAGAGAATCTACCACAGGGCAATCAGTGCATGGCATGTGACCTGATTGTATGTATACCTGACTTTGATTGATTGCCCCATGAAGTCAAACGTTTGGTCAGTCCTGAGTGAATTTATTCAGGCCTGGGAACGGCACCAGCAATTCCTGTTTGTGAAAATTCAACTGGGTTGGGTCCTGCACGTACCTCATGGGCTAGCACAAGCCCCGTCAATTGCCCAGTGGAGCAAGCAAGTAAGTAAAATTATATAGTAGGGCTGAGGGAGGAGAGAAGGTGGGGAGCAGGAATTTAGAAATCTTCATAGCTAATCAATGGAGAAGTTCAATCCCTGAGGAGTGAGGATATGATCACGATGTAAGTTTTCTTCAGATACAGGACAAAATGTGCAATTAATACCCCTGGGAATAACTCGAAAAAACAGTCCATACAATAACAAACCCCCCCCCCACCCACACATCATGGGACCAAGTTGGTTGGCATATGGAACCATAATCAGCAATTACTATATATTGAAAAACTGTGTGCCACGGTACAGGGTAACTGGGCATGATTGAGCTACACGCATCAAACTAACAAGAACACAAGGCTGTAACATACACAGATCAGGAAATGCACTATGGTTAGCCGATCTTAAACGCAACATCCCCTAACAATTATGGAAAATCAGTCCTACAATTGTTAAGTTCTTGTTAAGTTAATGCTTTGGGCTTTTAAGGCGTACCTGCCCACTTAGAATAATGATTAATAATTGGATTGATGTTAAAGAAAAATAGGAACTATCACCCAAGTATGGAAGTAATAGTATGTGACAAAATCAAAAAACTACTCTGCAAATTGAAACTCCATGAATATTGGTGACCACTAATCATGCATACCGTAGTGACTGTTGGTGCTTACCAACGTTTGCCAGCAAAACAAGTTGGATGAAAACAGACCTATGGTTGTCGAGATATTGACATTTTATCATGTTGCTTCAAGCCACGCCCTCTCATGAATATTAAAGGATCCTGCCAATGGGGCATATACCACCCGAGCATTGAGGTATACCTCCTTCCCTATACCACTCATGATCACAAGCCAGAGCGCCACACACAAACAAACACACACTACAGACATGCATGATGGCATATATGCCTTACGCCTGCGGCAACGAATAAGAAACAAAAAACATCAACAAGAATGAAGAACCTACATGCGAGCCATCTACATCTTTTTTTTTTGAGATTTATCTGTTACAAAGCGTTTCCCTAGAATTGACCTCTGTCGACCTTCAGTGACCCACAACCAAGACCTGAACGGCAGTATGAATCATCAGCTCCAATGGCGCGACCTACATGTCAAGAATGAGCTCTCTACATCTTTTCATTGAACAGTTTTATCATGTTTCCAAAGGTT
The DNA here is from genome assembly GCA_026419785.1 of Sclerodactyla briareus. Taxonomy (NCBI): domain Eukaryota; kingdom Metazoa; phylum Echinodermata; class Holothuroidea; order Dendrochirotida; family Sclerodactylidae; genus Sclerodactyla; species Sclerodactyla briareus. The sequence goes on along the minus strand of JAODTK010004477.1, from coordinate 635,395 downwards.
TCTTACTACTTTGCCCTCTGTTGACTTTGCCACCTCAAAAAAAGGGGGGGATCCTCCACTCCATATGGCTAACTTTTCTGCCATTGTTCCCACGTACTTTATGTTGAACATTTATCCAGTTACAAGGGCATAAAACGACGCACATACAGCACAACCAACAATGCAAGCATCATCTTACAGATTCCTCTTGCCTTTGGCAAAGGATAGAAAATACCTTATAATCTGTAATAGAAGCCCCCCCCCCTGTAATAGAAGCCCCCCCCCCTTTTTGGGACATGCCAATGAGAGTTCAGGAGTCATATTTCCACCACTAATCGATGAAAATAAGTCCTTGAACAGGCTGTACACAAATGTATGGTATTTGGGAAGTCCGGCCTACACAGTGTAGTATAGAGACATTTGGAAGCCTATACCGCAAAAATTATATTTTTTGCCTTAAAATTAACCCTTGAATAATTGCCCCCCTCTTCGAAAAATGTAATGCCCCCCCCCCCCCCCCCCGAGGGCGTTTATTACAAGATTATACAGTATGTGCTATGAAGCTTGGAGAGAGTTGAGTGGGCTATAATGAGAATTTATGATACAGAGAGTAGAGATTATTGAATGGCTGCGGCTACTGGACACATACCTCCTTCTTCAATTGCTGTCCGATCTGGGGGGGTAATATTCTTGCATAGCTCCTCCACCACCCAGAACTCGCACATGTCCTATTTCTTGGACTCTGGGTCAAAGGGTTTTGGAGGGTCACGGTTAATGGAAGAAAAGAATTGGTAAAGCACATTCCCAGTGGCAATTAAACTAACATGTTGTTATGCGACAATATTAATCACAATTAAAACTGTGGACGGGTCCGTTATTTCGGGTGATCGGGAGTCATCACTATCGTGATGGGTGTTGATTAAAACCATATGAACATGGATAAAATTGATGAAACTTACCAGAATCAATCGGCAGTGTGTGCTCCTTTTTTGAGTGGATTTGTCTGATTCGAAAAGAACATTCCTGGGCAACAGTGTTCTAGAAAGTAGTGGCAGCATGCAGCAAAACCAAGCTGTACTGATCACAATGCAAAAATTACTCCTTACATGGCACTGCAAAACATTTCATTCAAACTTTGTTACCTGCAATTCACCACTATTAAACATTCTTTTCAAACTCCTGGGGAAATGGAACATGAAGAACACTTTTCTTGTTCGTTTTGACAATTTTTTTGGCAGGGTGATTAAGCAACTTATAAAGACACCAAAATCCACCGAGGGTATAAATTTGATCTCCCAAATAGGAACAATGGAATGATAAATTGTTTTGATGCGTCTAAATAAGAATGTACTATCTCACAGATGTTTTCGAATCAGGCGATATTCACACGCAGTACATAGCGCACATTTGCACTACATAAAGGATGCACTGATCAAATTCCGATGGACTCCCGATCGGTTACTATAATTGATCTGAAGAGGCAACGTTTGCATGATGTCATGGTCCCAGTGCAACTTGATGATGATAAAATGGTGGCAGTGCATGGCTACAATGATATGTCAATGAACCGCATTCATTTGGTGAGTTAACAAATATATACTCAGGAATTTTCTGGCGTAGCCAGCTCATGCTTGTACTGGCCTAAACTCCCTTGACTGGATCAGAAGCGACCTGCATTGCAGAAAGGTGGTGTGATTGCTCATGGGGGTGGGCACTATCGGAATGACTACGGTAATTCAAGTTTCGCTATTCGGCCAAAAACTCTTAGCTGTGCCGTCATGTGAAAAGCACCTTTCATATTTCATTGCGTGCCGTAAGATGATTTAGCTCTCTGAAAACTGACAATTATTGACTTTTCCGTAATTTCCCCGTAGTTCAGCATGTCGCTAGTATGGATGTCAAACTGGTAAAAAAGGAAAAGGAGCAATTTATTGTTGCTCGTTGTCATGACCTTGCAGCTGGTTGCCAGGGAATATTGAGAAAACATAACCTCCTTTATCACCCGTGAATCCCAGTCCATTAATATCTTAAGAGATGTTGGCTGGCCGGCATGGTTAGAGAGACTGTGAAAGTATGGAGTAACTTGTACTATATTAATGCAGCAATGGAAGTAATCGAGGCTGCAATATCTTGCGATGTCAACAACCGATGGTAGTGTGCTAGTTAAATACTGGTGAAAAGGACAAGGCCACTCGACAATGTGGTAAGCTGAGAGCAATGACTATAATGACATGTTAGTTTAGCTGGCCCGAAGTACACTCCACAATCTACATTTTAGCATCATAGAGGAAGGAATGCGAGGTTGGGGCTGATAGCTGGTAATTCAAAAAGTGTTATCTTTTGAAGATGTGTCTTTAATGCACCCCCCCCCCCCCCCTCCTTCAAAAAGAAAATTGAGGGACATTATCCAATTATCAATGTGGGCATCAATTCACCCAACCATAAACACTAGCCTACAAGACACGTACATACTTTCACAAAAATGTTATCATTCAAGTAACAATGATAACCATATTTATGTAGCATATTCTTCATACTCACTGAACTAACTCTCACATTGACAATAGACTGCTACTCTTACTGAAGGCAATGAAAAAATCCAGAGAAAGTCGAAAGGCTTGCTCAGTGATTCCTTGTCTGATATTGAGCATCCTTGACATCCATGTTCACAAGGTTTTTATGCTTTTACTTCTGTTGACCTCAGATGACCTTAGACCTGAAATAATAGGGTTCATGTACTCAGTATGGGGAGTCAAAGTACGAGCTTGATCATCTTGGTGGGTTCGAGTTATCCTGTTCTCAAGCCAAATTGAACAAAATGTAAATTTTTCAATGTTTACCCATAATGACCCCCATTCTAAATAGGATTCTTGTACTCCTCATGAGAAATTGAAAAAAAAAAATTCTGGACTTACTGTATCATGAGGTTTTCAGACTTCGACCTCTGTTGACCTTTGACCTGATCCCAAAATAAAAGGGATCACATACTCATTATGAGGGACCCACACACCATGTATGAGCTTGATCCATTCAGGTTGGGTAGAAAATTCAATTAGCATACTTTACACTGAAAATCTGATCAATGAACTTACCATCCTGTTCCCATGGGCCAAGCCACATCATCGTAGCTCCTCATTCGTTGGAAAATATTGCCAACAAGCTCAGACAATAAAATACATAAAATAGGTGAATTACCCAACTTGATTACTGGCTTTCATGTCCACTATCTAATCAGATGCTGTTCATATCGGGTCCCATCCAGAAATTTTCAGTATGGGGGTCATATGGGATACCGCCTTTCTGGGGGAAAGGCTTCAAGGGAAGGGGGTGTCCCCTCTGCTTTGGGCAATCTTTGCTCTCAAAGGTGGGCCACCATGCAAATGCATGGTGCTCTGTGTGACACATTTATCGGGCATACCTATGTTCAATGTAATTCTTGTAACGCCCAACGTTTTTATTTCCACGACTGAGGGCATCTGCCTGTTGTGTCCCCTTCTAATACTGTATGCCGGGGGAGGGGGGGGGCACCACCTCACCTGAGGCAACTTCCCCAAGACAGTGATCACAAAGTCCCCCACAGAGTGCTCACCTTGTGAAGTCACTGTGCCCCCAAGTGCCATTGCAGGACAGCTGATACAATCAAAGTACCAATCAGCAAGTATGAGAAGTTTATCGAGAGAAGGGATCACATCTCTATTTCACAGTTCTTGATGTGCTGTACCCCCTTGCCTATGAGCCCCCCCCCTTTCCCCTACGAGCCCCCCCTAAACCACAAAATAAAATTGGTGACCTAGCCACATATGATCACCCTGTGGGTTACCCTCATCTTCCACACCTGTGACAGCAGCTAGCAGCGCCGGAAGACCACCTGTAGTCTAATCTACATATTCATGAGGAGGCCACTCTTTTCAGAACCAGTAATCTCGAGAGCCATCTAAGATGATTTCCATCCCGGTAATTTCAAAGGCAAATTGTAAATTGAGGAATGAGGCAGTATTGGGGAGTTCACCTTCAATAAACACAAGACCTAATAATCTACTGTATCAATCACTAGTCTGTAGAATTGGAGTGTTCCATGCCTGCGGTAGTAATGAAGGTGCGCCAGTGGCACAGTAGCTTGCTCACCTATCAATTTGCAGCAGTTGGGTGTAGAAAATGAGTATAATTTTTAGCGTTACCTTAGATGACCTTCAAATATGATATTAACTTTGGCGATTATTCATCCTGTAGAAATGGCAGCTTAGCCATTCGAAAAATAAGCAAAATTGCCCTAGATGACAGTTTATCCTAACTTTCTGAAGCCCCCTTAGATGTATCATCAGTCAACAATAGGCTGGCCAAGTACCGACCGTCATAATTATCAAAACTATTCTGTAGTGGGGAGTCTGGAAGAAGCCATAAAAATGTTCCAACAAAATGGCCCAAATTGATCCATAGATGACCGCTGACCTCAGATTCTTGATCAAATCATATGCATTATTGGTCAATGATATGGATATGGAACTACTTTATATCATCCCATCTATTCTGTAGGAGTAGAAGTCACTTGACTCTTCGAACAAAATGACCAAAATTGACTCTGAACACCCTGTATACACCAATGGTCAGAGATGACATTGACCACAAACCACAAACACACAATTGAATCTGTAGGTAAAAGCATTCTGACTGTTTGACCCCCAAAGTGATGTTCGAATGACATTTGACCCCCAAAACCTGACACCCTAGGTACCACTAGTGTCATGCTTGTTACATTCGAGAAGGAGAGCAAACCATTGCTATGGCACTCAATAACAGAACATATAGGTGAAATGGCAAACTGATCACAATCTGGCTACTTAGTCCTGCCAGAGCAGTATATTGAATTTGTGAATTTGTAAGGCCTGCTAGGCAGTGGTATAGAATATGGACCCACTTGAGTTTTGGAATATTCCACATTCAACAATGTAAAATGTAGCTGTAGAATGTAGAAGCAATGTAGCTGGCAGAGAAACATATCAGCATGGTCATGCTTTGATAACTCACACACTAGTTTGGCTCCCCGATTTTTAATGCACTGTAATTTAGGAATGTCAGTTGCATTGCAGCCAGAAAGTGATCATGCCTTAAAAATCTATTCTCGACAACATCTTTTTTTCCCCTAGGGCTATTATCAGAGCTTGGTTTGGAGCAGTCACTACAGTCAGCATGGGGAGGAATGTAAACATCTTGTGATGGAAGGATTATTATTGCCCTCCATGAGAGTTTTGATAGGTTGTTCTGCATACAGTTATGTATACTGCTAGGGTACCTGTGACCTTTGACTCTGTATCTTTATCAGCTCAATTACTGTGATAACTGTGAACTGATTCATTAGTTCATGCTGGTCATTGTACAAGCGATTTGCCCGGAAGAGAAGGGAGGTTGGCTGAGGCCAGGAAAAAGAAGAAACTGAAAGTTGGGGGCACACGCTGTGGACAGCGCCTAGCTACGGGGTTTTAAGATCCTGCAACTTCGACCCTATTCTACCTGCTTCTAATGACAACGGGGGCCAGTACTGCCAGGACAGCTGCAGTAACTCCGCTAGTGGGAACACCAGGTTCCCACCTCATTACAGCTGAGTGGGCCCGGACGCACTAGCGGCCAGCCCGATTACTCGGCCCTGCTACCTGGCAGCTGATTTGATTCTTCCTGTCTGGAGGAAAAAAACCAACATGCCTCTTCTAGGATCTGAACCCACGATAGTTGGGTTCCAAGCATTATCACCATGACCCAAGTGATCAATGAATTCTTAACACAAAAACTGATTTTTTTGTAGTTTTAGTAAGGTTTTCAGCTGTTATGCTCAGAACATGCCTGCTACCAGACCATGTTGGAGGTCAGCCCTAATAAGAAGGGTGCCCTTCCTAAATGCGAATAAATGTGACTTGGGGGCCCCTAGACATATCCAATCAGGTCGGGCCTTGTTAGAACATCTCCTGGTATTGTGGTATGCCTACCTGTCTTGTGCACCTGATATTCTCTCTGTATTCCAGAACTGAGTGTGTTGTAAAGGTTGCTGGTGGTGTCTCGAACATCTTCACCACTGACTTGGGGAGGCCTGGGGTGCACCCTAGCCCGAACCATAGCTTGACGTAGGACCATCAACAAAATTTACTTCATGCATATGGCATGCCTCCAGGCTGCAGACAGTTCTGTCAGCCCTGTTCAGTCAGTATATGACCCCAAGGGTCGGGGCTGTCTGCTGGGATCTTCCACATAGCTCATGGTTGGCAAAGCTCCATGGGTACCTCAGGTATAGTTAGAAGAAATCGGCCTTCTCACTTGGGTGATTGCAAACGGTGGGTGAATGTGGCTAGATGCCTTCCAGGCTCATGCTCCCATGAGTGAGTGAGTGATTAGATAGGAAATGGTGCAATATTCATGTGAAGACAGCTAGCGAACACCCAGACATCCCTTTGAAACATCTTTTTTTTTCTTCTGGTAACTTGGGTTCATTGTGGGGGGGGGGGGGGGGGGGAGGGTACAATCCTGTGAAAGTAACAGATATACACATCATCGTAACTGCAACTACCACCTTGGTGCATTATGCCTGCTGGCGGAGCTTCCCCTTGCAAATTTCTCTCAAAACTTAACCTTTTCAAATACACAAGAATCTTGTTGGATAGGACATCACTTCATCAGTGCGAAATATTCCAACTGGGGACTAGACCGGGACTCCTGGCTGTGAACCTAATACTCTCACTCCAATCCCACGATGATAGACTACTGTACACTGGGCGCTGACTGGAAAGGTTTTATACCGAGTCATAATTATAGCCGATGCCATATCTGGTAACATGGGTCAGTTTGACCAGCTGCATGTCCAGGCCGGTAGGGACACTTATTTCACGACAGGTGAGCCATATACTTCCCCGAGCCAATCATTCCCACTAGCATAGATATGATATGAAAGTTAGGTACGGTCAGCACTAGGAATTGGGCAGCTACCAACAAACCGCCTGCATTTTTGCACAACTTTTCCGGTTGTAAGAAACAAGTTCGCCCTTTGAATGCCTCATATGTAGTAGCCTCGATTGAATATCAAACCCTGACAACCTGCACAGAACTAAGAACAACCATTGAGTCACATGTTTCAAGGACGACAACCCCCCCCCCCCCCCCCCCCCCCACACAGATTTCTGCAGAGAAATAAGTCATTACTTCAAAGAAAAAAGAGTGTATTATAAAGTCATTGTTAGTGGATTTGTCACCTCTTTTCTCTCTTCTATAAAAAATGAAACATGTTTATGTTTGTTACACCTACTATAGTGCTTAATACTGCAAAAAACAGTGATAATGAGATCAATTCGGTATTTCAGCTGATCAACCTCTGGGGGAGCAGTTAAAGGACACTGCAAGATGGAATATAAAGAGGCTAATATAATAGCTGGGAAAAAATACGGAATGCATAGGTTCAAACCGGGAATTCAATATCGTCTTTCTGTTATGGAGTTACAGATCTTTGAAGTTTGTGCATGTGTATTGCACAAGATCAAAAACGATCCCATCATGCAACAATAAATATGTCATACTTGCACATCTTTGTTTTCTATTGAAATTCACACTTATTTTCACTTTGAAAAGCATTCAGTCTATGGGAGAGGATTGCTGTAGTGGGTTGGTAGGTTTGAAGGTTACTTTGGTGAGAGAAAGACAACAGAACTTCTGATTAATGTTGACTTATTCAAATGAATGAAACAATGAAATACCATGACCCACTTCCCAGGTTGGACAAGGGTGACCGGGTCATGCATTATTGAACACTTGGGCTTCTCCCCAATTTCTCTGCATAATGGACCAAACTTTGAAGGCTAATAACTCCACATGGAACATCATATTGAATGGGGTTTGGACCTATAGATACAGTTTTTTAAATTACATCTCCACGACAAACCTCTGTTGTATTCGAGCCTGCGTTGTCCTTTAAAAACTCATCTTGTGGCAAGGAGAGTTTGTAATCTTGGATTGTGGCAATCACAAGATACCTACCTCACAACGCCCAATGTCTGATGCAAATTCAGACCATGATATGAAATTGTTTATCGTTCAGTCTTTGATTGGACAGCATATGATGAAAAATTTATCAATGCATGGAGACACATAATAAACAAAACCCGCCAGATCTGATAAAGTTCATTACTGGCTCTATCGCTGGCAATTACGCGGAGGCCAGGAATGGGGGCTACCTTGGGGTTGCTGAATAGTGAATTTTGAATGCCAGGAGGGGACCATATAGGTAAAAAGGTTCTGAAAGGGTCATCTATGAGCAGTCTTATGATATAGAGAATCTACTGGTCCAAACCCCATCTTCATACAATGTTCCATTACAGAGTTATAGAACTTTGAAATGAAGATTGGTTCTATGTATACTGTGCAATATTGTGTAACAAAACATTTCACACAAGAGTGACAGCACATAGGTACAACCTATCCATTTCTCTTTCTCTCTGTTACTCTTTTAAATCTGAATGATGATTTCTCTCTGAAGTATCAATTGGTTTTAAGCCAGGTTGACTTAGCTGAGTTGATATGTTATGACCATTTATAAAAGTCTGGTAATGCCTCCAATGTTTGAAATACCTTCCATCGAAAAACCTTACGTATTGAAATTTTGAAGTGAAATGAAAGGAATGTGTCAAGTAGGATAGAAATTTTGCCTGTGGAAATATTAAAACATCACTATCTGTTATCGTGAAATTACTGTTCAGTATAGGCCTGCAATACTTCAATCAGTTTGCTTTATTTGATGACAGGAGAAAAGGGTGACTACTCAGGTAACAGTAATTTAGTATTTGACAGAGAAACACTTTGGACATTTCCATAACCGCCTTTAATTGTATATTTCATCAAAATTTCACAGTTGTTTTTGCATCTTTTCAACTTCAACAAATACAATCCGCAGTTATGATATTCAAGGCTGTAAACATGATGACTTTACATACATTTCTGCATTGAATAAACAGTAGCTTAACTAGGAGTTTTTCTTCTTACCTAAGGTAATCCGAATGATGCATTTCTCTGTGAAGTATCAGTCAGTTCCGAGCTAAGTCAACTATGCTGAGTTGATATGTTGTGATCATTTATAGAAAGTCTGGTAACGCCTCCAATTTGAAAAACCTTACTTTCAAAAAACCTTCCATATTGAAATTTTAAAGTAAAATTAAAAGAAATGTGTTGAGTAGGATAGAAATTTTGCCCTGTGAAAATATGAGAACATCACTATTAATTTATTGTGAAAATTACTGTTCAGTATAGGCCTGCAATACTTCAATCAGTTTGCTTTATTTGATGACAGGAGAAAAGGGTGACTACTCAGGTAACAGTAATTCTGTATTTGAATCGAAAAAATATGTTTTGTGGTGATGAAAGAACACAGTATATTAGTGTTATAGATATGGTGTCATCTAGTATAGGAAGTGGAGTGGCCCTAATGAGAGTCACCTAACGTTCAAGTTATTGGTATTTGATTCACTTTCATGATCCATGACAGCCTATACTTTGTATATTTTTATTTCAAACTTTCCCAGTGTTTTTGCATCTTTTCAACTTCAACAATACAATCCGCAGTTATGATATTCAAGGCTGTAAACATGATAAGGCTGATAACATATATACATATGTTTGCATTGATCTAATTCATCTCGCGCTCAATTTCCAGTGATTAGTTACAAGCTATTGGCAGACATCCCCTGCTCTGATTCATTGCGCTCCACCACGCCTCCACATTAATCACCATACTAAGTGACAAACAACATTGGGCGGCTATTTTTTCCTATCTGTATTGTTTTTGCTCATTCTTTCCATGGTTCACTGACAAATTGAACCCAGTGTACAGGGGGAACAAGCCCGATATTTAATTGATTTCCCTGTCTCCGACTACAGAGATGAGCGGAAGCTCGGTCAAGTGGCACCGCGACAGTACACAGCCCCCGCAAGTACACTGTTTGACCGACCATGAGCACCGTCTTGCGAACACTACAAGGCTTCCAGAATTAGTCGCTGCGACATATGTTTGCGACCCAATCATCTGTGGGGTCTACTCACAAGAAGAGGAAACTCAAACCAGCGTAATCGCCTAGCAACCCTAACAGGATTTGACTTTGGCAAATGTATTTCAACAAACAAGCTCGGGAAGAACTGGGTAGCACTGGTGAGCCAGGGGAAAGGTCGCAAGACCTTCATGTCACAAGCAAACTGTATAAAATGGACCCTCTCGTAATTAAAAACAGAAAAATACACTACATCTTAGCATCGAGGCCGAGGCCTGCCTCAACTACATTCCTGAATTTTTGGCTGTTATGTGGGATAAATAGAAGGCTAACAGAGGGAGGATAAGAGAAGAGGTACCGTGGACAGATCGGATAGGAGTAGAATTTTTTGAATGACCATAACATAGGGTTTTTAAGTTAGGTCGCAGGTTAGAAGTATGTGGCAAAATACCATCAGAATAAAATTCAAAAACTTTTTTGGGGATGGGGATATAAAATGAAGACTCTGAGTATGATAGCATTCGTCAGAATGGTAATAATAGTGAGGCTAAAAAGAGAGGACCGGTATATGAGATCAAAGAAGTGAAGACTGTGTAGACCACTTAATTTCCTATAGTTTATTTAATTGCAAAATTTCTGAAAGATGGAGCAAATCTGAAGGGGGAGCGTTGGGTGATACTTTGGTAAACAGAGAGGAAAATGTAATGAAAACATGTATATGACTGAAATAGAGAACATCATACAGTTTGTATGACAAAAATCAAGTGACCCACTCCCCCCCTCCTTATGAATAATGAGAACAATGATACAATACCACAAGAACTTTTGACACCCCTGACTGATGCCACGAAAGTCTTCAGTTCGGGAAAATTAGGACTATGATTGTAGAAATATCAGTATATGAGGGTTATGATCAAGCAGCCACTGAATATTACCTAAATTTAATTAGCACAAAAAACAAGACACTATCCACTCCAATATGGTGCACCTGCCACCCAACGATGAGTGCAACTGGTCATTCCCTTGGTACTCCAAGACTGGTAACAAGACCACATACAGACAGTAAAACACACACACACACATGACATCACTGCTCCGCCCCAGGCAAGGGGGGGCGAGAGGCACGAGAAGGGGTGCATGACATTATGCATGACTATATTGCAATATGTAATTCTAAAGATGCAAAACTAAAATGAATAGTCGTAGTGTCTAGCATGTGTAAATGAATTACATTTTGCCTGTATAGCGGTAGCGACATAACGTGTGTCAGCAATGGAATCCCAAAATTTGTGGCGATATAGAGGACCATAGGGTGGCCAGATTGCATATGGTGGAGACTGCCAGAATGGGACTAAACGGCTGAATAAATGGGGGCATTGTTCGAATATAACATAGCAAAGGAGCAAAGTAGACTGTGTTTAGCTTCTACGGAAGAGTGCAAGCAAGGCTGGATACAATATCTCCCTTTTCTGAGGTGACACTCTCCCAAGTGGGAAAGTTCTGAAGATAAAGATTGTACACGAAGCCAACAGTTGAATAAAAAAACAAGGGCACTCTAATATTAGAGAACTTGGGCAATTACTTCCTTTCCTCTATCCTAGTTTTGCATATCCTGTGCCGAATATGTTGATATTAACCAGAATGGTAAACCCCCCCCCCTTCTGCATTATACACCTATCAACCTACGGTATAATCTGTAATAGAAGCCTCCCTGTAATAGCACCCCCCCCCCCTTTTTGGGACATTCCAATGAAGGTTAGGAAACCAAGTAATGATGAAATGAAATTTAGTCCTTGAACAGGCTGCCACACAAAATTATAAATATTTGAGAAGTAGCCTAACACAGTGTAGTATAGGAAATTTTTGGAACCTATGCCGCAAATTATTTTTTTTGCCTTAGAAATACCCTCAAATACTGCCAGCCCCCTCTTTGAAAATGAATTGCCCCCTGGGCGTTCATTAGATTAGTAAAGCGGTATTCTAAACTGACAGATCAACCTTGGCATGACCATCCAAAATACCTACATGCACACAGCTGGCACTACAGTGTTTCTAGTTACACTTAATTCAGCCTAAAAATTTTGCCTCGCTCGTCAATTTGGGCCACAGGCTATTGGTGCATTGTCACACCACCTGTGCACCACCATTTAGGATATGAAAACGTCCTGGTATCATCTCATAGGAAGACAACTGTAACAGTCACCAAATTATCAGGCTAGTAATGCGGATGTCGTAACGCAAGATATACCATAAATGGTGTATTCCTGTGACATGAACAAGAACGGCGCCGAAATAGGAGCAGTTGATGTGCTGAGATGGCAACAAGTTGTGTAGCAAGCAAGAGGCAATCCACATAAAATGGAATGAACGCCGAAGGTGGAAGTATCACGCTTACCAATGCGGCATTGATACTGAATCACAGCAAATTGATTCCATGGAATATCTTTCTCATCAAATAATTTGGCGTCCTTTTCATGCATGAGCTGCTCAATTTTATGGCCTTTTCTTCTCGTCATTCTCGTCATCTAAGAATTCTCCATCAAGAAACTGTGATTTCTTTCCACATCCAGCCATCACATCTACTCTTCATCGATTGGGTCCCACCTCTGCTAAATATTCCTCGGAATATAAGGGATCTAATGTCACACGGCCCAACATCGATTTACCACGTACCGTACTGTTGAAAAAACATAGACTGTTGCCACCACCAAATTATTTTACTGTTGAAGCTGGAAGGTGTTGATATAACATGAACTACAGGGAATGCCTTGGTATAGAATCTAGCTATCTTGATATTGGCCGTGATACTTAGATAAGAATCAATTCTTTAAAAAAAAAAGTGAGACAGTTCCTCTTATCCGACAGGTACTTTTGTTCTTCTGATTCTTATTGACAGAATTGATCAATTGTGGTAGCTGGTGTTGGAGAGGGAGAGAGGGCTAATCAGGGCATGTTTTCTATGGATTAAAATTTATTGAATTCCTCAGTTACACATTACTTTATCTGACAGCTTGCAACCCTAATTTCCCACTCATGAAAACTTTCTGATCCCAGGGATAGACTCTGTTTTTGAGTCCCACAAGGGGTACAAGGGTCTTACAGCTGTTAACTGCCTGTACTCGTCAGTCGACACAGAAGGGAACACCTGCGTGTATGGGAAGAGAAGTGAGATAACCTCGAACAGCAGCATTCACCTCCTATCACCTAAAGGGCCACAACGTGAACACAGACAACAACTGGATTTTTTTTTTGGGCCAAATCGATGGCCTTAGCTCAATGGTTGCCAAGTTTTCTTCATGGATGGTGACCCTGTTTCAGGTATATACCATCGAAGCCTCCCCTCCCCCCTCCCCCTCTTACTAGACTCAGGATAAAGGATGTTTGAACTAGCCCACAACCCCAAGTTTGGGAAACTTTACCCATCACATCACCAGACACAATTTTTTACACTGAAGAGTGCGAGAAGGTGTACCAACCTCATGCAGGGGACCTCTGGTTTCACAGCAGATGCAAATACCACTTGGTAGTGTAGACAAGACATCCGGGAATGGGGCATTAAGCGATTGGACATCACATTAGGGCACCACAAGATTGGTTGATGATATTGGAAGAACAGAGGAATTTAGTACTAAATTTTTTCATACTTCATCAAGAAATTTGCCTGAGTCATCAGCCGTTAGTTCGATTTTTTTTTTCTGTCTTGTAATGAGAAGTAATAGTGATCTAACTGCAGACTGAAGAAACCCACTTTCCCTCTCAATTTTCATAACATCGTAAGTTCATAGGTTTACCCATTTTCATGCAATCGAGACAGCAAAATTTCACAGTAAGAAACTTCCCAAATGGATCCTATGATGTGGCAACCATTTGAATTTGATGTCGGACAGGTGCTGACTGTGATAGTGAACTCCTGCTTCTACCACAACCCCCATACCATCACAAAATGCCTTCTTTTCTTGCAACAGCGATTCTTGGATATGCTGTGTATATCTTGTGCAATCATGTGGGGATGGCGTATATGGGGTATTTCACACCATTCGGCTTACGTTGAACTGAAGAGATCCTGTACAAGTTTCATGACAGCGGCTTCCACACAGCTATCGACGGAGGGATTTACGAGACTCCCCCTGACGTAAAACTTAAACAGTGATACGAGAAAGTTATTTCACACACCGTCAACGACAGCAGGGGTGCAGCCTCTGGATGGGGAGGGGGTGATATCGTGACCCTCAACTTTGAGAGGGGGTCTCCATATAATTTATTTCACGAAAAAAAATTCTCAACTGCTTGAACTACAACTTTCAAAGGGTGGGGTTGGTTGCACTTTCGATCAACGGAAGAACACTTCGGTTACCTGGAGGCTAGAGCATACACTGACAACTGCGCATGCTGATCCCAGGTTAACTTATTGCATCATAGTTATGTCACTTAGTTACAAAAAGAGGTTTCGGTCACAGTGGTTGAAGATAAATTGATGGTGAACGATTGGTCATGTCTATAGAATTGAGTGATATTTTTTACCGTGGCACATGCATACAAGACAATTATGAACATGCGGTACTACTCCTGTGAGTGTGCATGACTGATCATGCTTTGTGATTTAGACAAAATATTAGGGGAGGTGGGAACAACCACTGGTTCCCCCCCCCAGAAGTTCACTGTGTGAAAGAGTCTGAAACCATATGTCATGCCACTTCAAAATACGTATTAGATTCCATTTACAAGAAAAACACAATCAAGTCTTGTGCTGAATAAGATGTGATGGGCTTAATGTGTATATCAGTGAGTGCTCACTACAATACCGATCAACTTGTGCGACGCAATCATGAACTGCATGGCCAAATAAGCCACTTTTGGCATTATATGAACCAGTTTGGGAGAGTTCGTATCCATAATGAGATGAGAATGATATTGTGTCAAAGGTCATGAGGGAACGGTGGCAATTCGATGTTGAACGTACACAGCAGACGATCTTTGAAACTCCCCATGCCAAAACATGACACCAAACGTCAGTGAGTTAGGCATGTGATTAAAGTTCTACAAACTGGCTTATTGATGAGGAGCTGACTTTTATGATCACTCTAGGGTTACGCAATAGATGTGCATGGTCATGACTACGAATCGTTGGGAATAACAGCCCCGTGACCACCTCAGCAAGGGAAGAGAGCTGAGGATGATAATCAGGTGCTAGCATATTAAAACTATGAGCTATTATGTACCCACAATACTCATTCACTTGACGGTTGTGACCTCTTATACTAACCCGGAAGACCTAGGGACCCATGCCATCAATGAGTTAGAGAGATTGAGGTGTGGTGATCAAGTTTACCAGATATTTTGGGTAAGAGGGATCAGTTAACTATATAATACAATTGTATGATGCACAACTGATACCCTGGTGGGAGTGAATCATTGTTTTTCGATGGATCATACAATATTGAAGAAAAAAGAAGACATCCTCAGTCACTAACAATTCCTTGAAAATGACTTGCTACTACTTGCAGGCTTATTTCTGTATTCCTACATAATATGAAATGCCATAACCCAGAGCCAGTCTCAGGGACTAGTTATTATGAACAGTGGTCCCCAAACTTTCCAAGGCGGAGACCCCATTTCATGTAGTGCATCAGAGCGGACCCCAAGGTTGGTGTCTCCGGAATAATGAAGATTTACTGTGCATCACTCAACTGTAGTACAGTACTGTAGTTTATGTGGAAAAAATATAGTGAACATACAGAAGCAGGGTGGTCAGCGATAATGGGCAATTTGCCAGAATCACTCAGGAGAAACGCTCTAGTAGAGAACAGTCGCTATAGAACCACTAAATTTGAGTGTCCAGAGTGAATTTTGTAGGATTTTGGACTGCGAAGGTTCAAATTTCTATAAAATCTGGTTTTTGCCCAGGATTTTCTCATACTTTGAAACAAGCCTGCGACCTCACAAGAATTGCTCCAGTTGCGGACCCCAGGTTCAGGAAACCATGATCAGAAGGAGTAATGTACATGAGTCACTCTGAATCGACAATGACCCACGCTGAATGACCACACAGAATTGGGGGTGCGTCTTACCAATCCACAAGTGCCTCAATCCATGGTTTTAGACAGGTTTCTCACGGTGGATGATGGAATACCCAGGGCCTTTTCTTCTTCTGCTCGTTTGAACCACAGGGGATTTCACCTCCTTCAAATATTACCAAAGTAGTTCAACAGTTAGAGCACAATAACTGAAAGTAGTAGCAACATTATCAGATTACATGAATTCATAACGAAATATAACATGCATTACATACATAATACATACTAAATAGGCGAATGTTGGCACATTTTGTATTCGATCCATGTGACTTGTGAAAACAGTATATACTTTTATCCCCGGTCCACATCAGAATAGTATTTTTTTCCATCAACTATTCTCACACAGTAAGCCAGTTCGTGGCTGTAATGCGCATGCTCACCACTGAACAGTTTGGTCGAATAGATGAGCTTTCCCCCCTAAGAATTTTTTTAATCTGTCACCACTATTTGAAACGCAACTAATTCCATCACATATTTTCTCGGATGTTATTGGTGATCAGTATGATGGGACATCCTGTAAAGTTTCTGGTTGGCAGGTATGTGGTAATTTTTTGGCAGGGGGGGTTTCGACGATTGTTCCGCCCAATGTACTCCAACGTCGAACTGGGCGTGTTTCCCTCATGATCTTTGACACCATATCATTACCATCTCATTAACTGTAACTACAAACTGGCGTATGTGATCACTTAATTTTTGAAACTCCGACCGGGACTGCCACCCGACCCAACTAAGTGAATGTCATGCAAACGATAAGAACGGGCTGGCACAAGATGACCATACTTCCACACTTTTCTTACCATGAGGATCATTGCTGGACGCTCGACTACTGAAAACAGACATTTGGCAAATTTTCAAGCTGTGCCTGCTTATTGATTGTGTTTATATTACAACTGTTGCAATATCTTAAGACAGGACCTACTGACTAGATATTGTAAAACCATGGTCCGAATACACACAAACAACACCAAAATGTTTCATTTGTGTTTCAAATCTATTAGAGGCCAAAAAAAAAGTGATGGTGTCCTGAATCATTCTTATTCCACCACTTCTGTTGTTGCGAATGACAACACAGAAAAGCATTCGCACTCCCGTGTAGCTTGTGACGGTATTCATGGCATTTTTGAAAATCATAATTATGGAGATTGAGGGTTGGGGACAGGTTGCAGACACTAGTTTGGAATTCATTAATCTGCTGGTACGCCCACTTTCTATCTTGTATGACTGATAGGGGGTGTGGACGGTAGGGTTGGCTGGGGTTGGGTGATGTTGGGGTCTGGGTAGGGTGAGGTGGGGGATGGATAACACTGTACCTGTAAATTGTTAACTCCACTGAATGGGAATATGATATAATATGTAGCTATGAGGCTAAGGACTTCCATAGATCAGAGGGTGATGTTGAGATTTGATGAATTTGGATATCTTATTTTTGCAAGGGAGGTTTGAATATTGTTAGAAGGAAACAAACTGTATAATAATGTGAATGGCCATGAATATCCAGCAACTAAGAAAAGGTGCTGAATTGCTTTAGTGAAGAACTAGATTAGTTCCGGACAGCTGCCACTCCGGACAATTCCAATCCGGACAATTCCCACCCCACCGTGACCCAACTTCCAGTCCTACCCCTAATTTCTGACCACAAAAAACATTTCCGCTGAGGGAGAATTGTCCGGATGGGGATTGTCCGTTTGGGCAATTGTCTTGTCCACGGATATTACATAAATCAAATCATTTGTCTTGTTGCAAGCAATTATTGCTGCATCCATACACATGGTAATTTGCCTACTCAGCTGTTTGTTTCCATGTTAATGGATGATATTTGCCACTGCAGAGTTTGGTCTAATCTCTGCAAAGTGCAAACCAGTTGCTGATGACTTTTCGTGCATTACTCGCGCGAATCTCCTATTAGTAGTGTCAAGTTGCATCCACTTGGCGCTATGGAATCCTTAGCCTAACTCTGTCAGTGCCGCTATCCTTGATATCTCCAATATCGGTGACTGCGTGAGAATGTTCCACCATTAATTGGCATGAATAGACTGATAGGTAGAAACCACCTCCACAAGTATTTCGAGAGAATGTCCCTACTGTAACAATCGTCAGAGGTTATTTTATGTATTTTATGTCGTTTGACGGTCCGCTGTCCAGTGCAAACTCTTAGAAGAGGGGAAATTTAGAGACTTCTGAACCACATTTTCACTAGCTAGTCATCACTAGCTTAGTCATGATTGGGTAATGAAATCAGGCCCATTTAAATTACTATATTGATTGGAAAAATTGTAATTTGAGTTGCACTCAATCGAACCAACTCAGTGACCCCTAAAAATGAATGTAGAAAACCCTACCTATTTGGCAGCTCTGCAGTGATTGCAATGTAGAAGTAGACTGCTCTTGAACCATAAGCGCTTATCACACAGTCCATGAATTTACGAAATGATAAAATTAGTGACAGTGTTAAGTGAGGTCACAACTGGTGTACGAATGGTGTAGTGTAAAGAACAACTGCATCTAGCACAGCTCCTCCCCAACCTTACTATCGACTCCACTGGTATAACTCAGTTGACTATACTGACTGTTTGGGTAACCACCCCCCGCCCTGTGTGCCTAGGCTTATCGTGAATGAGCTCCGGCTGTATCCTGCTTGGCGTCAGGGGTCACAGTGCCCCCCTCTCATCACCCACCTCCTTCTAAGGTAAGAACAGTTAACTTACTTTGCCTGTTGCGGATAGCCCCCACTTTATGTGCCATCAACCAGTTCTGCCTATGACATGGCAAAAGGGAGTCCGGCTGTACCCTCATGTCCCATGAAAGCCAGGACGGGCATGGTGTTTTTCTTGTCAGAAGAGAACAGAGATTGCAGATCCTGCATGGATAGACGAAAAAATCTGATGAGCACCCCCAACATAGCATCTCAGGTTATAATCAACCCAATACTTAGGTACCAACATCTCTGGGTCAGGACTCGGGAATTAGGAGAACGCTCAGGTTGGGGCCATTTAAGCCCAGCTTTTTGCCAATAGTGCGCATCAATCCGAATGTTTCAGTTTGGGAGGGGGGGTGGACACTGTTATGGCCATTGATGTCAACTGATGCATATTTTTGCTCTGGTATTTTTTGTTATCACCAGGGCATAATGAGTGATTTGTCTAGGGGGGTTCAGCCTGTGGGAGGGGTCTAAGGAGGGGATGTCCCCCTCCCCTTTGGCCAAAAAGCAAATTTGGCTTCCTCAGATGCCAATGGTCCCGATATTCGTGTGTGACACGGAACTGCACTCTTCCGGATGACCTGTGGCAACTGTCAAATACCAATGATGATCTCCAAGCGTTTTTCCTCTCAATTTTTCATTTTTTTTGGGGGTGGGCCACTTAGGTCATGGGGGGTTTCAAACCCCCGAACCCCCCCTTGGGTACGCCACTGATCATCACTATCATGGAAGAGAGGTGTAAGGGGGAAGAGCATCATCTCTTAAATCCCTCATTTATTGCCAGGAATTCATTTCATTTAAGGATGACAAATCTGAAGAATGTCATACCAGGGAAGGGAGGGGAACATAATAACCGCCTCCCCATCCCCCCTTCTGGCAACATCATGCAAATGACCGCACCATCATGCAAAGCGAACTTGCCCACAAATAATTCCATGTAGGACGAAGACCTCTGAGGACAAATTCCAGCTATTGGCTGACATAGCGCTTTCCCTGAGAGAAGGTGGTAATTCCTGTCCCATGAAGATCTCAGCCTCTCATAAAATTCTCTGAAAACAACTGGAGACAGAACCTAATCTAGGATAGTAAAGAGATTCTGATAAGTGGGGAATACCGGCTGCCATAGAGGGATTTGAACCATCTGAGGCCCAACAAACGTACAGATCTGAACACTGCACTTTTTCATAACCTCCAGATCGAGGGAATAAGGGCAATGGGGGAAAACTTCCTGTTCAGGTGGAAATTCATTCTCGACTGAGAAGGGTACATCTTTCATGGTTCAATCACATCCGAGTTTCTGGACTAGAGATGTCCGCCTCCTCCAATTCCCCAAAAGCATGACTACTGTACTTTAGGATGGGGGTGGATTTAATTCTACCCGTGACCCAAGTGGTAAAGGACTCTCTGCCAAAAAAGTTTACCCGTCAAATTTTGGAACCATTTCATTATTGCACTATTAGCTTGAGCATGCATCATTCCCCATTTTGAGACTCCGAAATGTTTTGATTTTGCTGAATGTTGTTATTACTTTTAATTATAGCACCGATGCTCATATCGCACAAAGTTGAAATCAAAAAGTTCAATGCCACGCTACTTCCTCTCCAAGGACCTAAACCGCTCCCCATGAGAAAAAACTGTATACCATGTCTGCATGCAAGCGTCAAGCTATATCCATTACATACTTGCATAGTGGTAAAGATATTTCTCTGCGTGTGTGTGCGCTGTGGCAAAGTCCCTACTCAGGTCGCTGATATTTTAAAACTGACAATCCCCTAACTGCACACCAACTAGTCCAACTACTACAGGGTCTGACTTTGACTTCTTCGTTAAAAGTGAAATCATTACCCTTAGCAGTACCCTGCCAACCAGTATACCGAGGCCTCTATACTACTCTCATATTACACTCACTTCTATTGGGAGACCTGAGAGCAGGGTACTGGCATTAGGAAAAAGAGATGCGTTTCTGACAAACAAGAAGATACTAAATCACCTAGTAGTCCAGGCCTACAAGTCTGCAATACTAACATCACCCGCTAGCAGTGGCGTAGCCAGCTTTCCAGGTCAAACCCCGGGCCATCATTTTTTTTCCCTGATTCTTTCCCGGGTTCCCCTCTGCTCATGAAAGTGATGAGCGAGAGGTGGGGGTGGAGGGTTTGGAGGTGGTGACCTCTAACTTGTGGGGCGTCAGAAGCAGTCTTCCTCGTACTCACCATGCCCCCATTAACCTCATGCTATTTTGGGCCCACATATTTCGTGATACCAATTTACCCCCAACTATAATGTACTTTTCTGTTTTTACCACTTTTTTACCTTGTTTTTTTTCCTTCCCCCTTCAATTTTCCTGCTTTTGCGAGCCTCACTTTTCCCCGATTTTGCCCTCATCAATCTTCTGTCAGGGTGCAACTTTTTCCCCTTCCCACCCTCCTTCATTTACCGTTTTTTTAGCCTTATTGATTCTTTCCCGTTTTTTCCACTACCAACCACTGCCAGCTAGAGTAACGTCCCTCATCATCTCAAAGAATTTTTCTATGCTCTCTTCGCAGGGGACCTTCCTTGACGCAGAGAGGCAGCCGATGGAACCTGGATTTGGCGTGGTCAGGACGTGTGTATTGTAGACCTCTTCCAGTATTTGTATGTGTTCATCAAACTCATTCGGTGCCTATGGGCCTTCCAGAGTTCCCTCCACGTCTTCAAGAGTAGATGATTCTCCTCGTCTCGGAGTGCATATTTCCTATCGTGGTTCTGATACCAATAAGAGTGAAATGTACTCAGTGAAACAAAACGAGACTGGGTAATGAATATCAGTATGAGAGAAAACGACGCTAGTTCATGGTTCCAAGGGTCATATTGCTCAATAAAATTGGATTCAATTCACTTGGTGAAAAGTCGGAAATTTTATTTCGGCTAACATAGCATTTCCAACATAGTATCATTAGGCAAAAGTACTGCATATACTAGAATGCAAACATGTACAAAAATTTCTACCAAAGAGCGCATTTTTCATATTCTGTGCATTTATGAGTTGAAAAATTTTGTGTCGTTGATTACTCACTGAATCTCCAATGGTCCTTCAGACTGGCAAATGTTTCTCAACACGGGAATAGCCGAATTGCTGGTCGCTTCCTAACAACGACAATGTCACCTTCAGTCTCTCTCCAGGGCTCGCACATTCACCTCTACTGAAGAGGCTCTGCTCTAAAACCTGCCGAAGCCCGCGTGCTCGCAGAATAAATTCACGCCAGCGCCAACAGTCGCGCACTCTAAAGACCTCGCAGCGCTATACGTTAGGCTATGAGTGAGGCTCACTACGACGTCACCATGTTTCTTTTCGAGAATTAGTCTCGAAAACTTTGAGCTTAGATCTACTTAACTGGAAAAAACTTGCGGGGATCCTACCAACCAAGGAAAAACAAAAAAAAAAACTTTATTATTTATACTTTTTAACTTTTTCATCTAGTACAGCCAACTGGCCACCTCTGGGCTAAAAGAATATGCAATTGAACGCACAATAGGCTGGACACTGCTAGTGTCGTTAGAAAAGGTAGATACAGTCAGCACTTGAATAAATGGTCAAGAAATTCATGCGGTAAATTCAGAAAGAGATCTTGGTGTGCATTTTGATTATACATTGAAACTTCCAAGGCAGTGTGCGGAGCTGTGCTATGGAAGGGTAATTGGATGCTCCTTGATTAAAGTAATGTCATTTTTCTTGACAAAGACGTTGTGTCAGGCTGTTCGGAGTTGGTAGAACCCCACCTGGCGTATTCCGTGCAAGTGTGCAATACTTATTTCGCAAAAGGGTAAGCTGCTATTGAGAACGTCAAAGGAGAGCTGCAATTTCATTTCCTGTTCTCGGATTCGGCCGTATGAGGGAGATTAGAGTGTCTTGGTTTGCCTTCATTGACTGAGATTAATTGTGGGGTATAACATATATTTTGATTTAGGTTTTCAAAATTTCCATGGCTACTGGACTTAATAGTTTTAACTACCGTATAAATCTTTAATAACGCCCCGGGGCATTCATTTATCAAAGTGGGGATCGATATTTGAGGTAAGTTTCAAAGCGAAATATACTTTCGGTATAGTCTCCCCAAATTTTCCCATACTACACTGTGTTAGGCTACCTTCCCAAGCACAATACTCGTGTTAAGGCTGTTCAGGACTCATTTTCATTGTACTTGGTGGAATATGCTTTCTAACCTTCATTGGAATGTCTCAAAAGGAGGGGGGGGCATTTATTCCAGGGGGGTTCTGATTACAAATTATATGGTATTCCGAAAAGTAAGTGGTTCCTGGGTGTGCGACTTCTGGCTATGGTTTTATTTTCTTCATAATACACCAACTCCTTGTTAGAAGACACTGCAGGATAAATTATGAGGAGGCAACATAAGCTGGAGAAATACTAGTGTGACAGTCTTAACATAACGTCCAATATGACCTCTGTTAAATTAGATACCTTTGCAGATCGTGCATTGGTGTATTGCACAAAATCTTTAAGCACCCCCATCATTAATACTGAATGATGACAACTTGCACTCCCTGCAAATGTCTTTGTTCTATTAATATACACATTAAAATTTCACTTTTGAAAAATAATAATATATGAGATTGCTGTAGTGTGTTGTAGGCCGTTGATGGTTCTCAGTGAAGGAAGACTACAGTCTCTTGCAGAATGTTGAGGTATTAGAGCACAATGAAACAATGGAATACATACTAACTCTCCCTGTGTTGTTCACTGTGACCTCACACGTTATAGTGCTATAGGGAATGCTCCCTAATTTCTCTGCATAAAGTACCAATTTTTGAAGGCCAAATATATACTCCACATAGAAACATTGTATTAGCCAATGGGATTTAGACCTATAGATATAGTTCCCCATTCCCGATCAACCTCTGTTGTAACCCAGCCTGCAGGTGTCCTCTGAGTTTGCACCCATTGTGTCTGTCCCCATGCAGTGCAGAATGTAATAACCACTAGCTGTGTTTGCATAGTACCACCAAGACCACATTACATCTTAACTCCTGCATATTCTAGCCCATTTTTTTTGTTCTTTGCCGAGGTAAAAGGAATCTATGCAGTCACGCACCGTGCGTATGCTTGTGTGTGTTGGGTGTGTGCGTGCGTCTGTTTTGTGTGACACCCTTTCGCACGATATCTAAAGAACCGCAAGCTGTATGAAGTGTAAATTTAGTATGTCGTTCGCATTAGAGAGGATGACCCCTATTGTTTTCTGGGTGCCTTTTCAATGTTCAATTGCAAGTCCGGAGGGCAAAGTTGAAAAAGCTTGTCAGCACGCTATTTTAAACGAACGCAAGCATGTAATCAATCAAATTTGTGTGTTTGCACGTATGGTGAGGATAACCCTATATTTTTGTGTTAGTCAAGGTCATTTTAAGGTCACAGAAGGTCAATCCTTATGATCTTGGCAACGAAAACATTTTAGAGGATGCCGTAAGAAAGTTTTGTTTCGTCTGTCGAACTACATCTGGTGACGCAAAAAATACTTTGACCTCATCTGACTTTGACCTCGTTTGACCTTTAACCTTGTGACATTGAGTGCCGTTTTTATTTGTAATGACGCAGATTTGTCTTGGTTGAGACAAACCATAATGTGAATTAGACTATGTAATACAACACTCCTAGCACGAGCTATCTCAGGAATGCCATGTGGAAAAGTCAAGACGCCCAAAACCCTGGAATGTTGTAAAACTTGACGTTTGACATTTAAATCTTGGCAACAAAATATTTTAGAGGGATTTGTAATGGAAAGTGTTCTTCGTCTAGGTGAAATGGCTGTAGTTTCGTTATGCATGGGAGCCTATATGGTCGTGTGAACTTATGAATTTTTTGGGGTGGCCACCTGCCACTCACGCCAATTTGAGATGCTGGTGTCAGGATAAAAAATTCGCCATAATTGTTCCCATATCTATATCCCTCAGGCAGCGGTATGTGATCCCACAGAATGGGCAGAGACTGAGGGAATGGATAATATTTGAGATTCCGATAGGGCAACTTTATAGAAAGGAATTTCGAGTATTAAAACCAACAATATCAATAGGGGGGTATTTCCTCTAGTTTGGCCTTAAAAGCACTAGCCTGTTCACTATAGCAAGGAATCCGACACGTTTTTGTGTCTTGTTTGTTTTGTCAAGTTCGGACTCACTCCTTTTATCCGTTCAGTGTCGAAAGCACTCCTAAATACCATAGGAGCCCATAGGATACCTGACCGTGCCCCGTCAGGTATAATTTACTCGTAACGCGCTGAGAGCTTCTCTTTCTTTTCGCCCCCTGACCTTGCACAGTCTTCTCAATTTCTCTTTGATGAGTTCATGACTCATGATAATGCTGCAAATTTTTATGGGGGAAAAATACCAGGTTGAAAGTAAATTATAAAGAAATTATTTTATATAAAAATTATAATTGGAATGTTCACACAGGCCTGGAGACAGAGAGAATATTATTTTTCATTGCAACTACGTGTTTTCAACTGATGTTTCATATAGCTTGAAGTTGTATCAAGAACAATAACTTAGTTGGAGTCGTGTTATAAAAGATTCCACTCCGCCCTTTTTTGCATGGTTTCCCAAAGACTGTAGGGCTGTAGCCAGCAGTACAAGTCAAACGACTTGTAATAAAAGCTTTTTCAGGTACACACCCTCTAATGTTGATTAAATGCGCTCCCTAAACGATGTTTTAGACGCCACAACAGCTGAGGTCTCAGCAGCGTCGTTAGAGAATGTAACTTAGGAGGCTTTATGATAAACCAGTTACCGTGGTGATGCAATCAAAATTGGTTAAATAAATGTGTGTAGTGGCCCCTGCGACGACAAAGGCAGTCACGCTCTGAGACCATGGCCGCAGATAGAGTAGAAAGTGTAATTTTTTGTGATCATCACCGGTGTGTCTGTAGCTGTGAGCCTCAGCAGTCACCCGTAACACATAATTACATAAACCTGCATGGGGTAATGATATTAGTCGTGTGGATATAGACGATGCAGGGATATATAATAAAGTCAATCAGAATGCTGCTGTCCCAATTTTGGGGGGTAGATGGAGAAGATGTGTGGTCAAAAAGATGGCCTCCTACCTCTACTAATTGTCATTATGAATCAAGGCGACCACAACAAGCGGTCGGTGCAATCAGAACCCAAGAATAATTGAAAAACTCTACAAAGTTTCAAATCAGATGAAATTAGAAAATTGCAGTACGTACATGCAAATTATTACACCACAAAACGTAACGTAAATCAGACAAGCTTTCGGAAATTCACATGAATTATGTAAATTAGCCACACTAAAGGACCGCCACTTCTCAGCTCTAATGGTAAATTCATAGGGACTGGAAGCCTGGACCATATACACCAGGTTTAATGCTAACTTTCAATGCATCAAATCATGGATTAATATAGTATATCTGTGGGCTTTTTGAGGTTTTGGCTGTGGTAGCTGAGCGTCGCCCACTCATGGATTTTGATGAGGCTAAACATACGTACCAATCGAACAACCGGCATCCAGCAACTGATACGGGTGATCTACCACTCAAAGAAAGGTGGAACTGCGTTTTCCAGTTTTCATGTTCCAAAGAAGGTAATACACAACCCAGACACATGCATGATAAACAAATTTTATTTCACTGAAATTTGAAACATTACACCAAAAACAATCGGGTTTTTGTAGCATTGGTCCTGATAATAATGACCTACTTCCATGATCATCCAATTAAATTATAACAAGGAGAAGCAGTTTGCATTTTTCACAAAATAGTGGAACAAGACCTAGAGACTTTTGACCAGATGCCCATTCACTCAGTTATCATGTGCCCAATTTGATCAATCCATACACTGTAAGAGAAGTTATAGGTTTAAATCACTGTGAACCATGATGGATGGAATGGATGGATGAATGATGGAGAATGAAGGATGGATGCAATGGATAGGTAGTAAATTTTTCAGGCACTTTAATATGGGGGATGCGCCCCGCCAAGGTCATGTACACACCAAATGTACACCTATTATTCTAGGTGCAATCATCACAACAAACAAGGCGGCCGATCCTGGCAGCTCAATAAGCTTGTAGCTCTGTAGGTTTGAAAGTTGCATTAGTTGTCTATGAGGATGGAGCTGGCAGCTCTCAATCCAGATATTGGGTTCATTAGGGATAGGTTAACTTTAGTGGATTTACTCATGGCTTGACTGCTGGTACCAGCAGATTCTCTCCCCCAACTTAACAGCGAAGTCACAGTTGGAGTTTAATAATAATTAATTATAATATCTCCTCAATGATAAAAAGAGTGAGGAGTCACTGCAGTCAGTACAGACAGGAATAAGATGACAGTTTTTCGACGCTCCCTGGAACAATTAACCTGTTCTCCTCCGGTTATGAACGTCCATAATTGTTACCCCCGACTTGTTTGAGGGACTAAATAAATTTTGGGATGATTTTAGGTTATTCTCTCATGGGTATGGGCCTCTAATAACGTGATCTGGCTACTAGCCTTCGTTATGTTCCAATCTAATTGGTGAGTGAGTTCCCGACTCTCTGAGCTTAATTCAAGAGGCAGTACTTGTAGGAATCAAGTCCAGGGTGGGGATTCCCTAATTTTTTCAGAGAGACTTTCAAATCAGAGGGATTTGCCATCGAACTGATAAAAATTTAGGCCCAGGTATGAACTGCCCACAGGATATTTCCTTCCCTCCCACCAATAGATTTTTGATTGGATGATTCAAGAAACAAATTGTAAAAAATCCTCTTCCCTTCCCCTCAGCATGCAAATACTGTTTCATTTTCAGAGGGACCGAACTAAAAGGACAAAAGTCTATTCAGCCCAATAGCAATTTTAGAATTTTGGGAGGCAGTTTTTTCTCATGTTGGTGGTATGCTCCATTTTTTGGAAAAATTGTTCTATCATTCCCACTTAAATCATACATCACATC
This sequence comes from Sclerodactyla briareus, assembly GCA_026419785.1. Classification (NCBI taxonomy): domain Eukaryota; kingdom Metazoa; phylum Echinodermata; class Holothuroidea; order Dendrochirotida; family Sclerodactylidae; genus Sclerodactyla; species Sclerodactyla briareus. Next base: position 607,700 of record JAODTK010004477.1, on the reverse strand, counting down.
ATCTCCATTACAATAAGCTGAGTATCTCCATTACTTTGTTCTATCATCATCATCATACTGTATATCGCCAATGACATCCCTCAGACTCACCCATGAGATATGTCCTCTGCTTTCTTAAGACAGCCAGAATATTTTCCTAGCCCCTCCAGCTTACGCATCCGAGTAGCGTTGTCACTCATCTGCTTGGATGACGCCCCATTCCACTTTTGATGCAATGATATAAAACGTTGAAGAGTGATACTCTGACTTCCTCTGCAATGTCTAATAAAGACTTTTCCCTCCATTATTCAGTGTTAAGCAAGCTCCTGAGCTAATATGGAAGATCCATGAAAAGATTCTGGCAGTGGAGGTGACAGCAATTAAGGACTGTTAGGGGTTTACTCAGTCTGCCTATGGAGTATGCGAAACATTGATAATATCAGTTCTGAACTGTTATATACACTTGCTCAAAAACATACAAGTCAGACTAAATCAAAGTCATCGTCGTTATATTGAGTTTTTACAATGCACATGAGACAAGCTTCAAAAGCGGGTGTTACCCAGTTGAATTTCTAACAACGTATTTGTCCCGCTGTTTTTTCTACTTGACTTTCACTATTGCCAATCAGTGCTGCAAATGGCTATACAATCAGACTGTGTAATTATAGTATATATTATATCATACTTTCGTATTTGCATCATGTAATATCATACCAACTTTTTCATTCAACAATTTCAAAATTCGGAGGTTCGTTTCTTTTTTTTTTTTCTACTGGGTACAGGCTAGCGAGACATATTGACTGAAAGCTAGAACTTTTCATTCACTGCACAAAAGGTACCTGCAATGTTGGTAGATTTTGGGAAGAAACACTGGTAATTTTGTGTGTGCATTGTTCGGCGGAATAATACTCGCAATCATTTCTCCACCATATTGTGGCATGTGTTCCTGTGGGTGTCGTGTTAGGAGGTTGAATACCCGACCGCACAGGGACAAAAATAAGCAGGTGCATGGTCGATTTCAGCCACCAGTACTGTCAATGTAGCCGCCTGGTGTGAACGCAAATTCCTGCCAAATGGGCGCTGGGAATTTTGATACTCCCTCGCCATGGTCAAGACCAGGCTTGGTTTCTTTTGTTTTTCCTACCAGGAATCAGTCTCGCAATGTTCATTGTGCTCTTGGAATTTTAAAGTTAGAAGCCTGGTAAGATCTTGAAGAGAGCCTGGTTCTGCTGTACGATAGGTGGACTAGGCTTCTCCTTTGTCAGGTGCTTTTCAGAACCCGATCCGAACTATAATATTTTTGTCCCTGCTACTGTATTCATTCTAATGAAGCTCATGCCCAAATAAAGGCTCACCTGCTTTATTAAATCAACTTTGTGTTTCAGCAAAATTATGGTCATCTTTGACAATCAGATGACAATAAATTTAGCCCTGACTATGTTCGTGTAGATGCCCTTCTGCTCTGATTTTGTTGATCAATACAATGTGCTTTGGTCATAAGCGTATCTTTTTTTTTTTTGTGTAAGTTCGGCGATTATGTTCTAAAGGAGCATGCTGAACTGTGTGCATCGCACAGTGCGGTTCTATCAGAATGAATATGTTATGCCAAAAAATGAATTTCCTGCATTAGGTGTGTCACTCTCCAATGGAAATGAAAAATTTGTTGGAGCAAAATAGAGCTTCAAGCTGCTTAAGGGATTTGAATTTTCAGCCATAATAAAAGTTGCAGGAATTTAAATCGTATTTGATAGTCATCGCATACACGCGGTGTTATTTTTAGAACGCTGTTGTCTGGGAAGACTAAATTCCAGTTGGATTACAGAACAGGAATTAGCTTTCACAGTACAGGAATGCATGCAAATTTAAAACAGGGTTAGCAGGATTATAAACGTAATTTGGCATTTACAAAATGGCAAATTGTTGTCTCTATTTAAACTTTCACTACGCATAAAAGGCAACCCAGGTGGAGTAGAATAGTGCTCATGAAGAGATAGGAATACTTCAGAGATATGAAGATTTAGTTGGGGTGAATATATACATCTGGATGAGGGCTCATCCAGCAAGGTAAACTTTGGTCATGAAGGACAGTGGACAGTAGTAAAGCACAGTATGTATATAAGTTAATAGAAAACTAGTGGGGAGTGCCAGGTAAATTGGGCTAAATTGTCTTGAGTGCCAGGGTAGAATGCCTGAGTGCCGGGCATCACCGACTGGTGCCACCCGGCATAGCCACATTCTTGCTCTTTTCGGCAGACTGGATTATTTATTTTTTTTACTGATACACTCTCTGAAAACTGATCCAATTGATCCCATGCTTTTCTACGTTATTGTTGATAAGTATGGGGGGCAACAACTGTTTTGTATGTAATTTCAACGGGGAAGTTTCGAAAGATAGTTAATCATCTATATCATGTTTGAATTTTGAAATCAATATACAACTTGCTACAAACCTATACAGTTAATTAGACATTGTTCCAATTTGGGTCAATAATGAGATCGCTTTGTGTATACATTCCAGTTGAACGTTGGTTCATGTGTGGTATCCAGGCCTTTTCCCAGGGTATTTGAGATACATGCGATCAGAACTGCAGCATTGTATCATCATGCCAAAGGCTCAGTGGGAGTCCTGGGCCCTGGGCAATTTCAGGACCTTGAAATTGTATGACACCATGTGAGACAGTGGCCAAAGGGAAAGGAAAGGGTGGAGGGGGGGGGGGGTGGAAGGTCAGCACTGAACATCCCTATTCCTTCCCCCTCTGTGAAATATGCACATGGACTAGCTCAACCGTAATGTCACATTATTTTGGTCACTCAGGCATGCGGGAAGGGAATTTGATTCCCTGAAGCCCTCCCATTACCGCTGTATATATTATCATCCATGTGTTGGTCGAAGGCATAGTGTGAATATCAGAGGCAGTATAGGTCAACAAAAATTTCTTCTCAGTTTTCATAGACTTGGGAACAAGTCGTGGAGTGGCCACGCCCAACCTTGACCCTCCCATGGTCAACAACCTCTCGCCTCGCATGAATGATGATAATTTATTTAGTTGTAGCTTTTGTTCCAAACTAGTCCGGGGTGGGGGTGGGTGAAATATCAGATGCCTATAATTGTACACATCAGGAGATACTGCTGAAGTCAGTGTTACAAAAACCTCGTGGTCACAGTCACATTTTTCTGTTCAACAAAACTTCACTGGTTTATGAATCTGTGAATTATGAATACTTACAACATATTGCACCATGCACCCCACCCCCACGCCATTGAACATCAGGCAATAACACAAAAGTCTGGGTTGGCCACTCTGTCGCCCTTTTCATTTTTCCAGGCAAAGGTTTTTTTAAAAGATGAGAGAAGTTGAATATCTGAAATAGATCCTCAGGTACGTACACGCCATGCTTGGGACCGAAGTTCAGAATGGAAATTTGTATTGATCCAGAACCTGGCAGTCACTCTGGACACCCATCTGTTACTCTCCTTACAACAACCCTGCAGATACTTAAACGGTGGGATTTTGACAGGTGAATAATTAGGAGGAAGCTAGCAGCCATTTGTGGACTGTGGCGGAAAGAGATTGTATCAGCAGCTAGACTAGCTTACGAGTGACCGATGGCTGATGATGCAAGGGAGGGTATAGCCGGTGTACCTGCATTCATTTTTTAATGAGCAACTTATTGCATACCTAGAGGGGGGTTATTTTTAAAACTATGATTTGTTATTTACCATTCCACAACACGCATCATCCCTAATGTTGAGTTAACTACATTAGATTGACTGACTGATCGATCGGGTAGCCTCATTATCATTCATATTTGGGGCATGTGGCTTCCACGTGTTCGCCTACTAACGTACCATATTCATTCCGCTAAGGGCGCACCCGACTTTTGTGCAAATAGCCTGGTGTATATAAAGTCAATGCGCAATCGAAAGCCTGAAAAGTTTTCTGTTTGCGATGATAGCAGTCGACAGCACTATCGCTCGATTTCACGCAAGGCATACAACCATACACAATACAAAAACAATGTGGTATTAAAACTGAATCGCTTGAGCGCTAGCAATCGCCAATCAAGGATACCGATGTTGTGGCCTGTGACCTACGCGTAGACCCACGGTCTCAATTCCATGAATGAATGGAGTGATTCAACCATTTTACTTGATGCAACAATTATAATTAATAGTTCATCAATGATTTTAGCACTTTCACAATGCCAGGCTGTGTCGTGCTTCGGGGTAATCCATGCCAAATCGATGGCAATGTTAGGTGGCATGCAGTAGGCCCTATGACAGTATGAGTCCGTGTATTACCATAGCCCATTCGTAGTGTGAGCGTGTGATGTGTATAGCGCAGTGCCATTAGCATATAAACTAGCTATGTTATGGCTGAATGAGATCAGTTTCTGTGAGTTTGTATTCATCGGGAAAGGGCGGGTGTAGAGGGGAGGGGGGGGGGGGAGGATATACACTGCTTTTGGAAATAGCAAGACATGTTGGTTCAACCGGTGCGATATTTGAATGTGTGTTTACGTACACAGTGTCAGTCCCGCAAAACTAAGACAATACGAATACAAGACAGTGTGAAGTTTATACTCCTAAGCGTCATCAGAACACTTTGCAAGCGCCCTGGCGCTTGGCCGGACTGAATACCGTATGTTTCTCATGACTCCATACCCGCTATGCGTATATTCTATGGGTCAATATTTATGAGATTGTCTAGGTCTTATGTTTCAGTTAATTTTTCATGAAAAGAAGATGTTTGGATCATCACAGGGATCAAAGTTATTCGTTCAGGGATACTACTAGGTGTTATTGAGAGTGAAAACCTAGCCTGCTACAGCAAACGATATGAGAAAGCGTTCCTGAAAATTGAGCGGGCTACTCAACATAACCCTAGGGGGTCCGATTGGACTATATCCCTCAAAACTGGGATTCGCTCAATCAGAATCAGATACACCAAAAATACATTGTCTAGTTGATGCAAATGGGTTCCGCATATGCATCCATCTGCCAGTGATACGCGACGCTGTACGAATTATGGGTTATGCAAGGCAGCTGACCTGGAATCAATCAAACACACACTCAGAATGATCACCAAGTATGAGCACCACCATGTGAAAGGAAAATCATACCACAAATTTGTTATAGACATGGGGTAGAAGGAAATGGGGCTAGTAGGACTATAATCACCCCAGTTCACAGAGGAGTCAGAAGACTATTGAATACGTGGTGTACCTCAATGATTTATTCTTGCCTCAAGTTTTTGGGATGTGCTGTTAATATGGCAAGTTCTAGGCAAGTGCAGAAATCCCAGTTATTGAGAAGAATATATGGACTATGAATCAAATTATTCACATAGTGTGTAGGGAAAACCTCATCCCCCTCCTAAGTTTCACAGAATCCCCCCAGAATATAACCAAATTCACAGACCTGGCGCCAACCCTGACCAGGATGACTTCACGCCCATACTCTAATCTCCAGCCCCTTTCAATGGCTGTCCCCAACTACTGGCTCAACCCTTTCCCATTTTCCATCACTGCCATCCATTTCTAGCAAAAATCTCTCACGTCCATCGATCATACCTCTTTCCTGATAACAACCTCCTGGTCACTGATATCAATCTCCCGTTGACCGTCTGATGTCAACTGTTCTCTGAGGTGACTCTTCTGTCTCGGCGAAGTAAGGCATGTCATCACTCGATCACCCCCCCCCCCTCCTGCAAAAACGAATAACACAGGCTCAGCACGTATGTAATCACGCACACTTCCTGTTGCTATGGAGATAACAAAAGCGAGAGAGAGTGAGTGGATTTGATTATTTGCTTTCAGAATTATGCTTCTGGTGAGGATGTACCATTGTGCATGCCCTTGAGTACTTTGCAACTGTTTCTAAGATAATGATATTTGTGGTTCATATATAATTCAAGTCTGTAAATGGAAAGCAATTGCTTCAACGATGTCTGGAAGACTGTAAACTGTCCCAACACATACTAATAATCGTAGTACAATTTTTTGAGGTCGGGAGACACACAGATTTTGATTCCTTCTGATAAGTATATTGAAGATGGGAGTTTGAATCACAACATTAAAGATCCATTCAGACTTTGCAATATTCAAGAATAAGCATCGATGATCTCGGAAGGAATGCCATAGTTCAATACCTCATCCACAAGAAGAACTTCAGTCAAAATTACAGAAATTACAGTTCTCAAATTTTGTTTTTATAAAGCCCGCCGCTGATAAAATATATTAATTTTGCCACAGGAACATATTCCATGAAATTACAAATTTGACATAACACTATCGTTAGATCTTCAGATTACTACAGTATGGGAAACTTCGTGGCTGGAACGAGGACATGAAATAAAGGCTGAATAGAACTTTAATGAATGACATCACAAATTTGAGTTTTCATTCAGTTCACGTTCTCCAATCCAGCGATCAATATAATATTCGATATCAAGAAGGGTATATCAGTCCTACGATAAGTCACAATGAATGCAAGTTTGTTCCATATACTGTGGGATGATTGTTCCTTGTTCCTGCAAACGGACCAGTCCGTTATTTGCTGGGTGTCATAATAAGACAATTTTGCCTCTAAAATAAATATAACAAAGATTTGGAACCAGTGAACAGTCTACTAGAATATTTCTTAACTATTATGCTTTGATGAGAGTATGAATGTCGGGGATAATTCAGTTTGAATGTGCATTGGAATGACTTTTGTGGCAATGCCCCGCAAATGACAGCATCGATCATTTGACAGGGACTTTGAGATGATTCCCCATCTAAAAGAAAAGATACCACCCAAACTGACTTTCAGTCAAAGGATCAAGACTGTGAAAAGGAAACTCACAGGCTATTGAATGTTTTTTGTTAAGTCAAAAATAGTAGGGAAAGACCTATCCAAGCAAAGTGGGACAGAGACAGTCACATGGGAATGGTGAATTAATTCAATGAGACTTTTCACAATTTTTAAGCAAGCATTGACTTGGACAATTCACAAATAAATTGCAGTGTATTAACTTAATAGCAACATTTCTTCATTCACCCATGTGATGTAATTGGACAGGAATCTTCGACGTAGGTTTACCAGCAATCTGCTGTATTTTCAAAGATTTATGTGAGTGTACACTCCACTTCCATAGAATATTCAGGTACAGGCGCATTTAGCACAAGTATGAGGATTCAACATCAATTACTCAATTGTCGAGTTGTCAATACCAACAACACACTAGTGGCTTCATGCACAGCTCACATTTTTGTGAAATGTGAATTTAAATGGTTGTGAATTTTGTGCAGGACCAACCGTTGCTTGCAAACAGTAACTGGCGAGAATGAGTCATTTAGTAAAAATTATTTATGGATAGAACAAATTATGAATAGCCTACCAACTGGTAAGAATTGACAAAAGAAAATTCAATCATTGTACTCTCCCTTTGGGTAGAACTTTGATAGAAACAAAATGCTCCCCTGTCGAATAACATGTTCACAATATTTCTACTTCTGTAACAGGATATATATTTCCCTGACCCGATATCGAACCCAGCTAATCCTGTTTCACCGGAACAACAGAAACAAGAAACAACACAACAAAATGATCAGATATGGTGATCTACATGTATGTTTCTTATTCCTGGTGTTACCTTCTGATGCAGGCTTTGTTAATCTGCCTCGCTGAAATAAAATAAATTGAGAGAAGAGGCATTCCTCTATTGCAATCAGCATGA
>JAODTK010004476.1:0-10277 GCA_026419785.1 Sclerodactyla briareus | reverse complement strand
GAAACCAGGTTGTCAGATCGAAGCGGGAGTTGGTTCGTCTCTGAGCCACACAAAGCTCAATCACATATCCAATAATTGACGGTTTTTATTTCTTTGCCATATAACTCCTAAAATAAGCACATTTTCTTAAACTTGACCTCTGACCTTCACCTTCTGTCTATAGATGCTGATGGATCCACTGAACCCAAAAATTACATGACCAAATCTCGACGAGCACTCCGAATGCACTCATTCCAATTGTACTGGCCATTTACACACAAATTTCAGAAAAAAATTGCTGAATTTATGCAAATTATTCACATTAATGACCTTAAATGACATTTGCACTGTTGTCAAAATTTATCAGGATCAAAGGGTGTACCATCTCCACCAATTTTCATGGTGATTCACCAACTTTCAAATATGCATAAAGTATGCAAATTAGACTAGGTAAATGCGAATTAGTAACATGAAATGAACTTGGTGAACCTCGTCCTCAGTGAATTTCTTGGGACATTGATAAACCATCTCACGGAGTTTCGTCAAAAAATCCAACGAACTTCAAAAATATCACAGAAATTATGCAAATTAGATACTTAATTCTTGTTACACAAGCTTCCTGGCCAATTTTCACTGAATATGAAAATTATGCAAATGAGAGGGTCTTTCGGGATGAAAAGTGGAGGATGCCAACTCGGCAACTCTTCACCGCGCCACTCCACAAAAAGGTCCCCCGCAATGGTTGGCTTCCACGGTTCAGGAGATTTAACCGCACTAAGGACAGACAGACGGACAGACAGACAGAAAGTACAGACAGACAGACGGACAGACCCACCACACAAAAAAGTGACCACTATGTCTCTCCCTTAACAAAGTTGTCAGGCGAGACACAAAATGACAGAAATAAGGAAAGATTCTAACCTTTTTTGCAGATGTCATTATAGCCCCACTCGGGATATTATGGTTTTGGCTTCGCCATCCCCGCAGCATCCGCATCCGCCGCGTCCGCCGCGGTTTCTTTAGCACAATAATCTCCAAACACTTAGGTCCGTTTGAGCCGAAACTCGGAACACATGTCCGCCTTAGTGAAATCTCGGATGAGTTCGAAAGTGGGCGCGCCACATGAAGGGGGTCCGCTACTTGCATATTTCCCCCACGATTGAAAGATTTTCCCGTTACGCAATAACTCTTGTAATGCTTTAAGCTATCCGATGAATCTAAACTTCGTACACTTTCCCCCCTAGTGAAATCTCGGATGAGTTCGAAGTGGGCATCGCTGCATCTGGAGCCCGCGAATTTGCATAATTTTCCGCTAATTTTCAAGTTAGTCGGATTGAACGAAACGTTGTGGAACGAACTATAGTTGATCCCGAAAAATGTGGAGTCCATTTCAAGGCTCATCGGAGGTGAAACTTGCGAAATTTGTCTAATTTACAAAGTGGGGGTACTGTGGCAGCATTTGAAACAAGCTTGGTGGCTGGGCACATTTTTCCTCACAAAGTTAGAAGTCCATTTCAAAGCCATAATGGTGTCAAATTGTTGCAGATTCAGGTGCCTATTAAGACCATGGGATACACAAAACTTGGTGATGAATTTGGCTGGTTTCCTGACCAAAATGGCGTCTTTATATGGGGTGTTTAGATACTTCTTCCCAATTGATTGCTCAAAATTGGGGATTACACGTGGGCGCTTTTACCCCGCCTCACATGTCTAGTTTTTGTATGTGAATATGTTTTTAACATAGATATTGCTGACTACGTTTTCCTTGGACTGTTTCCCATGGGAAAAATAAAAGGAATAGGCCCACCTAATCCCCTGTTCGCGATCATTTCCCAAACTCTCGAACTATCAATGTTTTTATTTCTAAATTGGTGGCCTTCAGCTCGTCTCACCTCACGTCGATCAGATGAATTGGAAAAAAAAAAAGTTTTTTTTTAAATTTTTATGTTACATGTTTGGCCTACAAAGAAGAGGGAAGTCCGAAGTAAATAGGGTGACATTATTTCTACTTTCTGAGTGATGGCGATCGTAATCACACATTGGAAGATCCAACAACGGCCACTAGTTTGTAAATGGTTGACCTAGCCTGTAGAAATTAAGTAAATTAGGATAGTGCAGGATGCACTAAAGGATTAGTGCAATCATGCTAAACACTGGCTGGTACTGACCGGAATAGTGAGTGTATATAAAAGTCGTCATATCATGAGTCGGTTCATTTCCATACATAATGCATTATACATGAGAGTTTATAAAGTGACAGTTAGGTGACCGACTGATGGTCGTGCTAGTGACCGACGTGGGTCACTCCATAATACCCCACCATTATCACAGACCACTCTTCGCGAACTCCAAGTGTGCATCGTTCTCAAAGGCTTTTGCATCGTTGAATGCCACATTTATGTGAATGACCGTGTATGAAAGACCTCCTTTGGTTGGGGTATTCATGGTCTCGAGATACGCCTAACGCCTTACGTCCACAAATCGCCACATATCTGCACAGACCTCAGTGGGTGTAAATTTCTGTACAAACTCATGGGACTTCCTTTTACTACTCGTTTTTCAAAAACTTTTCCACAACTTTATAATCATTTCCTTCCAGTTCACGTCACGGCTGAAATGTTTTTCATCAATATTTTTAACTGTGCATACATTTTGCAACACTCACCTTATAAAAAGTGAGAGATTTCGCATTACAAGTTAGCTAAGCCCTTCATTGGTGCCAACTATAACGTTTAGGCCCCCATGCGTACACGCGCTGACCTTAACGCCGATCCTTGAATTTTTGTGATTGCTCCAAAATCTCTCTCATCTAGGCCTATGTAGTTTTTTTAGGCTCGGGGGTCTCACGAATAGAATTTTCCATGGTCCCAAAAGCCACCAAATATTTCTCTCCCAATATGTTTCATCTGGATAATTTTCATCACCTGAAGATTTACAGATACTGTATTCCGATTATTTGAAGAAGTTCCACTCACGAACGTTACTTGTGATCGACGTAGGTCGCCATATACTTTTTCAAATCAATATTTTTGTATCTGTGCATACATTTTGCAACACGCACACTACATAGCGAGAATCCGACTAAAAGTTAGGCTAAGCTCAGTGTGCAACTGGCTACATAGGTCCCATATAAAACAATGATACCACAGAATATGCCATGTGCATTATAATCAAAGCATTACGCCATCCAACAACTGAGCCACAAAAGCTACTACCAAACCCTACACAGACCCAGTACTATTGTATTCGTTAACATGACAAACTTCATACCTATCCTAGCTAGCTCAAACTATCTTAAATCGATAGCCCTGAACATGTTCCCAACTGTGATTCAGGCACCTACATCGTACCGGCCAAATAGGAATATCCTTTATACATTGTCCTGGATCCGATTTGGACAAGGTTTCTAATGTATCCATGGATTATGTTTTAAAAATTCACTCAATTGGACCGTTCGGATCCTCGCCATCTTCAAACACGGCGCTTTAGCGTAGGTTGACTATGAGCCACGTAGCCTAGTATACCAATGGCCTACATCATGGGTCAAAACGCTACAAGCCCCTGTGCGTCAAACCTTCGCTGCAAAGTACCTCCAAACTCCTTGATTTCGCGGGTCTATATTGATCGCGATCTTCCGTAAAAATAATTCTGTTCAAATAGGCTATTCTATTCTGTCCTAACATCCTTGTTAATTTAGCAGTAGAGGAGGCAAATTCTATGGTAAACAATAGGCATATCGAGTGCCACTTCGGAAGCTTGCGCGAATGGCCGGTACCCCGTATGTCGGAATTGCCACTTCAGTTGAGGTCATTTTATACCGTAGATACGAGTATATACCGTATATACTAGGTATATGGCGTTCTTTCGAAGTGGTGACTTTGTTAGTTACCAGACAGAGTGAATGCAGACCGTAAGTGCTTTCAAAGGTTAGGTGACGCATAACAAGCTCCCCTCGGTTTTTTGTCCGCTCTACCTGGTATCCGCGGTATATACAGATCCGAAGGAACGCGGCATTAACAACAACATTACAGTAACGCTGGATTCCGAGGTCATATCTCCACTAATTATGGGAGAAATGGAGAGGCATCATGGGGAAAATGTCAACTTTTACCTAAATTACCCTTAACCTAAATTTACCCTTAAAACTTCCTCCAGGTAACTTGAATGTAAATTCCTTTGCACATGCTATGAGAACACGTTCTAGACAATGCAATGGCCTTTCGTGATTCAAACAAAATGTCCTTATTCCTCTTTGATAACCTTGACACCTGGACCTTCAACAGGTCATCAGATTCCCAGTTTTATGACACCTGGTCAATTGTTTTCCAAGTTTGTCCACAGCCTTAGAGTATACGTTTAGGGGTCCTAAACTTTTTTTCAATCAGAGTCACTATTTTTACTCTAATTGCATTAGATTAAAATTTATTTATAGGCATAGTACGCTCCTCCAACATCTGTGTACATCTGAAGAAGCACTACCACCCGAGACCATTATAACCTAGTTTCCAGAAATCTAAGGCTTTTTGTAGAAGAAGATACATTTTGTAATTCTGATTCTGGCACAACAATGGCCTATGATGCCCTTTTTATGACCTTTGACCTTGACCTTCAAAGGTCCGAAATGTTCTAGTGGTCAATGATCCGTATGTCCGAGTTTGGTCAACATCATCAAGAAATGATATTGCAGCCAAAAAAGGCAATTATGGAACCAAAAAAATCAATTTTGGACACACAGGACGTAGTAGATAGAATGAAGCTGATCACAATAGCTCAACCAGCTTAACTGGTTTAAGCTAAAACGAGACCAGATGTGGTCAACATCTATGGGCGGCAGTAGGTTCGTAAGGGAACTGAAATAACCATGGTATTGAATTGAGAAGGGATGACAAAGCCGGCAATTGAAAACCCAACATCGACAAGACACGACAAGGACTATTCGGAGAGCACGACCCGAAGGCACCACGAAACACCGACCTAAGGTGACACCTATTCGCGGAATTCAGCAAGGAGGTGCTCGGATTTTACCAACAAACCAGATCGAGACAGGCAGCTCCCCAGGCGTCTACCCCCCCCCCCCCCCACCCCCCGGTTCGGGGCCTCTGCACTATTCGGCAGGTCGCAGCGCACCGACTCCACCTGTATCCTCATTCCCAAGAAAAAAGAACCCAAGGTATCAAGGCGAAACCGTGGTAAACACAGAATTTCCCACCAGGGTCCAGAAGTAAGAGTACTTTTCAAAGCTTTTTTTTTTACCCGGGACCCACCCGAGAGCGTGGAATGATGCAAACTGTTACAGGCAAAGAGGGCCTGAAAAGCATAGAGCATCACTAAGAGCACCCAAAGGTCAGCAGTGACATCCCGGCGGCAAAAACAAGGAGTTGCCTACCACCTTGAATACGGAAGGGAAGTGTTCAGCTACAGGCACATTCAGCGGCAGTTCGTAACAGAGGCTATTCCACAGCGTCACAACTACGGGGTCAGGATATGAACAGCCAAAAACATTCCGATTCCACAATTAGCATACGACAAAATGGCCCCCAAATGGCTAGCCCATTACCCCAGTTAGGAAGGAAAGACTGTACCATGCAATCATACATTAGTGATAAACCCAAACTTCAATCAGTGCCCAGGCTTAGAAAATTAAACCCAAGACTTTACCCTTCTTTAATAACAGATACATATCAACAATAACTGATTTCACTAATTAGGTAATATGTCGCAGGAAGGGTGGGGGGAATGTCCGCATGTCGAGGAGTTGGAAAGGTAAGAAATAACCCCAACATCTGAGGAAGGGGTAGATTTCTGTGAGGCCCAGCATTCCAACCTGCCCATCCCCTCCACTCAATGTTTGAACAAACGCTGCTGTGTTGGGGGGCCAATGGGGGCATAATGTCACCATTTTCTACTGTATGTTGATTAGCGGTCTCCAATCGTAGGGCATCTGCGTAATCAACGGCGCCCGCATTGCCAAGTCCAGTTGTTTATAGAGCAAGAATCCCCACTTGGTTTGTTCTCAATGCCTATTCGAAATGTAACTGTTGGTTGAACTAGAAATTACACCCACTGGTAAGAAGTGTGATCGTGTGTGGGGGGGGTGAGGAGGGTGAGAAAGGTTGTGGCGAAGAGAACAAGAGTAAAACAGGCGATCGCCCCCAGTGTCTCGATGGTTTTGCACGATCCGTGTTTACTTCATTAGTCACCATGCAAACATTACAAGGCTATTCCATGTGTTGCTTTAAGATTTTGGTATCAGCATGAACAGAAAAAGCCTACTATGTGACCCAGTCAAAAGGACGAAAGAAATGACCAGTGTGATGGATCCCCCACCCCCTTCCATCCCTCTCACAACAACCGACCATTGTGCCTTCAGTAAGAGGCACGCTGCATATACCCAATTATTAGTTCGGAGAAGAAGGAATAACTGGAGCCGAAAAATTGCATTAAGCTGAACAAGAAGCATGCAAGCATCGCAGAACTTTGTGTTTAACTTGTTGAACCCTTCAATATCAGAAAACCCTATTATTGAGCTCCTAATTCAGCCGCCTAATTGCCTGTTCATGTAAGGGAAGTTAAAATTTTATAGCCTACGCCAGTTCACTTCTCAGAATAATATTTTATCTCGGAGGCGCAGTCGAGTTGCCATGGCGCTAAAATGACAACACTCTCATGTGGGTACTACTTTAGTTTCCGGCTCTGGAGGGAATTTTGGGTGCATAATTTACATGGAAATAGTAATGTGTCAGAGGTAACTGCAGATTATCTGGGCGATTACAGTAGCAAAGACTTCAATGCAATGTTCTGCTAACAGGGGGGTGAACTCAATGTGACTACATTTTAAGGGGAGGGGGAAATGTTTTAGCCCTGCGAAATCAGTCAGTGTCTTCCAGGGGATTAACCACCCCGCTTGAAATATCTCCCTGCCCGCTATTTTGGTGAAGAGCGGTGGGTGTTGTGGCAGTGGTCAGAAATGAGGTAAGCATACAGCCCGTTTCTCTGAGGTGGGTTAACTGGTGGGTTTGTTTGTTTTTTCAATCTTTTGAGATGGTGGGCAATAAATTTTGTACAGCGCGCTGAAGGAACATGTTCCCCACTTTATTCCATGCCTGTCGTAATAAAGAGGCATTGACATCTGGTAACAAAATGGGGGGGAAAAGCAACAGCGCAAGTGGATAATATCTCGATATCAGCCATCGATCATGTTTTTAAGAAATTCTTTAAAACATATTTTTCAGACGACATTTCAAAATGGTACTATAGTCATTTCAGTACATTTCAGGGTTGCATTTTGTTTTACTATGCCCTTGTACCTGTTTTTAGTATACCATTTTTCCTAATTAAAAAACACCCTGCCCCCCCCGGGCGGGAGGGCGGGGTTTGGGGGTTCAGAACCCCTCATGATCCAAGTGATTAAATAAACTTTCTAAAAGGACAACTGCAGGCTTGGATTTACACAGAGGTTATATGTGGAGATGGAAAACTGTATATATATAGGTCCAAACCCCATTTCAAATACGATGTTCCTATGTGGAGTATTGACCTTCAAGGTTTGATCCATTATGCAGATGAATTGGGAAGAATCCCAACGGCGCAATAACGCATGACATGACACATGAACAACCCACATAATATAAACATAATATAAGTCAACCATTTAGCAGGGTTATGTTGTCTTCTCTCACCAACGTAACTATCCACACATACCAACCCAATTACAGCAACTACCGATCCCATAGGCTAAATGGCATTCGAAGTGAAATAATGTTTGAATTCAATAGAAAACAAAGAATGTTTGCAGGGTTGTGCACGTGGACATGATGACATCATTATTATTGAATGGGGGTGCATTCGATCTTGCGCAATAACACAGCTTCAAAAACACACATGTCAATGGACTAACATGAGGTGGACAAGTGCCGTTGGAGGGCGGTTAAGCACCTTTTTTACGACCAAAGTTTTTACGACCAATCAATTAGGAAAGTTTGCCCCAAGGAGTGATTAATGCCTGGGGCGGTGGTCACGACAGGCCCCCCTGGTAAATGGGTTTTAAGATTTGACCTCTGGTGGGCCCTGCACAAAGCAGACAGCCAGATGCGATTACTTTAAGCCAGTGAATTAGTGTAGCCCACAGGAAAAGTGTGT
Source organism: Sclerodactyla briareus (assembly GCA_026419785.1). Lineage (NCBI taxonomy): Eukaryota > Metazoa > Echinodermata > Holothuroidea > Dendrochirotida > Sclerodactylidae > Sclerodactyla > Sclerodactyla briareus. Next base: position 2,159 of record JAODTK010004476.1, on the reverse strand, counting down.
ACAGGGTACAAGTTATTGCAGATTTGAAACTGTTTTGTTTATTATGAGCTCTCCATATACTTGTGCTATAAGTGAGGCCAGGATTGTGCTTAGGAAAATGCCTGATTGGTAGTGTTTAGGTGTGTATTGGGTGGTTCTTCACGCTGTGGCCTATGTGTTTATCTAAATGAAGATAATGGTTTGAAAGATGTTAATAGAAAGTAGGGTTTGGGTAAGTTGACGTCGAAAAGGGGCGTTAGCGACGGTGATAATTGGGGGGGGGGTGTAGAGATGATGTTTTGCCGACGGATCTGGCCAATGGTGACTGATATGGGGGATATTGAAACGTCCTCAGATGCAATCTGGTGCAATATTTTCAGTAAAATAGGACGTTCAGTAATTACTTGAACCCGCTCACCACGTACGCGGAACCTTAATTTGGAACGCCAGATTTTTTTGCCCGGATCCCAAACAATGCAGATTTGACTGCAGCCGTGAGTGTGAAGCAGACCATATGACACACTGCGCGCAGAGCACGCAAAAATTTGACACTCCAGCAGGGCAATTGATCAAATTTTAAGCCATTTGGACATCTTCTGTCCCTATGCAAATATTTTAGGATATCTCTAACCAGATTTTAACTTATTCTGTGCCAAAGTTGGGTAGTTTCCTGCCTGAATTATCGATCTAAAAAAAAAACTGGGGGTGCCCTCTATCTCTCGCCTAGTACTCTAGTTTATGCCGCTCGCATGTTCCCGCCATTAAACTGAATGTTTCATTGTAAGTCTGGAATTCTTTACTCAATTGTTTCCAGCAAAAATGGCTTGAATTGGGTTCATTATTTCTGGAAACATAGGACCAGAAACAAAAAAAAAAAAAAAAAACTGTCAAAGAACTGTCAAACGCATGAAAAATAAAATGTCAACGCTTAAGCCGTTTTTAAACTTTTGCGAACTTGCCGACAGACTCGGTAACTCGTCCAATTACACCGGATGGCAAGGAGCCTTCACAATATAAGTTTGCCGAGTGCCATTCTCTTGCCGACGCGACGCAACGGGCCTATAGACCCCTCCCAATTATCAGTCTCCATTGCCAGATCCGTCGGCAAAACATATCTTCTACACCCCCCCCCCCAATTATCAACCCTTCGCTACGCCCCTGGATATAGCCGCTAATAAAGTCTGGCTCCGTTTTTTTCTATCTCTTTCCCATTCCCTGTATCCCCCTTCATCTCCCTTATCCCTTTTCCTTTCCATTCTCCTCCTTCTTTCATCCTCTCTCTTTTCATCTTCTTCTCCTCTCCTCTTTTCCTCTTCTTTTCCCCCTCTCCTCTTGCCTCTTCTTTCCTTCCTCTTTCTCCTTGTTTGCCGACAGACCAAAAAAATTGCGACGGCCTTTCACACCTAAAACCGCGTCGATACGGCTGCGGCGAAGAATGAATCGGGCAAGACCCGTACACTATACTTGACATTGGGAGATGACGCAACACTGAATGCTTGGAGAGGTGAGGGCGTGTTGTGCTTGTGGGAGGGGAAGGCTACGGGCGGGGGGTTGCACAATGAAACAAGACGGGGCTGTTGATTCCGAGCCCTGGTACGAAAAAAAAAAAAAAACCCAACCATTTTTCTACCTCGGGCTCCTCTTGCGTTTTTCTATAATTGAGTTATTCAGGCCCTTCTTCCTGAAATGCAGGGGGTGTACAGGAGGTCCGGGCTCACTGCCTGGGGGGTACGTGCCGTAGTTATTGACATTAGTTGTATTCACATTGTTATGCTTGTGTGTTTTTAAAATTTGCTGAAGTTTTTTTTCCTAGTGGTTAGATAGGTATTATTGTGTATTTTTAATGTTTATGTTAAAGCTATCTCGCGCAGCCATTAATCTTATATTTAATCACTTATTATTATTAGGCTATTATTATATCCAACTAGTGGCCTTACGAGTCACTACGTGACCCGCAGCGGGAAAGAAGCTGGTCATGGAATTCCCTGAAATTGAATGATCAGGCAGATCGAGCAACCCAGACAGCTGGAGCCAGGGGGAGGGGGGGGGGGCAAAGAGAAGGCAAACTAGGGGAGAGAAGTGGAGCTATATTCCGAGAATGTGTGTAGTGGCATGCCAAAAACGCCAGTAGTTAGGGGTTCATGTGTTCGTTAGATCTTAAATGTTCAGGCATAGCGAAG
>JAODTK010004466.1:0-163585 GCA_026419785.1 Sclerodactyla briareus | reverse complement strand
TTGTACCGTTCCCTACTGCCTAACGTCCACGTGCGTGTGACATCGGCCCGTATTGTGGTTACGTGCAAGCCGGGCTGGGACTGTGTCCAGGTGCTCCCCTGCCTGCCTGCCCGCCCTCTTCCCTCCCTCCTTCCCCCTGGGTTCCCCTTCTACCCTTTCCCTTCACCTCCCCGTCCCTGGTTGGGGGTGTCCCGCGCAGGCAGCGCTAGGGGATTCTAGTTAACGTAATCGGTTGAGAGATGGGACGGAACTCGGAGTAAGGTACCTTCATCCTTTTGTATTATGGTTTTTCCATGCATGAATGTCGGCTCGTTGCATTGTGTGCGAGCCCGTCTTACTGTAATGTTACTGCCCATAGGTCCACTGGTCGTGGAATGGGCTCCTTGCAAGTTTATCGGCTCGTTTGCCTTCGGGTGTGAGCTGTACTTCGCCATGTTTTAATGTGTTACGCATTTTTCCATGTTGATATATTTATTATTGGCCTTTATGCCCGTGGGTAGGGTTCGTGGTCATTAGAGACCCCCGTCCTCAGCGGCCACTTCCGCAGTAGGGGGAGAAGTGGGCCGTTTTCCATCTCCGATCGTCATGTTTTATGATACTTAGCATCCCCCTTTACCACTCTTCCCAGTTATGAGAAAATGGGAGCTTCCACTTTGATCGCCGATATTCAATGTGTCACTTATGTATGCTACTTTACCATGTATTGTAGTCAATGAGCGGGGTTCTGAACGTAGAGACTCCTCACGCCCTTCTCCTAATTGGAGAAAGGGGACGCTTGTCTTGTTTTGCCGTTGTGTCGATGTATGCCGCGTTGCCTTGTATTGATTTTTAATGTCCGCAACGAGGGTTCATGGACGTAAAAGACTTCTCAGCGGCCCTTGCTCTCAGGTATGGAGAAATGGCCGTTTGTAGCTCATCGTTGTCCCCCCTCTGGCTGGCCAGACCTCGATAGTCGGGGTATCCATTGGTGCGCCGAGGCCGTTCAGCCCCGGTGGCGGACACTAGGCGTCGAATTGAAGAAGGCAGGGGATCGTCGCCAAGAGGGATGTCAGCGTCTTTCGGTCCCTCGAGGAAGACCGCCCCTGGGAGGAAGAAGGAAAGGTCGTACCAAGAAGACTTGAGCTCGGCCCCCTCGGGGCAGGGGTTGGTGTTAAGCCCGGTGGAGCCGGCTTGCCCCCGGGCATGGAGTTCTGGATCATCCCGGTCCTAGGACTGGGCCGGGTGATCCTAAACAGCCGCGATTCGGCTTCGGCTGTCTCGCACACCGACTTTGCTTTGCCGGTTTTTTCCGGCTCGGTGCGTAACACCCCCGTCCGGGCCGGAGGCCCCTCTCCCGCCGCGGAGGTATCCGACCCACGGCCGACCGGGTGATCCTCGGTGACTCGGTTACCCGCCCGTCCACGGGCCGGGCCTCTCCCGGCGCGGAGGGAGCCGACCCAACGGGCCCGCGATTGATCCTCGTTTGGACTGCGGTTACCCGACCGTCACGGCCGGGGCCCCTCCCGGCTCGGAGGGAGCCCCTCAACCGGGTCTGGCCGGGGTGATCCTCGGTTGGACTGCGTTAACCCGCCCGTCATGGTCGGTGCGGGTGCCGTGCACCAATCCCGGCCGGCGGGCCCTGGGCCAGACCGGAACGGCCGCCGCTGGCTGCTGTATACGGACCGACAGCCTGCCGCCGCGGGGGGCGTTCAACCCCATTTGCGGCCGGGCAGCCACGGTCCATGGGTTGCTGCCACACACGGGTGACCAGCACGGTATCACAGTGCGCATCCGGGATCGCCAGCAGCCTCTTTCACATCGACCATAGCGAGTTGGAAGCTGCCCAAGACCTCCTAGAGTCCCCTACCCCGGAGGTACAGAACCTTTCTCCCTCTGCTTCCTCGGACCGTTCAGGCGTCCCTCAAATAGGCGAAGGAGCCGCATGTCTCACCGGGGCAAACCATAACGCAAGGGCCATAAGGGTCCTCGTCGTCGTAGATCCTCCTCGTCCACAGCTCTGATAGCGATTCATCTCCGCCGTGGAAAAAGTCGAAGCTTCGCTGGACACGGACCAAGAGCCGGCAGCCGACTCAGCCAGCCCGTTGCGGGTGCCGTGACACTCCGTCTAGCCGGAGGCCTCTCCCGGCGACGTGAGGTGCCGAAATCGGGCCATTCCGGCGCTTTTTTGCCGTATCTCCCGTCCGAACCGTAGGCCCTCTCAGCGTGCGAGGGAGCCGACGAACTCGGTTCCGGTGCGGAGGGCGTAACAACCCCAGAGGCCTCCCGCCGACGCGGTGGGACCGACCCGTCATGCCGTCACGGGCGTCCCCTGCGGGGGATACCTGCTCTATAGGCTGCAGGACTCGATTTTAGCAACCCACGCGGTTGGTGATCGACCAGGCCCGTCCAAGTCAACTTCACTGGGGAGCCTTAGGACTGGAAATCGTGTGAACTTTCAGGAGCTTCCAGCCCAGAGCAGGCCAGGGCCACTCTTGGACACTCTCATCCTTCCGTTCAGCCTTTCTCCAGGGGAGATACAGATGCAAGCTTGCCGTTGCCGTCGCAGGGGTCATTCTCATCTCGTTTCTCCCGTGTCGGTAGCGGCCCCCGGTTAGACTCTGTATGGAGAAACATCTCCCCGAGGGGGAGCGTTAAACGCCATCCGGCGGATTATCGTTTTCAGGAGCCGCTGGAGTAGCCCCTGCTCCGGCCCTTCAAGTACGATGTGAGCCCACCGCTCCCCCACAGAATTTGGGGGTTTCGGGGGTTTGGCAGCGGCGGCTCCGCCAGGTTACCGACCTCCCTAAGGAGAACTCCAGTACCCGCTCCGTCACCGCGGAGCATGCTTGCTGTCTGCGAATACCCACCACCTTGACTGAAGAGGCGTCGTGGAACATCGTTAGTGAGGCCCGACTGCAACTTTCGCCCCTCAACACTTTGTTCATTCGACTAAAGTCCTGCATAATTGTTACCTGTGCTGAGGGCCATGCTAACGACGTCGATCTGAAATAATCCGACGTCCTTCAAGAGTAAGCTTCTCCCTTCTCCTCAGGGGACAGTTCCAGTTGACTTATTCCGCCGGGCCTCGACGTCTTCTCACTCGACGACCAGCGGATCGCCTGGGAGCCTCTGCGCGGACTATCACGTGGGACAAAACGACAGTCATCGACCGGCTCAGGCAGGCGGCGTGATTTGACTGAGCACCAGAAGAATCAGCTCTCACACGTGTCACGCCGAACCGCTTTCCCTACACTGGACCAGGTCTCCATCACAGCCCAAGTGGCTAAGAGCATCTCTCCACCAGCCCCGTACCGGCAACGCGATCGCACGACCCAATCTGCTCACTACCTACGGCAAAACCGGAGCCGAGCCGCCGTGCTCTCCAGCCGGGCCCACGACCGAATTGGCCGTGCCATGCCCCCCCTGGCCGATGGGCTCCAGCCTTGGCGGCTCCTAAGCCCCTGGAAGCCGAGGCCGCTCCCAATCGGAGATCGGCGCTCCGGAGCCGTGAACCGACTTTCCCGTCCTTCCGCACCATGGGTCTGCTTCCTCCTAGCCAGGAGGTGTGGCCAGACTCTTCGAGTCAAAAACCAAAACCGCGTCCCCGACCTCTCCACGGCCGCCGATTACCTCTTCCGGCTGAGCTGTGGGGTCCTGCTGTCCAAGCCGTCCAAGCCGTGGACCGACTTTCCCGCCTTCTACGGCTCGCCTGACCGTGTAATCGGCCATCCCGGCTCTCCAGAGCTGCGGGCTGACTCGTTCCGGAGGCAAGATCGGCTGCTCCCGAGCCTCTTCCTGCCATCCGGGACTCGCTCTACCGAGCGAGAGCGTCTATCCCGGCTCTCCAGAACCTTGGGCCGACTCTTCCGCCCTCCTAATCGCTCTTCCGCGATGGGTCGGTTTTCCCGTCTCTCCGGAGCCGTGGGCGACTCTCGGGACCGCCTAGTCGGCTCTCCGGGACTTCGGATCCTCCCGATCCGAGGGAGTCGCTCTCCCGGCTCTCCGCAGCTGTGGGCCGACGCTTCCGGACCTCCCTATCGGCTCTTCCGAGTCTGCTCTCACGAGCCGAGTGGAGTCGGGCTCTCCCGTCTCTCCGGAGCCGTGGGCTAACCTCTTCCGGACCTCCTAATCGCTCCCGAGACGGCACTCCCGAGCCGAGGGAGTCGGCTCTTTTTTCCCGGCTCTCCGGAGCCGTTTGCCGACTCTTCCGGTACCTCCTGTCGGCTCTCCGCGACGGCTCTCAGAGCCGAGGTAGGTCGTCTCCTCCCGGCTCTTTCCGGAGCCGTGGGCCGCGCTTCCGGCACCTCCTTACGGCTCTCCGAAGGGGTCTCACGAGCCGAGGGCGTGGGCGTTCTTCCAGGCTTCTCCGGCGCCGTGGCTAACTGCTTTCCGGACCTCCTTATCGGCTTCCGAGCGGCTCTCCCAGCAATGGAGTCGGCTCTCCGGCTCTCCGGAGCCTGGTCCGACTCTTTCGCCCTCCAGATCGCCTTCCGCCGTGGGCCGACTCTTCCAGACCTCCTGAATCGTCTCTCCGAAGCGGCGGGCCGAAGCTGCGACCCCTGATTGGCGCCCCAAGCCCGTGGGTCGAATCCTCCCGACCTGATCAGATCTCCCGCCGTTGATCGGCTTTCCAGCTTCCAGGCTATCTTTCGGAGTATGATCGTCCCTGGCCCGACTCTGCCGGTCGTTTCCGAAGCCTCGCCGGCGCTACTGAGTCGCGGTTCGGGTTTCCAGCTATCCCTACCGGCGGACGGCTCTCCGGCCATTCGCCGTATCATGGGGTACCGTTACACCTAGCCAGCGCCGCGTAAGCCAGACAGCTTTCTCCCCAGCCGTGAACGACTCGATGGCCTCGCTCGCCGGAGCCTCAAACTGGCCCTCCACAGAGCCGTTGAACGACCTCCCGTTCCGGCTCTTCTGAGCCGCTGTCCGTCTCTTCCGTCCATTCCGGAGCCTGATCATCTTGCCGAGGCTGAGGGTCCGGCTCTCCCGTTCTCCAGAACCGTATCGGCTCTTTCCGGAACGGTACGCCTCTTCAGAACAAGGGCACCATCCAGCCGTGTGGCCTGGTCGCGGCAGCGTCGGCACGCTGCCGGGGCTGTCCGCACTCTCGCACGAGGCCTTGGTATGGGCCCTATACCCTCCACGCATGGATGGACTTGCTGATAGTAGCTCACGAGAACTGTCCCGCCACTCGTCTACCACCATTGTCCACTGTCCACCTGATGGCACGGACCCGCCTCCAGTAGCCCTGTGCTAGTCTGGTTCAGGGTCCGATTATGGGGTTAGTTGAAGAATATCTGAATTAGATTCAACAAAACTTCACGTGTTTGTGATCTGTGAATATGAATCACTTTACCCCATATTGGACAATCCCGCCCAACCGTCCCCACTTTCCGGGCCATCACGGGCGTCCTCCTCTGTCGGATTTGCGGGCCTTCGTCCCCAATTCTGGGACGCCTTCGCCTGGAAAAGAGAAGGGCGATGGGGGGGCCAACCCGGGACTTTTGTGTTATTCCAGATGTTCAATGGCGCGGGGGTGGGTGCAGGCTCCATATGGGGTAAGGGGGGTGTATTCATACTTCACAGATTCACAAACCAGTGAAGTGGTTGTTGAATTTGGTTGAGAATGCTTGACTCTTATCCTCAGTTACACGCCCATGGGTTGGCTAAAGGATCAGAAAATTACTGGCCCGACCTATGGTACGTTTATCAATTGATTGGTTGGGCGAACATAGAAACAGAGTGTGATTAGTCCTGCATACTCTTTTATTCAAGACACAATTTGTTTGTTTGTCTCTCCTAGGGCCGTGCGCTGCTCTGAATACATAGAGTCCTGAAGGCCCTGATGATCGCAGACGTGGCAGTGGGGGACAAAATTGTCGTGGGAGAAGAGACTGTTCCTGTCCGGGCAGCAGAGAGCATCCAACCTAATCTCCACTGCTAACACCATAGAGGGTGCTCCTTTGATGTACTATAATCTTTTCATTTCAGCGATAAATGTAGAGTAGTTATTGTGGAACAAGCTGATTTTATTTCCTTGATGTTCTTTTGTATTTGATTTGAATTCTATGGGTTAGTTAGGCTCATCTCACATCAAGGAACCTGTGGCTTGTATTGATCGTGAATGAGCATATAGCCCTTACCTGTTTTTTCCATCTTTCTCGCTAAGCTCCAGATATATCGAGGCAGAGATGCAACCAATTCCAACCAGCTACTGGGACTGCTATGTCACCTCCCCTTCCCAAATATGATCAGTGAAATCCAGGATCTGACCACTTAACTTGCACCTGGAGAGCAGAAGATTCAAGGTTTCATGCAATGTGACTGCTCACAGCAGACTGACAGGACTTATTGTAAATATTCTGTAACACAAACCCCAGTACCCCCTCAGAAAGTCCACTACTTCACAGTGGAACCATGAAGTGAAGACCAAGACTCTCGCCCCTTGCACTTTCACGTACAGCCCAGCTCGGAAAAAAAAAAAAACACTCCTGGTGACTTCTAGATTCCGAACCCGGAATGTTCAATTGCTTGCAAGCCCCACTTACACCACTCGGCACTCATCTGCCTATCAAGGATCCTTGTAGTCAGACAGTGAATAAACCCATCATTACTGAACATCACGGTTTGCTTCCCCGTCGCTGGCATAGACTTTTTGCCATGCAATATTAATAAATGCCTTGTGTTGTTTGCTACAATCAGGAAGCACTGAGCCTTGCAGCTCTGTAGTCATGGATACTGCACCTTATATCAGCTCGAATCTTCAACCATGGTAACAAACGGATAGGCACTGCCTCTGGTGGCTTTACCCTTAACTGTGACCTAGAGGTCAATTCAAATGGCATTAAAGGGGCAACAACGGGCCATAGTGGAAACTGCAAAACTCTACTCCTCCTATACCTACAAATTTTTGGTGCACTGAGCTGATGGTTTGGTCATATTGGATGGTCTAACACCCGTTCCTTCGGTATTCGGAATTTTTATCAGATCCCACTCGGGTCCCGAGGGCCACCATTTTATATGGTCCTGGCATGCAAGCTCCTCCCCCAAGCTTCAATCAATTTCTTCAAAGTTACAAAGTAATGGTCCTTGGGAGAGGGCTTGGGGGTTTTTGGCAATGATGACCTGGGGCCCACTTTGGGCTCAGGGCCCTTTATAGGGGTGAAATACTCCAAATCTTTGTATTCTACAAATTTTGGTGCATAGTGCGGATGTTCAGTCATATTGATGTCCCTAACAGCCGTACCTTCGGTTTGTTCAGGAAATTTTGGTCCAAGCCCACTTGGGCCCGGGGCCCATTTTTATGAATTTCACAAACGGTACTTGAAATGCATCTCCTCCCACAAGCTTTCAATCGATTATCCTTCAAAGTTTACAGGTATTGGTCCAGGGCCCCTTGGCTCTATGTCCCATTATTTGAATGACCACAATCTTGCGTTCTTAAAAATTTTGGTGCATAGTGCTGATGTTCGGTCATATTGATGGTCTAACAGCTGTACCTCAGGTTTTTCAGGAAAATTTGGTCCATGTCCCACTTGTACCCGAGGGCCCCATTTTAATGAATTTTTCACACAACGGTACTTGAAATGATGTCTTCACACAGCTTCAATCGATTTCCTTCAAGTACATTCTGGTCCAGGGCCCCCTTTGGGCTCTTAGGGCCCCCATTATGGAACCCACAAAATCTTGCGTTCCTACAACATTCCTGGTGCATAGTGCTTGATGTTCGGTCATATTGATGGTCTTAACAGCTGTGCCATCAGGTTTTGGAAATTTTGGTCCAAAGTTCCACTAGGGCCCTATGGCACATTTTATGAAATTTCACCAATGTATTGAAAATGCATAATCTTTTCACAAGCTTCATTGATTCACATTCAAAATTACATGTAATGGGTAAGGCTATTGGGGGGTTTGGGAATTTTGGTCCTAGGGCCCACTTTGGGCCCTCTGCCCATTTCAATGAATACAGGCAAATCTGGTATCTCCAACACATTCTGTTGCTGCTGTTCGGTCATAATGTTGCCCTGATGGCCATAACTCATTGTGTCCAGTGACTTGGGACCCATGGCCCCCGTTGTGGGCCTGGGGCCCATTATGTGGACTTAAGCGAAATGCTTTGCTTCTTAACAAATTTTGGTGCACAGTGCTGACCTATGGTCCTATGATGGTCTACAGCCATACCTTCGGTTGTTCAGAAATTTTTGGTTTAGGAGTCCCACTTTGGGCCGGGGCCCATGTTATGACATTTCACATACTACCCTTACAAAAAAACGTGTGGCAACCTGTTTCAGAACACACACGTGTTGCCCGTGACACAGCGTGGCAACTTCAAGAACGATAATAGAGCCAAATATGAGGCAACCTGTGATTTTGGAACCAATTTTCTGTGTCAACCTGTGTTTTTTTTAACCCAAGGTTTTCCCCACATTGACGGGTCTTGACATGTGTATCTAAACCTGTGGAAACATGGGGCAAACCTGTGTTTTAGGAGAATACGTGGCAATACATGGAAATGTGTGGTAATGTGTGACAACCTGCATTCACAACCTGTGGTAACCTGTGGTTCATTACTTAGTGCCTAGTTTAGGGAGGCTATCTTACAAACTTAAAAAAAAAGGAATATTAAATTCCCCAGTGATAGGTGGGCCTGCCACAGATTTTGCACAGGTTTGCCCCATGCTAGTTGGGTGGCCAGACACGTTTTTACCTGGCCAATTTAAAACACATGTTGTCACGAAACCTGTGTCATCTGGCCGTACCATGTGTCCCCGTTTGCCGGGGCCAAAAACTGTGGCAATGTGGGGCAATAACCAAACCTGTGGCATTGTCACAGGTTTTATCCGGGGAAAAAGGTGTGTTTTTGGAAAACAAATTGCCACAAGTTTTTGTAAGGGTAGTACCAGTTACTGAAATCACAATATAGTACTTCGAAATTACATGTATGGTCCTGGGTAGAGGGCTGGGGCTTTCGTGTTTCGAGAAAGAAATTGGGCCTAGTTGGGCCTAGGGCTCATTTTCGTCGTGCTGAATGAAAGGAGGAAGGAATTAGGGTCACATCGGTTGGTATGGTGTTGTGTGTGTCACACTTCTCGTTAGCAGGATATCTTTCGAACAGAAGTACAACACGACAAAATTTTCAGGGTAGGCTCAGGGCTGGGTAAACACGACTCTGGATCTGATTTGGGCACAAAAGTCAGTGATTAAGTAAGGTAATTAGACTATTTTATGTAATTTATTGTTACGGCCGTTAGCAAGATACGGATGAACCGAAGGAGGTGCTGTATGGTGACTCGGTGTGGCACATGGATGCAGGATATAAGGTAGAAGACATGATTGAATTTCAGCATAGAATATGTTAATTAGGTCATCTAATTTGAATAATTTGTGCGAATTTCAAACGTTTGTCGGTTTTCATGAGACTTTGTGAATATATAGTCTACTTTCAGTCCCAAAACTTTTACACAAGATTCATTCAACGTACCGAATTTGCATAATTTATGCAAATCCTTAAGTTGCTTGGATTTTCATGAAAACCTGATGGGGGTTATGGTTTACCTTGAGTTCCAAATTTTTTTTATCATGGATTCAGGGTCACTGGAGGTCATTCAATGTGTCTAATTTGCATAATTTAGGCAGTTTAGTAACCCATCCACCAAAACCTTTTATCCTTTAGTCGACATTGTCAATAATCGTTCATTTGATTTTTGAAATTGGTCATGATTAGTAGGCTGTTCTGGTTGAAATGCTAATAAATACCAAAATCTTTAAGCGGAGCACATGGAATACCTTGAATTGTTGCATGATGACTAATAGAAAAAAACACTGATCGCCGCAACCAAGAAACTGGGGGCATCGCCTTGTTTCAGCATTGCACAGAATCTTGCTATTCCCCAAACTGTTATGTGGTGAGCATGTGCACTGAGAACTACGAACTGGCTTAATGTCAAATTGTAAAAAAATAGTTATATACCAACTGGTCACAGTTTATTGACCAATGGGTTATCATTGACCAGCTAAAGGTCAAGGTCAAATGGCATTTAAGTTGCCAATGGGCCATGTTTTGGAAAACTGCAAAATGCTACTTCTCTTGCAGATTAGGTCAGATTGCCATGATATTTGAACAGTATATCATTGACTAGTAGTACTTGTGGTCCCAGTGGAAGGTTGATTAAAGGGGTCTAGGCAATTTTGCTAGAATTGTAGAATTAATATGCAATTTGCATGTTTTTGGCCCTAAATACTCATTAATATATATTCGTTGACTGCTGGGTGACATTTGACCACCCAAAGGTCATTGACTGAGCCTAATCAAAGGTCTGTATGACTGAAATCAATGCACAACTCCAATAACACCCATACCATCCACTACAATTGAAAAGTTTGTCCGGTTTTTGAGCTACTGACCCTTGGTTTTCTAGTTAAAGTCTTTGAAATGACCTGACCGGGAATCAACCCCAGTCTCCTGGGTGGAAGGCCACGTCTAACATTTTGTGTTACCAACCACCCAGTTGGCTATCTATCTATCTATCTATCTATCTATCTATCTATCTATCTATCTATCTATCTATCATCTATCTATCTATATATCTGTCTGTCTGTCTGTCTGTCTGTCTGTCTGTCTGTCTGTCTGTCTGTCTACAATGGATTCAAATTGCTACGCTACTCCTTCTGCATTTTGTGGTTGATCATGATGAAACTTGGTCACAATGATCACTAAGTGAAGGGGCATCTGGGGTGTTCACGGATTTGAGGTCAAGATCATCTGGGGGTCAATTTTGGCTGTATTTCCTCCTACAGAGTGAATTGGATGATCATGATTGTTGTTTATCATTAAATTGGGGAAAAAAAAAACCCCCCCCCCGATGGTACTACAGGGTGTTAAGGAAGGTGAGGTCACGGTCATCTTGGAGCAATTTCGGCCATTTTGCAAAGAAAATACAAATGTCTCTCTTTTCTTTTTCCTAGTTTAAAGCAAGTCGTTTACATGACTATTGTCAGTCATTATCATGACCAGTATGCATACTGGATGTTAGGAATTTGAGGTCAAAGGTCATCTAATGGGTCATTTGCCCAAAAATTCTGCAAAATGCCTCTCCTCCTACAGTTCAAATCGGATGTTCATGAAACTTGGTCAGTATTATCAATGACCCGTTGGCCCTTATATATATTCCAAAAAGTCCTTTTTGTTGGGGTCAACGTCAGAGCATTTCTCCTCCCACAAAGGTGGATGATCATGATAGTTTTGGTCATTATTATCATTACCCCAATGGTACATACATGATGTTCAGGAAGTTTAGAGGTCAAGGTCCTCCCTGGGTCACTTTTCGCCGGTCGGTTCGGCCATTTGCGAGAAAACTCCAAAATGCTTCTCCTACAGTTCAAGTTGGATGTTCATGAAACTTGGTCCGTATTATCATGACATGGGCCCTTTATTCCAAAAGGTCATTTTGTGGGAGTCAAACATCAGAGCATCTTCTCGCCCCACAAATGGAATGATCATGATAGTTGGGTCCTTATTAATCCTTACCATGGTACATACATGATGTTCAGGAAAGTTTAGGTCAAAGGTCCTCCTGGTGTCAATTTCGGCCATTTGCGAGAAAACTCCAAAATGCTTCTCCTACAGTTCAAGTTGGATGTTCATGAAACTTGGTCAGTATTATCAGTGACCAACAGTACATATGGGGTGTGTTCAGGAATTTGAGGTCAAAGGTCATCTATGGATCATTTGGCCAAAAGGCCTTCTTGCAACAGATTCATCCATCATTCACCTGGTGTGGTGAGACAATTTTTTTCTTCAATAATATAACAAAGAACAGTCTTATTAGAGCTTTTTTTTATTTTTTTAACTATTCTAATTCAGGTAAATATGACATGTCAATACAAATCCAGTGTCTGATGCACTTTGGAATGAACCAATCAAAACACACTTACTTGTAATAGCATACTATCAATCAGTCCTGATATATTGGCAGGTGGGAGCTACTGTGCCATTGTTTATCCAGTCAACTGCAGGGTCAGGATGGTAAAACCTGGACCTGCAAATTGTAAACACAGTTTGACTCCAGGCACAACCATATAACAGAGTGTGGTCCATCGTAAGGATATGAAGACCAGAGGATAGTAATGTACTGGGAATCCACGATAGTTGGGCTGGTCACCAAAAAGCATGGCCCCCCAAACATCCCCCAAATAACCATATTGAGTTCACCCTTGGATGGGCCCCATTGGTCCATTCACATTTTAAAGTGGATATGAAATTGATCTGTAAAATTACCTGGTCATCAATTGTTTCCTTATAAATTGTTGTTTTATTATTCTCCTCTGAAGGTGCTGTCCAACCCAGAGTTCCTGGCTGAGGGTACAGCGGTCACAGACCTGCTCCATCCAAGAAGGTACTAATCGGGGTGATGAGACCAACTGGCCCGGGTAGCTATGGAAGAAACTAGCGTCGATTACCCCCACTGGGTAACCCAAGGAATGTGTACTGCTGACGACACCTGGTCATCAAACTCTCCCGCTGGTGTGTATATTATGAGCATTGCAATGAAAATATTAACGAATGGTGAAAATTACACAGTCCGATTAATAGGTATTACAGGTATTTGGATGGTTAACAACTGGAAGATGGTGAAATCAAAGAGGTAGAGGAGGAAAACAGGGTATATTCCTTTACAAAGGAGCTGTCCGGCCATCCTACCTGAATTATTGAAGAGAGTTTCACACTGTTCGCAAAAAGATTTCACATTTCCCAGCCCTAGGCATACTCATCGATGATTATAACCATATGTAGGCCTTGCCCGAACTTTGCCATCATGCAAGCCGTGTGTTTGATCCAAGCTGTCCTCAACCATTGTGGTGGTGCCATTCCATACAGTGTTAGGCACGCTTCCAGATAATGAGTTGCATGTCTATCTTTTTTTGAAAACTCAAAGGATTTACTCGGCAGTGCTACTGGGTATAGCATGTCACTTTGGTTGCCATATTGAAGGTTGGTGGCAATGGAAGACCTTGTTAGGTGGTTTTTGAGAAAAGTAGTACCCCTGTATATAGCAGACCTCTTGGGGGGGGCCCATCCACTCCACCCCACCACCCCGGGTATATAGCGACCTATTGGGGCGCCACCCCACTCCACCCCCACCACCCCCCCCACCACTTTCGGAGACATAATAAAGTGGCAAGATGTCGAGTGCTTCAGAAGTAGACAGCAGTCCCTGAAGCTCAGTCCGCTAATGTTTGTATTAAAGTGCTCTGAGGTAATTACTTCCATCACGTAAGACCGCTTTAGGATTAGGCCTGGTGGCTTTCCACGGCATTTGAGTGAAGTAGCTGACGTTGAAAATCATGGCATCAAATTCCAAACTGAAGTATTCAAATTTCGGGATTCTCCAAAATCTCTGCACTTGCAGTCACTGTGGTGAGAGATCAAGTCAACTAATGAGCATTCTGTTTCACCTACACATATCACACAAACTGTACAATGTTGTGGTGATGATTCACGGTTTCAACGTTTTCAGCAACATGGGTAATCCTTCCACCATTGATGTTTGCTGTGGTGTAATTGTGATGGCACCGTTGAATTTTGCATTGCTGTTTTTTCTCTGTTTCATGTCTGTCATCATTGATTCTCTGCAGGCCGCTAATGCTCCTAGCCCAGAGGATCTCCAGCATAAACCAATCAGCGCAGTTTTTTGAGGCGAAGGAGCAGACGTAGCTGAAGTATCTCACACGCCATCTGCACCGATTCAGGCATTGCGAGTCGTTTCCTCCAGCAATCTAGTATGCTCCACTATGAATCTATATGCTTCACTATGAGTTTATGCTCCCTATGAGTCTATATGTCCGCACTATTAGCTATCCCCAAAATGGAGTCTATGCTCCACTATGATTCTATGCTCTCTTTGACTCTATGCTCCCGTATGGGTTCGATGCTTCATATGACTTTTCACTATGAGTCTATCCTCACTATTAGTCTATGCTCCACTATGAACCTATGCACCACTAAGAGTATAATGCTCCAATATGACTCCATGCTTCCCCTATGAGTCTAGCTCCACTATACTCTATGCACCACTATGACCTAAGCTCACTATGACTCTATACTCCACTATGAATCTATGCTCCACTAGGTATATGCTCCACTATGAGTCTATCCTCAGCTATTGAGTTCTATGCTCCACTTAATGAACCTATTCTGAGCCTATGAGTATATGCTCCAATATGACTCCATGCTCCACTATGCGTCTATGTCTCACTATTAGTCTATGCTCCACTATGAACCTATGCACCACTATTGAGTATCTGCTCCACTATGATTCCTATGCTCCACTATGAGTCTATACTCCACTATGAGTCTCTGCCTCCACTATGACCTATGTACCCTATGATATATGCTCCTATGACTCTATGCTCCACTAATGACTCTATGCTCCACTATGACTCCATGCTCCCCTATGACTCTATGCTCCACTCGGACTCTATGCTCGCACTATGCTCTATGCCTCCACTATGAACTCCTGTGCTTTACCATGAGTCCTCTGGGACCCCCCTCACTATTAGTGTAGGTCCGACTATGACTCTATGCTCCACTATTCTCTATGCTCCACTATGATCCATGCTCCACTATGAGTATATGCTCCACTATGCCCTATGCACCGACTATGGTATTGCTCCAATATGAACTCTATGCTCCAATATGACTCTATGCTCCACTATGACTCTATGCTCCACTATGACTCTATGCTCCACTAGGACCTATGCTCCACTTATGAACTCTGTGGCTCACCATGAGTCTATGACCACTATTAGTGGATGCTCCTATGAGTCTATGCTCCACTATATATAATGCTCCACTTGACTCTCTCCACTATGATTTCATACCTCACATGAACTGTTTCAACTATAATCTATACTCCCTATGAGTCTTATGCGCACTCCATGAGTCTATGCCCTATTTTACTCATGCTCCACTATGAGTCCTAATTCTCCTATGACTCTGTCCCTCCCTATGAGTCCTATACTCCACTATGAGTTCCTCATGCTTTCACTATGAGTCATGCTTCACTATGAGTTTATGCTCCCCTATGAGTTTATGCTCCACTATGACTTATGCTCACTATGAGTCTAGCCGCATACTATTACTCCTGTTTTCACTATGATCTATGCTCCACTATTACTTCTATGCTCCACTATGAGTCTATGCCCTCCTATGACTCTATATGCTTCACACAGTGTATGTCCTCACATTCGTGATGTCCTCACTATGAGTCTTGCTCCCACGATGACTCTATCTCCACTAGGAGTCTATGCTCCACTATGATTCTATGCTCCACTAGGACTCTATGCCCACTATGAGTCTATGTCTCACTATTAGTCTATGCTCCACTATGATTCTATGCTCCACTATGAGTCTTTCCCCACCATAAGTCTGACGTTCTCCTGCAATCATGTAATGAAGAAAAAAGTCTGAAGAGAAACCGCTGGAGTAGGGAAACATTGTTTGTGTCTTCAATTGTGGAACAGAAATGGTTTCCAGCTAATCCCACCCCCACCACCCCCCCACCCTCTCATTGGATAGACCCCTGTTGTTGTGCAATCTAAGCCAATCCAGGAAGCCTTGAGAGTATTTCTTTTCATAGGGTTCTTCAGTTGGTGCCGCCACTACTGTCAGAGAGCAGTGCTGCATGAGGAACACCATCGTAGAGCAGAACAGAATACTCTGAGTAATTGAAGTATTCTGGCATCATCTGCTTTGGAAAGTAAGTATTTATTAGGCTGTGCACTTCCCCACCTGCAGTCACTCAAGGTGGAATTCTTTAAGCATTAAACAGCTCAACAAGGTGCTCTCTGACCCCTTTAATTTTCAGTGCGTATTCGACATTGCTCTACCCATATCAGATCGGGACGTCAATCGGGCCGATATTAGCCCTATCGGCCTAACATCAGAAATTTTCCCGGCCCGATGGGGAGCAATCCACTGAATTTGCTGATGTTTCGCTACTGAATTTAACTAAGTCACCACACAGGCACTCATATAATGCATGGAACATAGACTGTGCCAAGCCATGCACAGCTGTGATCAAGCAAGCTGGCAGCAAATTAGGGTTGAACCCTAACGGCCCGCAGTGGTTAGACCCTTTGCCGAACTATTTTGTAACAAATAACATCATCCCCCCCCCCCCCCCCTGGAAAAAACCAGGCTATCAATAATTCCTAAAACCAAAACCCCAACTTTACAATCATCATCAATTCTAAACATCTGTGTAGCTTCTGGCGCGAATAATGCTTCGATGAAAGTTTAAACAACATTGCTATAATTTTGGAGCCACAAAATGTAATTCAATCAGAGCAGCACTGTGAGACTAGGCAGTACTGAGTGTGCAGGTAGTGGCGAGACCTCGCATATATTTTTGGAGCACCTGGAAATGTATTCATTTCATGACAACTATTCAGGCTATTACGTGAATAATGTTAGCTTATCGCATAACGCTAAGTAAAACACAAACCAGCGACGAACGCTCCATTATCAAGTTTTTCTTTCATGAAAAATGTTCCAGCTGATAGCCATCAATTGTTCTAAGCAATAATCGTTTAGAATGGCCACAATTGAGGGGTGTGGGTGCTCCATTTCTCCGTAGGAAGTTCACTCAAAAGATACATAGGCATACACTGATCACTTACCCATGGAACGAAACCACCGGTAATATTGTACGTATGCACCAGAGGTTCTAACGGTCATGACTCGAGTCCACTACTTTTAAAATATGTAATGACTCGAGCAACTTCAAATAGATATTTTCCCCCATTGAAACAGTACATTGACTCATCAGTGACTCGAATGATCTCATAAATTTCTGAGAAGTCAATTGAATCCGAGTCATAAAATTTAGTTACTCATTACAACACGAAATGCCTTCCATCATCGGTCGGACGAACATGCGGCCGATGTTGTAAAGGTAAACATCGGCCATCGGATTGACATGAAAAAGTCATTCGGTAGACCCTTATTCGAGAAATTGAACCAACCTCTGCCCGTTGAATCCTTTGGTTCGGATCTTGTAAAATTGAAGTGAATCTTAGTCCTGTAGAGCTCTGGACTGCAGGGGAAATTCAGGGGAATTCATTTGTGTGATGTTGTCGACTCCTAGATTAGATTGATTAGCTTTTCTTGTTGTGCCCTTGTACCAGGCACTTAATCCTACAATTTTGGCCCAACTCCTCCCCTACTTAGGCAATAATGGGGGACAGTGTGTCTCATCGCGGCAAATATTCTCCAGGAGTGTCTACAGTGTACTGGTTTTTCTCTGATCTGGGCAATATCTGTCAAGTGCCTGCAGCCGTGACCGGACAATTCTTTCTCACCCAGACAATAATTCCCACCCGGACAATTCCCCCTCACGGGAAACGTTTTAAATGTGGTTAGAATAAGCTAGTTTGGAGATGCCTCCTTCGCATTCCGTCATTGCTTCTCTCACTGCCTTCGGGAAATTTCCTTACTGCTAGGTTAGTGGCCACAGTTGATTCACTGAGCGGCATTAATCTGTGAGAAACTGTCGTTTTGTTTTCTCCCCTCATTTGTCAACCAAAGAATTCCTAAAATTAGCTTCACATGGCGAGAACAGTTGGTGATATTAGATTGCTGTGATTACTATGTGCCAATTCAGTCATAAATTCCAAGAACTCCACATGCTTTTTCACTCGCCAGTCAACTCTGGTATGGTCCTGACTTCTGGCTTCCCCGCAGTACCCCGTAGTATGATTGGAAAT
Organism: Sclerodactyla briareus; assembly: GCA_026419785.1. Taxonomy (NCBI): domain Eukaryota; kingdom Metazoa; phylum Echinodermata; class Holothuroidea; order Dendrochirotida; family Sclerodactylidae; genus Sclerodactyla; species Sclerodactyla briareus. The sequence goes on along the minus strand of JAODTK010004466.1, from coordinate 145,837 downwards.
TCCTCTCACTGTAAGTGGCATATGCCTACTACTCGAACCCGCTATTGGCCGAATGTCGGCAGTGATTGGTCCGGCTTTTTGTTCGATCCTTTTTGTAGGTATTTTTTTTATTTTTTTTATTTTTTTTATTTTGGGGGGCGGTCAATGGATGTTCCTGGTAATTCTAGGGTGCATGGTAATTATTGAATAGTTTTCCGTGTTATTTGTCTAATTCAGGCATTTTCCAAGTCATGTACTTTTTTACTGTTTCTCCACCTGGCATGAGAGTCCCACAGTAAAAGCCTATTGGCGAGTCTTCCTGTTGACAGTTTTCCGTTTTCCCGGCCGGGAATAAATTCTCCGAACTAGCTTATAGTGGTAGTGACTAAAATTATGGTCCGTTTGGGTGGGGATTTGTCTGGGTGGGAGTTTTCCCGGAACCCCTGCATCGCGTCTATTCCTCCGAAAGCACTATATCATAACACTCAAACATACCTGTTTATATATGTATGTCTATCGCTTCACATTCCCCACAGGATGTGGCAGCTGTTTTCGCCGAAGGATGTTCTTAATCTGGTCTACCTCTGTGAGGCTGTTAACCTTCCGAAGGTGGCAGCTTACTGGCAGCAGTAAGACATTTCCTTATAACTTCATCCTTGTTGAGGTCCGGGGTCACTGTAACATTCACAGTGGCTGCCTGTTGGTAGAATGTGACAATGTATGCTGGCCTTTGGGTCAAAGGTGTGCCAGAATATTCTAAGCAGGGCAATGAATTCTAGTCTACAAGAAATCGTTGGCCAGAAGGCATCTTCCAGACCATTGGAAATCCTGTCTTTCCAGACCTGCATGAGGACTGTTATGGGCTAGGGTCCCCACTGGTTGCAAACCTTGTCTGCCAGAGTTTTGATGAATTTGGAAACCAGAGAAAATGTTTTATGTTGTGTTGATCCATGGATCTCCCTGATGCGTACATGGTACGGACCATGGAGTATATCTAACATGGACATGCCATGATTTTCACACCTAACCTTTGAGGTAATTTAATTCGCAAATGTCCAATTGTCTAAAAGTATAAGCAAAATACCTTCTATGTGAAAGTGTAGTATGGAGGTCGAACAATAAGGTTGGAATATTACCCCAAAAGACGACTTGATCTGGTTTGTCCCTTCCCTCCCTGAAAGAGTTATTTTTTACATGGATCACCATGTGAAAGCTACTATACTATACTGTGTGCTAGCTTTGTGGAAGATAATTATCTCTTGCCAATTTCCATTGGCATGTGATAGACATGAATGACTTCCAGAGAGGCTTTTTTGCAGCAAGATCATCAGTGCTCTTCAATACGTCACAGATAAAAAGATTGCAATTCTTGGGTTTGCCTTCAAAAAGGACACCGGTGATACACGGTATCCTACTGACAACTGAATGAAAGTGAAAACCGGTGAATCCCAGTGACATGTAGAATAAGCCTTACTTGGTTACAGTTCAATGAGAGTATTAATATATTGTGTCAAAGGTCATGAGGTGAACACTGGCGTTTTGACGTTGAACGTACAGTGTGCAAAACTCTTTTGAAACCCCCCCCCCCCCCCTCGCTGAAAATTACGAATCCTGCCAACACAAAAACTTTATGGTTCCCCCATACTCATCAAAAATAACATCCGTAAACATGGGGTGAATTGGTTACATTTTCAAATAGAGGTGACAGATTTGAAATGAACGTTAAATATCGCTGTGGGGGAATTTATTGTCCTAAATATAATATATTCCCCGACTGTTCAGTGGTGAGTGAGTATGTGCACTTACAACCAATGAATTGGCCTATTTGTTTTTGTCTCGCCTGACCTTTGTTCAAAGAGAGACTAGTGATCCTCTGTTGTGTGTGTGTCTGTCTGTCTGTCTTTTAATGTCTTCCGATCTGTTTGATATCTCCTGATCCGTGAATGCTTCATGCTGAACCTTTTGTGGAGGTATAACGGTGAAGAGGTGTCGATGTGCATTCCACTTTTTGTCCTGAAAATCCAGAGCAGTTGCCATAAATTTGCATGTTTAATGAAAATTGGCCCAGAAGCTTGTGTACGGAATATCCTCTTGATCGGTTCTGCATTTGTTATGCAGTTCATCATATATACCAACTATGGAGTGCAGATGAACTGATTAGATTCCCAGCACTATATGTGCTAATTAAGTCTCGATTTCATAATTTTAATGCAATTTTTTTGCAGTTGGATTTGTTGGATTTTCTTGAAACTTGGTGGAAATGGATTATTCATAGTCCCGATAAATTTTGCAGTAGTGACGAGGGTCCTAGAAGTCATTTAATGTGACTATTTTGCATGTAAGTAGTACAATTTGCATATCTATGCAGATTTTGAAGTTAATCTTATGTATATATTTAATAAAATTATCTTATTTTCGTAGATAATTATTTAAGTTTTGTTAAAATTACAATGAATGGAATGAATGAAGTTAGGGTGTTCGTAGAGATTTGTCATGGTGATTTTTGGATGGGTGGATCAAACAACATTGAATGACGAGGTCAAAAGGTCAAAGGTTGAAGTCTTTGAAAAATGTGCTTATTTTAGGAGTTATTACGACAAAGAAATTAAAACTCAATTTTTGATATGTGATAGAGTTCGTGTGCTACATAGACGGAACCAACTCTCGCCTTCAATCTGACGCCTGATCTTCGAGTTGTAAGGGGTCAACGGTCGGTTTTGATACCTTTTGGGGGATAGCTTGGGTGTATATCTGATTACATAGTACTTTTAGGGCTTGGTGCCTCACATGGAAGCAAGCATCATGTCATCAATGTCATTCAAGTCAACAAACTGCCAAATGATAACATTTTCTGCAATAACTTCCAGTGACTGAAATTTCGGGACATGCTGCATATTATCAAGCGTAACATTTTCCCATAGACTGTTATGTCCTCATAAGCATTCATGGTCACTTTTGGACCAAAACTGCCAAATAATAACATTTCCTGCAACAATAATGCATATAGAGCTCCATTCAGCCTTAGAAATATTTGAGAAAATAATCACTCTGATATTGAAAATGATCATGCATCGTTCGATACCTCATCTATAAGAAGAACTTCAGCCAAATGACAGCACTCAAATCCTTTCCATATTGAAGAAAATGGAATCAGTTCTCAAATTTAAAAAAAAAAACGGCCAGCCTAAAAAAAAAATGCTTCGCCACAGGGACCTATTCCACGAAATACTACTATCGTTTCGACAAAAAAAAATCAATTGTAGTTCCTATATCAGTCAATACAATTTGGATTGTGATCCAGACAGCCTTCGTCTTGCTGACCCCAATGAGGGGCTAGCAGTTTGGATTGATGAAAGTATGGGTAAACTGGCTGTTGCCTGTATGAAGTGTGGTAGGCTGCTTGTCTTTTGGTGTAATGGCAGTGATGTTGCAGGCCTGTGGTGATGTGGGTGTTGACCTCATACTGACTACTATTACTCTGTGGTTGGTCAAGGTGTTCCTAGTTATTGGGAGCAATACTAGACTGTTAACTATTATAAGAGTTAAGGTGATCCACGTGAAAAGGGTAATCATAGAGGTTTTCAAATTGCTGGATTACGAATGTTACGAAAGTCATGGAGAGAGTTATTGGAAGACTAATTGAAAGAGTTCATATCAATGACATGCAGTTTGGCTTCGTGCCTGGGCGTGGTATCGATGCCATTTTTTAGCTCAAACCAGCTATGCATGCTGGTTGAGCTATCCTGATGCCCATGTCATTCTATCTATCTATCCTATCTATCTATCTATCTATCCTATCTATCTATCTATCCATCCCTCCATCCATCCATCCATCATCCATCCATCCATCCATCATCCATCCATCCATCCCTCCATCCATCCATCCATCCATCCATCCATCCATCCCTCCATCCATCCATCCATCCATCCTCCTCCATCCATCCATCCATCCCTCCATCCATCCATCCATCCTCCATCCATCCATCCAGCCATCCATCCATCCATCCTCCATCCATCCATCCATCCATCCACTCTGTAAACTTTTGCCTTTTGGGCCACAAAAGGTTTGTGCTTTGATGAATCTCGACCAGACTTGGTCACAGTGTTTATTTACTGTTGGGTCATTCTTGACCACCTAAAGGTCAAGGCCAAAATGGTATTTAAGGGGAAAAATGAGCCATAGGGGGGGTGGAAAACTGCAAAACACTACTTCTCCTACAAATTTTAGTGCACCGTGCCTGATTGTTCGGTCATAATGATCGTCTGTCAGCTGTACCTTCAGGGTTTTCAGGAATTTTTGTTAAAGGTCCCACTTGGGGCCCGAGGCCCATTTTATGAAATTTGTTATGAAAAAACCTCGAAATTTAGTGTTCGCTTTCGGCCTCATCAAGAATACAGGAACCCTGTTGGTTGTTGGGAAAATGGTAAATTTGTCAGACGTTATGTTGCCCAGAAAGAGTCAAGGAATCACTAAGTCTTTTGGGTTCCAGGTTTAGTTAGACAGTTGCAAGAAAAGTATTCAGGCATGAACAGGGAGATGTACTTAGCCTTCATTGAGTTAGATAGAGCTTTTGACAGCTTTCCAAGTGAGGTGATTTGGTGGGCAATGTGCAGACTGGGTATAGAGGAATGATTTGTATCAGTCGTGAGCCCTTTGCTGTTTCATTACAGGTGTTGAAGCTCTGTCTAGTGAATTCAAACTGGTTGCCCCTGCCCTGTTTGCTGATGATCTTGTGCTGATTGCTGAAACTATGGAGGAGTTAGCCCAGAAATTCAAGATACGGAAGGATGGTGTTGAAGCATAATGAAAATGTCCCAAGTCAATATGCAAACGACCAAAGTTATGGTCAACCGTCTTGTTGGTATTCCAGCTGTCAGCTCTGGTGCTTGTGAGCATGCATTGGGTGCACAAGAAGTGCAATGGATTTAGGGGAAGTTTGAGTTCTGTTTCAAATTTCAAGGTCAAATTTAACAGGTGAGGTAAGTGTTTCCTTCCAAGGCCATGATTGTCTATGACTATCCGTTAATGATTCGGTGGAGAAATTTTGCTGTTTAGAGATATGATCAGTGCAAGGGGTGGGGTGGCAGAAAGTTCTGTGGCCAGGAATTAGGAGTGGTTGGGATAGGTTTCCAATTTCATTCCAATTTCATTCTCTCTCTAAAATGGGGGGGGGGGGGGAGGGAAAGAATTTTCCAGTTGTTTGTCAGATTCTGGCTCAATGATAGTGAAAACTTGGCTGTGAAAGAACTCAAAGAAGATGACCTGGCTAGACTAGAAAGAAACGATATGAGAATTATTAGATGTGCAGAGTGAAACTAGAAGATAGGAAGTCTTCTGAGAGGTTGAGCGATCATCTAGTTCTAGCTATTGTTTGTGATTGTGTCCAGATGGGTAGAATGAGGTGGTACGATCATGTCAAAAGATGGATGACAGTAACTGGGCAAGAAGGCCGGGAATTAAGATGCTGGCCTGCGAGGTAGAGGTTGGCATCGGAAGACATGGGATGAAGTAGTGCACAGTGAGGTATTGACCGTGCCTTGGCCCAGAATATGATGGGTTGCGGTGCCACTTTTCTGATTTTCAAATGTAACCCCATGTCATACTATATACTGTGGCATACACAAGATAGTCTTTGAAAATGACACTCTGTTTACGCTGGTTACACACATTTCACAGAGAGTCCTCGGGCTTTTCTTCTAGCGCCGATGGACTGCGAGCTCCATCTAATTAGGGTCCTCCTCGTTCCTAACCACATGGCCTAATTTCTTACCAAACCTTGTCAGCAGCTAGTTCCTTCTTAATATTTTACCCCCTGCCAATTCAATTTGAATTTTCAGCTATGCTGATAGAGCTATTGAAATCTGCATGTTGCTCTATCTAGTCATCTATCTATCCAGTGTGTCAACATTTGCCTTTATTGCCCCCAAACAGTCATTCTTTGATGGATGTCAACCAAACTTGGACACAATGTTCATGACCCTTTGACTCATTGAGACTTGTTTTGACTTTTGTGACTTGTGTAGTGCCATTTCAAGGGGATCGCTGGCCCAACCATTTCAAAGAGTTCCCAGGACTGTTCGCGGGTCGCATGAAGGACTGCTTGAATTGCTGAATGTCCAGGGACAGTTCACTGAATAATCTGTGGTATTCACCAAAAAAAAAAAATCCAGTTGATTTTGTGGACCCATGATAGCCTCCGTTTGTGCCTGTGAACGATTGCGATGTCATCACTGCTGGAGTGTGCCATTTCAAATAGTTGTGACCAGTCATGTGTCGTGTGTGAAAACCAAACCTCGTGTACTCAATCATTCAGCATATCAAACTATATACATAACCAACCACCTTGATTGCCAGATGAAAATTGTCTGGACACGCATTTGCTCAGACAAAAGTATTCAAATTTGATATGGGTTCAGACTTACTTTGGCCACTGGTGCGATGATATGAGAGGAAAAATTTGATTTAACCATCCCCAAATGATTTTTAATGTTTGAATTTTATATTCTAGTAGATTTTGACTCATATGGAAAGACGGATCCAGTTCCAGACGGGCTGGTGTCTACGCTGCATCCGTTAGTTGTATGGAAATGAAACCTGCCTTGACATGACGAACGGAACATATCCCGTGTGGACAGGCCTCGAGGCGTCTTTAACCATATGAAGATCAAGGTCAAAAGTCATTACAGGGTCACAAAAAGCCATTGTTTGAAACTGCCCTTTTGGCCTGACGATCGCATCATTTGAGACATAATTGTACATTCGTACTGGTACATATGTCTGGTCTGAGCTGCTAGCTGAACCATTGGTTCTCTAGTTAAAACTGAAAATTTGAACGATGGTGCACAACATTTTCAGATAACTTGTGCGGTTTATGGAAAGGAAATTATTATGCCGACGTGTTCCGTAGCATACTACAGTTCTGTTCAAGGCTTTAAACTTGAACTATCATTTACTTTACAATACTGGTATTCTCCACAGCATTTTATGTCAGGGGCTTTGGAAGTGCATTGTCTTTATTCCCCCCCCCCCCCCCCTCCCGGCCTTTCCCTACGATCTTGTATCATGAATGTTCCAGATCGGAGTTCCAGCATACACAAGCGTTTTCCTCTAGGTGGCTGCATCTTCAGTCTTACGCTCCCCCAGGTTTCATAAAAGAGGTCCGATCGCTTATTGCCAGTGCTCATCCATTACCAATAGGGCCAGGGGGCCTTGGTGCCCTAATTGGCTTCCTAACCTTGTAGATATCAAATTGAATCTTCTCCAATGTTCCCAACTTGAAGTGATAAGTGAAAATAATGGATGGCTGCTTTTGGATAGATTGAATGGCAGTGAGATTCGGTAGGTAAATAATTAAAAGAGCATTGCAGTAGTCAAATTCAAGATGTGGGATGACAAGACCGAGGATAACCGATTTACACTCTATAATTCATGAACTTGCTAACCAGCTGCAAACCCAAAAAACTCTCGTGGTGGTTATGGGTTTTTCAACAGCCACTTACATCGAAGGAATAAACTTGTTTCAGCTTGTACGCACCATATTAATGAGCGACACTACCTCGAGGAGAGCTTCGCTCTTAAAAAACCTGATATTTGGTCAAAATAACGATTTAGCAGTGTGAGCACTTTTTGCTCACAAACTTTCAGGAGGTCCCCAAAACCATATTGGGATTGACAAATGCCTAGCCAACCACAAATTACCTGGTTATTATTTTCCTTTATCCCAGGGAGTCTTCCAGCATCTACATTTGTAAATATTTGATGGAGGAGGGGGCACACCTGAAGATATACGACCCCAAGGTGGAGAACACAGGTGCTCCATGGCTTCTCATCCCAGTATATGTGACGACCCTACTAGGGGTGAGTGAATCCTTCTCTGTTCTTGCGTGGCTCAATACTAGGAGTATGCCTCCGGATTTTTATTGACCCAGTGTTCTGTTTGTTCCTAAGAAGTGTGCAAAAAAAAAAAAAAATGGCTCGCAGACAATTAAATGCATGGAGGTGCTGCACTGCCTCTGTAGGACTCACCCATGATAAAGGGGGCGCAATGTTTTCAAAGCATGGTTCCCCTGCTTAGATGCGTCATTCATACTCTTGTTATGTCATAGACAGTCATTTCTGTGCATGGTTGTCAGATTCTTCATTTCTTGTGCGTTATGTTCTTGTGACGGAGGGCGCATCATTCCCTGAGTTGTATAATGCCATGCAACAAGTAGCAAGGCTGGTTCCTGTGACTTTTCCTGACTCACTGTGTGTAGATGTGGGAAAATTGTATTTGCATGACCCACTGTGGGGCTTCGGTATGGGACAGTCATGGTCACATGTGTTTCATACAATTTTAGCAATACAAGCTAATTTATCATTGATTGAAATGACAGTCCTTCTGACAACTATACTGTAACAAAGAATACTAATGAAGTACCTACACTCTTGCTTGTGGTAGACAACGTTGGGAAGTGCATGATGGTTCCCAGAGTAAGCAGTGATTGGTAAAGGACTGAACAATATGACGCGCGTTGGCAGGGGGTCTGACAGTGGGTCATGGCAATTGACTGTGCATAATGCAGCTATCATGTGTGAGTGCCACCTGCTGACAGCCCCCCCCCCCCCCACACACCTCTCCTCACCCACGACGTGCATCCTTGTTCATTCATTCACCCACAAAGTTTAGGTGCGTCCTTTATGCTCATTTGCATCATAAGGAATGCATTTTCAGTGCATGGTTCGTCAGATTCTTCATTTCTTGTGCGTTATTTTCTTGTGAAGTGTGTAATGCACATGCGACGAGTGAATGCATAATCTTGGGGTCAAATAGTAGGGGTCAAACAAATGACGGTTGCATAAGTAGCCTCTAACTGGCCTCTTCAATCTGGGAGGGAATTCCCTGCCTGTGATTTATCGTAAGAGGGATTTCGGAACTGAACAGAGGGACAATTGAAGTGCGTTTGCAGTAAACAACCTCAAAATCAACAATGTTTGGGAGGGAGTATCACTCCTTGGATAATATTTCGTGAGGGATTTCTGCAGTTAGGGTTCAAATCCCTCTACCATTCCCCTCAGCACCAACACTGTTACGTGGAAGGCAGCCTGATTGGAAAGAAATCCAGGTCTAGTAAACTGATACACTGGTGTAAACTAGTGCATGGACAGCAAATAGCTTGGGTGAGCACAATATAGTATGGGATTTATGGTTTTGTGGGTCTCATGAACAAAATGCATTTTTCCACCGATTGAATTTGAAGGACATTATAGTTGTCTGTATTATCATTCTCTAATAATATATATGGGGAGTTCAGGAATTGAGGGTCAAAGGTCACTAGGAGTCAATTTGTGTGTAAAAACTATATCAGGTGATCATGAAAGTTGTTCAGTAACATTACGGACCAATGTAACATATAGGGAGGTCAGGAATTTGAAGTCAAAGGTCATGCAGAGGTCATTTTTGGTCATTTTGTTCAAGCGGCGTAACAGGCTTCTACTCAAATAGAATTGATCGAATGAGCATGAAGTTGATCAGGCATTTAGATCAAAAACCAATATATGGGATACGTTCATGAATTGGTAGTCGAAGGTCGTCGATGGGTCAATTTCGGTTTGTCATAAGGAATGCTTGCATTTGCATAATGTGCAGACTTTGAAGGTTTATCAAATGTTCAAGAAACCGATGGATATCGTTTAACCTTCTATCTGCTCTCTTAATTCACAGTCGAGAAGCTAGTTACCATATGCACTGATCCATACGAGGCTCTGCAGGGTACTCATGCCTTTGTCATCTGTACTGAGTGGGATGAATCAGGGAGAGTCCTTCACATATTCATGGTCATATTCACATGTCATGGCCTTGACTGGGATTACATTTCAGGCAGACGTGTGTCTCTGTACTACCTCATTCTTGACTTGGGGGCACTATCCTATCTTCCAAGTCATTATGTGAAGAGGTGTGCTCATCATTTTTGGGCAGGCAGCATTAAAACTCTGTCATGGATGTCCAGGGCTTGAAGTCAAGAGCGAAATGTTACATATACGAACGCAAGTGCAGATTTCTGGTGGGGAGGGGATGGGTGTTGGGGGGGGGGGGATGGGGTTCCCTGGGTAAGTTGGATACCGTGGCACAGAGAGGAAGCCTTTAAAAAATTCCTATGGAAGTCACACTTTCCATTGTACTCGTAAAGTAGTGCAAGCATACCAGCCTTCTGGTAAGAGGATCCAGCATGTGCACAAGCAGCATTTTCCGCAACCTCAAATAAAGTTTCTTCCTATGCTCAACAGGTTGGGGGTGTGGAATAATGGGGGCATATAAGGTTAGAAATTGAGCATGTGTGGTACTTGAACCATGTGGTCTGATGGGGGCATTGTCACTGTGCCCCGCAGATTTATTTTATTTTCCTTTTAGCCTTCTTGTAATTATTCAGTGTTGGATGGGTTTTTCATTTTCCTTAAAGCCTGGTATATAAGGATTTGGCCCCTGCCATGCTGCAAGATCTTTGTGGTTGGCGACAGTGGCCTTCTTGGATTTTCGCTAAAACCCTTAGGACCCCTCCCGCCAGCAGCATCTTTTGATTGCCTTGACAAGTTCATAGGAATCTATACGTCATGTCGTGTGTGGTGTGTGACCCGACCCCAGCTTGTAAACATGGTACTTTGATCAGGTCTTAGTAGATAAGGCTGATACTTGTATGTGGGTCCCCCCCATGTGAATACATGGAACCTATTGTTTTTGGGTCAGGTCAGAGGTCACAAGGCACTTTTCGAAAGGTTGATGTGCTTTATCGGTAAACTCAAATCAGCTGAAATTTGGCGTGGAGTTCTGGCTGGCCATAATGTAAGAAGAAAGTACCAAAAGTCAGTCATAATTACATGACAATTGGCTTTAGTATCATTCTTTTCGCTGCACTGATTTCCCCTACCTGTAAGATAATGTTTCCCAGTTGGTCACCAAAGGCATTCAGATAGTTCATTGCATAGGTTGTATCCTTCAAGCGGCCTACTGTGTGGGGCCTTTTGACACAACATAGCTAAATATTATGTAACTTGGAATGATTCTCTCTTGATGCAAAGTACCCAGTTCCTTCATAATAAGGCTCCCCATAAGCATATTTATCTGTTTTCTGTTGTGCAAGGAGTGGAATAGGTGAAAAACAAGAACAACTGTCATACTGTGTGTCTGCAACTATTTATGAAGCCCCTGCACAGTTCCATACACATACTCTCCTACTAAATTTCAATAGTCAAACTCTTTACTTTTGTCCTACTTTTTCACTACTCTCATCCTACTTTTCATATTCAAACTCTTATTTGTCCTACTTTTTCAACTGGTCTGCTTGAAAGCCTGGATCATGTGACACAAATCATTTCATATCATCTCAAGAATAAAAGCGAGTATCGGATGTCTGATTGACCAGTGATATGTTCAGGGTGCTTTCCGTTCACATAAAATGTGTAAGATCGAGGTCATTGGAGGGGGTCCCAAATTTCTGTACAATTTATGTGTTACCTTTCTGTCGTCTAATTTATGAACACTGCAGCGCTTAAGCGAGGGGACAAATCTTGCAGTATAATTGATTAATTCTATCATTTCCTCCCCCCCCTTCTCCCAAAGGCCTATGCTATTCCACGAAATCTACAGCAACATGTTGAAGCCAGCATTTGCCTTTGATGGTAGGAGGAAGCTGGAACTGGGGGCTCCTTCGACAGATCGCTTCCAGGTGGAGGTCATCGGGAGGAGACATGGCTGAACGGGATGCACATGTGATGCTGGCAGGCAGTCAGGAGACCCTGAGACATCAAGGCTGAATAGGTTCAATGAATCGTTGCCATATTTGCATCAATATACTATAGTACATTCCTATGTCATTGATGGTTAAATTATTCGAGTTTAGCTGTTAGACTCTAGATGGAGGTTTACCCCACTCACGAGTACAAGTCCTGCGATTGTGTGTAAGTGTCGTACTAGCACAACAATAAATAGGTATTCCCAAACCACTGCACTAACAGTGTATAGATGGTTTTGCCATGGCACACAGAACCATGTATTCACTGTAGTTGTCCAGTGTAGTGTAGATAACTGGCTGTATCAAGAGAAGTGCTGATATGAGTGCTGAGTCAGCTTCTTGAGGAGGCTAAAAAAAGACTAAAAGAGAAGACACATTCAGTTGTATAGATCATAACATATTGGTGCATATTCCTCTTGTGTGAGAGAGGAAACTAGAGTGGATTTCCACTTTGTAGGAAAAGGAAAATTGGATCCAAGGACCGCAAATGTATTGAGGAATAAGCTGTCAAAATAATCACTAGACATTTGCATTTTTTTGTGTGTTCAGTCATTGTTAACAGAAGTTAACATAGTCAGGTACTGTGGTGGGGGGGGGTGCTCAATTGCTGACATAATTTCACAAGAGTGCCAATGGCACACTAGCTCACCTTGCCAATATATCAGTACTGATAGTATGTATTTTTTTCAGCCTGAATGACATCCTAATATGCGAAAATGAGCATGGGGAAAAAACTCTTTTCAGAAATCTCATGAATGGTAGATACATTATGGGTGCAGTTCGGGGTATATGGGACAAATGACACGAAACTGATTACATTTCATGTGTAGTATGTGCGATCAGGAATAGCACTACAAGGGGTCTCGGTCATAGGCATCGTTTTAGCCGTATGGACCGCTGTATCCCAGGTGTGTGTTACATTTGGAAGGTTCAAAAGAGTGACAAATAGGTTTGTTGAGGAGCTGTACAGAACCCTGGAATTTAGAAGCCATAGCATTAATCCCATAACCTATTGAGGGTATTGTCTAATTTGTTATTCCATACAAAGCTCCTCAGATTTTTATGAAACTTGTTGGCCAATATAGTCACTAAGCATTACTACTGTCCTACTAGATGTGGTCCATTCTGGTTGTGAGAATTTTGGATGAGGTGAGAGTCACGGGAGGTGATAGAGTTGTTTAATTTTGAATCTGCAATGAGTCGAGAACACGTGTGGGGTGCATCTTGTTGCTAAAAGGTAGCATGATCGGTGCTTTTGTTTCATTGGAGCTATAGTTTTATAGTCATACATTTTTATAGATTTTCTTGAATAACTTTCTCCATCATATTTATAAAAACATTTATAGACAAAGAAGAAAATGTATGAAGTCAGTTCCATATTTCGCCACTTTCATTCACTAAAGAATAATTAGTTACAGAAGCAAATGTTCACATGGTGAGCCTATGGAACTTTGAATACATCAATCAGTTCAGCTTCTTACTTTCAAAGTGCCTTTTACGTCAGCACTGAGTAATCATTTATTTAAGGTAGCAAAACGAATTGTTGCAAATTTATTTATATGCATCTTGTAACATAATGATAAATAGTTATATTAGAATAGGTATGTGAGGCCCATGAGAGAGAGTTGATGACCTTTGTAAGGGAAAGTCAATACTGTGAGCCAATGCATGCTGAGTTGAAATTGGACTGAATTTGGATAAGTCTCCATATAATCCTTGATTTTACTTGCCTTACATCTGCCTCAGTTATCAACGGCCAATGGAAGTCTCCATTCAGAATGTTTGTATTGTGGCGGGTCAGAACCCACATCAACGATTCATAATGCATCTCCATGTTTGGTACAGTACAGTGGTGACATGACTATGCACAGAAGCCAATAGACAACTTTTTCTTAATTTTTCATAAACCATTCTCCCCACCAGAGAAATCAATGGTAAAATGCTTGACCTTTATCACCAATAATCAACTCAAGTCTTCTTGTGGTCATGTGGGTCTGTATGTATGTAGCGATGGTCCTTGAAACCGTGGATTGCTCATTAACGTGTGAATGGTAAGTGTTGTTGTGCCACTCCGTTCAGCCAGAATAACCAGTGGAAATTAGCTTGAAAGTGTGTGCACAAGATATCCATGATCGGTAGATGCCTCCGTGGGATGGTAGTGTTTGGCATTAAAATCTGGGGCACCACAACCTACAACAGTGGTTCTGTTATGAAACAAACAACTGATCACACAACTAGGCATGACACTGGCGGTTGCCTTGTGCAGTGAACAACTTATCCTATTCGTTCATGAATTATCAGTGACAATTATAGTGGCTCTTGTATTGTTATTGAAGGAGAAGACCTCAGATTGCACAACACTAGGTTGTCGTTAAATCTAAACTGTTATTAATGGAACCTCTTCGAGCAGCCACCCTCACTATTGTTGTTGAGTGGAAGCATGACCCAGTCGAGACCACACCCCCAGAGATGGTTCCAGTACTAGGCTAATCACCTTCAGCAAATGCCGAAAAACTAGTACAATAGGTCTTTGCTTTGATCCCTTGTCTTATAGGCATACATGGAGTTGTCAATACTGTATATGACCCAATATAAGAATAACCTTACTTGTGATCGATTAACTTTATCTATGCCTGCCTTGTTGAGCGTCATGGGGGGGATCAGGCAAATAATGCCTTTGTTTGAAATTCACATTCTTGTGAAGGAAAAGGGGAAACTTCAAGAATTTAAACCGCTGCTCTATTCTTGCATGGTGGATATCGCAAAGATGTTTATTTGAATACAGGTATCTGCTATATACAGTGTCAGGTCATTGGTACAAGTCCTTCCCCTTAAATAGATGAGAATGAATTTATGGATGATTTCCATTTCCCTAATCATTTAATGGCATTAATTGTATAGAATGCCTGCCGAACAAAACATTGCAGTTGTGCCACTGAGAGGAGGCCAGTGGGTTTAACCGTCCCACATTTGGTTTTTTTTCAGATTATTTCTGCTGATGTGGAGCTGAATTTCCTCATTTTATTACATCGAGTGCAAGACTAATTGATAAGTCTTTCCATCATGTTATCATGACCATGTACATCCATTTGCAAAAGTTAAGATTCATTTACAGTTCGCTTACGTAACCTTGTCATGACATTTGTCAGTACAATCGTTCATTATGATATACGCATCGATCATGATGTAGGATTCATTCATATTAAATATCTCTCCACAACCCCAATGTTTTTCATTAATTTTTATCTTGCTATGTTTAAATGCAGAATGGTTCATACAGCATACATGATTAGAAACACTTGATCGTGTTAACATTGGTCCCAGAAGACTTTCGAATTTGACTGCTTTAATGTTTCGGATACAAAAAGCCCTAAGTGTCTCAGACTCGGTGTTTATACACAAGCTAAACTCTACTAACCAATAATTTTTCCTGTTGTGTAGACCTGCTCAGTATTCACACCAGAGACAAAATACTCAACAGACGAGCGCATATAAAGACTACAATTGTGATGAAATAGACGGTACTGTGCTTACAATGTTCAGAAGGATGTCACAAATTGATGCAAATCACTTTTCCAACTTGGATTTTTTTTTAAATTACAGGTGCGAGATTACTTGAATAAACTTCGCGAGTGAGCCAGAAGGGGAAACTAAAAGCTTATATTTGCTTCCTCCTCCAAAGCAGCTCTCCTATGTGTTGTTTGCACTAAATAACATCTAGCAAAGCTGTGATCAACAGAGTATATTGTGCAGGGTTTACCCTGCGTGGAACAGAGTTTCTCGCGGACCTCGGTCTATTCACTTGGATCTGCTCAAGATTGCAAGTGAAGAGGGGCGGTAACTTAGATTTCATTCAGTCAAATCGAGTGATGCCAAAAGGACGCTTCAAAGGCAGCGCCAATTATGTCGTTTGCACTGTACGAGGGACTGGACTAATCTATACATCCAGCATAGCGTTCACCAGCGAGGTACAGTTACTCTTGCCTTTCTCTGCCTATGCTTATGTAGTCCGTATCAGAACTCTCTTGAGTGGTAGCGACCTCATCGCCAGGTACGCTGCCTGCCTGATCAGCCAGGAATGGAAGTTACCGAGGGTGACAGGTAAGTCTC
This sequence comes from Sclerodactyla briareus, assembly GCA_026419785.1. NCBI lineage: Eukaryota > Metazoa > Echinodermata > Holothuroidea > Dendrochirotida > Sclerodactylidae > Sclerodactyla > Sclerodactyla briareus. The sequence continues at coordinate 129,979 of JAODTK010004466.1, read as the reverse complement.
GGACGCGCCGCGGAGCACTTTGCCTCGTCGTCGATTTCCGCTACCCTGCCAAGGAATTTGGCGAAGAAGAGGAGGACTCCGATGCAACCTGAGGAGTGTCCGTGATCCCGAGAGCCAGACCAGAGGGAGTCTTGGTCCTGGTCAGGTCGTTAGAGACCTCATAGTCCACCATAGATTGCACTGATACGAACATGTCCGGGTTTCTCAGAGGTGTGTTCCTGGAGAATGCGGCTCTTCTCTGTTATGTCTTTGGCAATGAAACTGAAGAGGGTTCCCATCATACAAAAGAACCTGCAGTGAAGATGAGCAATGGTGAAACCGGTTTTAAATCATAACTGTACGATTTTGTCTCTCCTGAAAGACAACCGAGTGGTTGGCACGATTGTTAGAGTGTCGCTTCCACCCGGGAGACCGCATCCCGACCGGGTCATACCAAAGACTTAATTTAACAAGGAGATCCCACCCAGTGTCTCGCCTGGTTGTGCGATCAGTGGTTTCTTCCATTAGCCACAATGCAAACACTTCAAGGCATGCCATGTGGTGCTTTCAGAAACAGCTTACTAAACGGTGACAAAAATCAAATTCATAAGGACTAATTATTGACCGTGTCTACTAAAGGAAGTAAAAAGTTTTGTGGAATATGACTGAAATACCTAAATTATGCGCAAAGTAGACACAAATATTCAACTTCCATGACCCAATTCTCATTTCATATCTATGTATTCAGGAACAATGGTGGGACCACACTTAATAATCCATGCATGGGAAATCCAACAAACTTGAACATTATACACACCAATTTTTTTCGGTGCTATCAACCAGGGTGTCCGACCTACGGCCCGCGGGCCAGATCCGGCCCGACCGCCAGTGTTGCGTCCGGCCCTCCAGGATGCTCTACAGTGTGCCCCGTCCCAAGGTGGCTTTTTTTTGTCAAATCAGAAAGCCCAAAAGGCTAGTGATTTCTTGACTCTTTTTGACAAACTATAAGCAGACACTAAAGGGAGATTGTACCAGTTGTTATGGGAAAACATAACATCTGTCAAATTTCCCATTTTGCCAACCACCAAATAGGGTTGATAAGATACTACACATAATTTCGGGGGGATTTTCGACTTTGACCGCTGGTGACCTCAAAACAGTAGCGTTCATAAATCATCATCGGGAAAACACATACAAGTATGAGCTTCATCCATTAGGTGGGGTCGAGCTTTCGTGTTCACAAGCATTTAATTGGCCAAATATTAATCTCACAAAGTTTCTATTTTGGACAAAGTTCACACGACCTATATACCAGACACAATAGGGGTCCTGTACTTCCCATAAGAAAGCTAAACACCAAAATTGAACCCGATCAGCCCAACCATCTGGGACTTATCGTGTTCACAAGGTTTTCAGACTTTGACCTCTGGTGAACTCTGAACCTGACCCCAAAACAATAGGGTTCATTGTACTCATCATGTGGAACGCACATGCCAAGTATAAGTTTCATCTATCAAGGTGGGTCGAGTTATCGTGTTCCCCAAGGACAAAACATGGCCAAATATGGACTTTCACAAATGTTCCTTTTGACCAAAATTCACCCCCGACCTATACCAGAAAAAATAGGGTTCCTTACTCCCCATAAGAAAGCTAACACACAAAATTTGAACCATCAGACCAACAATATACTATCGGGTTACAAGGTTTTTCAGACTTTGACCTTGGTGACCTCAGATGACTCTGACTTGACCCACACAACAATAGGTCCATGTACTTATCACGAGGAACAACACCTACCAAGTATGAGCGTCATCCAATTTTTTCCAGGAGGGTCGAGTTATCGTGTTCACAAGCCGAAATTGGCCAATTATTGACTTTCACACATTTCTATTTTTGACCAAAATTCACCCGACCAATACCAGAAAAACAATAGGGTTCCTGTAATCCCCATAAGAAAGCTACACACCCAAATTTGAACCCAAGCAGACCCCAAACCATTCTGGACTTATGTGTTCACAAGGTTTTTCAGGACCCTTTGGACCTCTGGTGACCTCTGGACCTGACCCAAAAACATTATTTTGATGGGGTTTTTCGTTGTATCTATATTCATTTTGGGGACTTACAAACATACCAAGTCTGAACTTCATCTATCCAGGTGGGGTGAGTTATCGTGTTCCCAAACAAAAACTGGCCAAATTATTGAGTTTCACAAATTTTCATTTTTGACCAAAATCCACCCCCCGACCTATACAGAAACATAGGGTTCTGTTACTCCCCATATAAGAAAGCTACACACCAATTGGAAACCAATCGACCAACCAATATTGACTTATCGTGGTGTTTCACAAGGTTTTCAGACTTTGACCTCTGGTGACCTCAAAACAGTAGGGTTATGAACTCATCTCGTGTGAACACACATACAAATGTATGAGCTTTCATCCTTCAGTTGGGTCGGGGCGTATCGTGTTCACAAGCCTAATTGGCCAAAATATACTCTCACCAATTTTCTATTTTTGACCAAGTTCACCCCCGACCTATAGCCAGAACAATAGGGTTCCTGTACTCCCCATATAAGAAAGCTCACACCAAATTTGAACCCAACCAGCCCCAACCATTATTCTGACTTATCGTGTTCACAGGTTTTCAGACTTTGACCTCTGTTACTCTGACCTGACCCCAAAACATAGGGTTCCTGTACTCATCAATGGGAACACACATACCAAGTATGAGCTTCATGCTTCCAGTTGGGGTCGATTCCTCGTGTTCACAAGCCGCGTCACATATACACATACATACATACTCACACACTGTCCATGCTGACCTTGCATGATTCCTCTGACTTCGTCAGGAATTAAAAAATTAAGCTTTCCGACAATTTGAGGCCATTTTATTGCGATTGTAGGCTCAACCATTGCACCATTCTGCATGTAAAAGACAATTAAGTGCTTTTTTTTTTCCGCCCAAGGAGATAGTTAGGGCTACTTATTTTCGCTAACTTCAGAACCACCCCTGCACTTTTGCATTTCGAGCGCTGCTCACTGTCAAAAGAGGATAGCAGTATTCAGGGAATACAATGTCAATAGCATCACACAAACCAAACTTCAGCAGTATGATGATATCAAAGGACAGTTAAGGATTACCTGAGTCAATAACTAAAAAGAAGTATCTATTTGAAAAAGTTGCACGAATTTTCTGCTCAGCCATCATTTTTCGGCCAACTTCATTCATTCATCTGTTTTACCAGGAAGAAAAATAAATCATTGTGCTAGGCACAGCGGGCAGGGGGGACCATTTTTGTTGCCATAGACTTCAAGCAAAAAAGAGGGTTTATGGGAGCCCCTTCCTTCATCATAATCATTTCACTTCCCTTGGCCTTTCTTCTCCAAGGGTTGGACACCTGCTATAAACTATGTCAAAATAGATACACTTGAATAGCCACCTCTAAGTTAAAATTGTTGGAGAGTAAAGGTAGTCCATACCTAATAAGTTTCATGCAAACCACTGCAGACTTTTGAATTACCAATGCATTATGCAAATAGACATGTTGAATGACCTCCATTGATGCTGGATCCATGATAAAACAGTTCGGACAATCGGAACTAAAGATAACCATACCCACCAGTTTCAATGAAATCCAACCAACTTCAAGATTCACATAACTTTAAATATGCAAATTAGAGTGTCCATTAAAAAAAATAGTGTATGTGGAGGTGTATGGTCAAAGCTGTTGTGGCACCTCCTATTTTCAACCGAAGACAATAAAATTTGCAGAAAGTTGCATATTAACATTGAAATAGCCCAAGAGCCTTTTGTATCAGTTATCCACAGTATAGTTTATTGCATGGTGTGCATTTTGGTGTGTATATACCAACTATAAGGGCACCTACTGAATTAGACTTTGCCATGTATATATGCTGTAAAGTAGTTTGATTGCAAAATACTGCAAGGTTGGCCAGATACCATCATTCCCATAAATGTAAGTCGACCATGAGAGAAAGTAACCGGGGTGGGGGGGGCCTGGGGGGGGTACCTGCAGGTCTATTATGTCTGCCTGAACCAAGTTCAGAAAGAGACAAGTTTAGCGATCACTTGTGGCATGGGGTCTGGGTCACACTTGCTGTTAGGAGATTTCTCGAAAGGGTGATAACAATTTAGTATAAGGAAAAAAAAGGAGTGAACACAATCGATTAGATTTGGGGCCACGAAATTCACGTATGCCCCATTCACAGGCTTCCGAGCAGACCCAGTTGAAAAAGTAAGGAGAAAAGTGGACCATTTAATTTTCGGTCCAAAAGTGTGCAAAGCAGGAGTTTGAAGAGAAAGTAGGATAAAATTAGGAGATGGCAGGGCTTCACAAAATCATTTGGTAATCTCCGGCACCCCCTCCCCAAAATGGATTTCAAAGTTTATACTCTACCTGTCAATTTCCTTGAAGCCCTACAGGATTTTTGCAGTATAATTTGGTTGTCGCTTTGCTTTGCCTCCTCAAAGCATTCTTCACAAACAGTAAAGCAAAGCCATCATAGATTGCCATGGTGACAACTGCCCCAGCACCCCTGTTCGTGAAAATTCCTGGTGGGGAAAAGTAATGCGATATGGGAAAAAAAGAAAAGTTATTATATGGATATATTCCAAGAAGGAACTCATTGCACTGGACAGGTACTCAATTCATACAGCTATAGAAAGAAATGATCACTATATTGTTGTGGCCTAAACCATACAAACTTTTGAAATACTCCCAATACATTTTGAACCTGTGGTACCTATGATAACCAGTTTTCTATCGAGCTAAGCAACTTTTGCCTTCTTTGCAACATTTTTCCACAAATAACTGGATCAAAATTGTTGAAGCATGCATAAACTACCTGTATAGAGCACCAATGGTGCAGTAGTCACACACACCAACGTACCAAGACGGCCGAATGTACAAATTATGGATGAATGTTCAAGATCATTGAGGTAAAGAAGGCAGTTTTCAAACAATGATCGTCCGATCGTCAAGAAGCCTTAAGAGTAATAACATTGGGGTGGTCCATGCCTTATCTTGATAATGGTGTATCCTAGTTCCTGATGATAAGATCAAGGCCGGGATTTTTTCCTTAAAAACGCAATGCTCTGTATTACTCCAGGAACCCCTGAGGTCCCAGCCATCCATGGCAAGTGGATTTGCCTCCCTACAAGGAGTGAAAAAAAAAGAAACGAGTATAAGATAGGGGTCTTGAGGCCTATTGCATTTGAATTGGACCTCACAAAGGCCCCCCCTCGCACTGATGCATTTCCCGGAAGGGGGCCCTCAGAACTTGCAGAGCCGATGAACTTCCCCAGTTCTCATAATGATTTCTTTTTAAATCACTGGATATGGTGAAATACGGCGGCCATGCTATGAACAGGCCAATATCACTCCCATAAATATTTAAACAAGGCGATCGCCACCAGTTTCTCGCCTGGTTACGCGATAAGTGTTTATTTCTATAGTCCGTATAGTCACCATGCAAACAATTACAAGGCATTCCATGTGTTGCTGTAAGATTGGAGATATTAGCATTTAACAGGAAACAGCTCATCAGTGACAATTGCAATCGTAAGACTGATTCTTGACAATGTCTCTTAAAGGAGTATATATAAGTTTTGGGGAACTGTGACTAAGATTGCCTAAATTATGCAAATTTTGGCAATTACCCAAGTTCATGAAAATATGGGGCGCGAACTTTCAACCATCAAGCATAAATTATGCAAATAGACAACAGGAATGACCTCCAGTGACCCTCGACCATCCTTGTTTGGAAATTTTTGGAAACTCGGTAACCATACACCAAGGTTTCAGAATCCAAGCAACTTGAAGATTGTGCAGAAATTATGCAAATAGGTATGTTGTTGAATGACCTCATTGACCCTGAATCTGTGGTAAAAAGTTTTGGGACGGAAGGTAGCCAAATTCACAAGTTTCGTGAAAAATCTGACAAACTTAATGACCATATTTACGCTGAAATCCGATCAGTTCATCTACGTTTTATCCCGCATCTATGTGCCAAACATTAAGTTCACCATAGCACCTACGGTTCATCCTTACTTTGTAAAAAGCCTAAAACAATAAATAACATACAATAGGCTAATAGTAGTTACTTAATAAGTGACTTTTGTGCCAAAAAATCTAATCAGATCGTGTAGACCCAACCCCGTTGCTATCCTGAAAATTTTGCGCAATTGCACCTAACCTTGAAAGATACTCTGATAACGGGAGTGGGGCACACACAAATACGTGCACGCACACACCAGTACACACCAGCCAACCATAGTGACACTAAGGCTCCTCCTGGATTTCCTTAGAGAAAATGAGGAGGCGGCACTTCTTTTTTTTCTTTGGTGGTGACATGACCGTTGCTCATCAAGATGTTTATATTACCAGATGGGTGTCCCACATGTAGCTCAAAAAAATACTAAATAGCCATTCAGAAACTAGAAATCGATAATAACCACTTCTAGGTAAAATGCACATGGGAAGAAATCCAGGACAGGTTTTGAAAAGAGGAAAGACGGGGTCGAAGAGGGTTTTGTCACTTGACTTTTATCAGAGAGGGGGCCTGTTTTATTCTCTATGTTCTACAATTACAGGGTCTACAACCTAAAAACATGCTTCCAAATTGTTCCTTTGGTCAAGAGCAAAACAGATTCAATAAGTTAGCGACTGAAGCCAAGAAGAAAAAAGAGAAATTTCGAACTCTCTAAAGAAGGCGAGCAAAGCGGGTGGGGACGCCAAACATGAAATTATATTCCATATTGCCTAAAATTGAGACTTATGTCCCCGGGAATTTTCATTTTAAGAGCAGTTCCTAAGGAATGAGTTCGCATCTGGTTCCGGCGGACACACCTTTCATCGCCCAGAACGCCACACTTGAAAGGGATAAGGAATTTGGAGCCAGGATAAGAAAGGTCCACAAACCTTTAAAATTACTTCAAAGAAAGAAACAGAGTATCCACACTGTAGCATACCGATAATGTGAATGACAGGTTTGGGAGTGGGCATGGGTTGCCGAATGCTGTTGTCTTTCTTACGGACTGATTTGGGGCAATCCAATAGTTATTTCTTCAAGATCTGAAACAGCAGACAACTGAAGTACGTATATTTATTGCTTTCCAATTCATCATATCTCTGTGCTACATGTTCTTGGCATAAATCATGCAATCACAGGTTCAGTTGTAATTAATCATGGCACCAACCATCTAATAAGGAAATCTATCCAAATTTGAACTGAATAGTTAGCGATGATTACCGTAGCGCGCCTAGTGGTAAATAACAACGTAATGCACAGCACTACTTTTACATGGACTACTACTGTTCGCGCGTGAACAGTGAAAACAAGAGCTTTGCATGTGTTGCAAATCCGAGTTAGGAGGACACGGTCACAGTGACTCAGCCAATGTGTTCATTGGTTTAATATAGCTACTGTTAGGCTAGGCCTAGGTCGGCATTTTCAGGTTAGCCTGCTAAGATGAGTTAGTTGTGTGACTGACTGACACTCCATTTGAAAGGCAAGAGAAATGCTCGGATGGTTTTGTGTATGCCAAAATTAGGCTAGCACAGGAAATGTACGTCCGGTGTATGCCGCAAAGCCTGACATGAGAATTTGTACGCCAAAATGTAGGCCAAAATCTGGCGGCGTACAACCTGAGTAGCCTATATGATTATGAATTGAGCTTTGCATGACCACTGTTAGCCTTTACGGATGTGTAATGATTCATGATGCGAGATCACGCGAAAGCCTAGGGGCCTACATCACAATAGCGAAATTACGACCTATATTGACGTCAGTCGGGTGTAACGAGAGCTGAAACCCTGTACAAAGTCAAATGGGACAGTTTTCTTGACATCGTGTATCAAATGTTCTGATAGGTCAGGTACCATGCCTTCCAGCGTGCACGAAAGGTTGAAACCATTTCATCGATTATTTGTACCTGTGCAGAAAAAATTGCCACACAACACTGGAAAATGGGAGTAATTCGAATTCAAACGCTTAGGATAAGCCCTCAGGTGATAACGAATAATATTAAGGGTCATGACTGTGCACTACACTACACGGTTACGCGCTGACGTAACGGCGGAATCCATGAATTGAAAGGAGTTTCAGCACTATCTGCCCTCGGGCTAATTTTACCTGGAGTAGAGTAGGAGTAGAACTAGGCGCCCAGACCCAGAGTGAACTTAGAACGGAGTAGGACACGTCTGTGGGTTAAATTCCAACTTTCAAGCCCAGACGCTTCAGCATTAACATGCAGTCAAGGACATACACTGGTACGCCTTGCACTGTCACATCTGTGTCACACGGTTGGGTTCCGCGAAATATGTTGTCGAAGGTGCGTTTCTTACCCGGGGTTGAGTTTCTCGCCAAAACCCGGGAACGACTAGTCCGTAACTCAAGCTGCATACAACATACCCGGCCCACAATGACCTATATAATTAGTAATTGTAGGTCAGTGAACTCCGGCTCGCAGTCACTGACGGGGGATGGTTCAACTGCGTTGGGTTATGGGAGAAAGTTGTCGACGGTTGAGTTCTTTTATCACGGCAGCGGGGTTGAGTGTATCGCCAAAACCTAGCCTGTTGAAACAGCGTTTGACTTCGTTCCCCTAGTATCAGCCTCATTCACTCATATGTGCAGATTGGCCCTTTAACCAATTCGGTGTGATTTGCCCTAAACAAACGCCGAGTGCGACTTCGTTCTGCTCGCTGTCGAGCTGTATCATGGGCGTGATAGTGGCGAGGCGGTGCGACATCAAACGTGATGCGCAATCGGACATTATTTCTTTCACGAATAAATTACGGGAACGCCATGTATGCTGGAAAATTACTACTATGGTCTGACTTGTAATTAATTTAGATAACCTCCAACCAAGTTCCGGCTACGTTAGAATGGATATATTCTTTTTCATGCCCATTACTTGAAGGATTCATATTTTTATGAAACGTTGCGGCGGTACCACAACAAGCCGCAATACGCCCGCGCATAGCCGATACAGTGCTTCGCTCATTTTAGGAATCAAATGCATTCATTCTTCGATAAAAATTCATTTTCGGTGTTCGTAAAATGTTATGGAAAGTCTTCTGTAATATCCTGGACCGATATATTGGGCGATTTTCCGCGAAAATCTATTCAGGGTGCTCACATCCATATGGCATACCAACAAAACCCTTGCGTGGATCAGATCTTTCCTCATTAAACGCCTCCGAGAGTACTCGTGTGATGGAAAAAATCTTCACCTTGGAACCCGGTTCTCAGCGGTGTTCTCAAGGCACGTCTAGGACCCCCATTTGTTCATCCTATTTATTAATGATATTGCCGACGTGTCAACACACATACCAACCTGAGACTATTCGCTGATGATTGCATTGTCTACAATCCATCACCGCCTGTAATGATGAAGCCCAGCTCCAGAAAGATCTTAAGACAACCTCACAACTGGTCGAAAAACTGGGAATGAAATTCAACGGCCTCTAAATGCAAAACCATGCGGATTTCCAGAAAACGGCAACCAGGAAAAGCGCTGATTACACCATGCTTGGACAGGCCCGGGAAGAGGTGGAAGAAGACAGTACCTGGGGGTGTCCTCAAAACAACTTGAAATGGGACAAACAACCCACCCGCCTCGTCCCAAGGCCACTGGTGTATTTGAATTTTCATTCAGCGAAACTTCTCTGCATTGCCACGGAAAGTGAAAGAAAACCTCTCTGTAACACTTGTCCAACAACACCTTGAATATGCCTCCGCAGCATGGAACCCCAGTACAAAACCAACCGAGACAACTCCTCCAGAAATTCCACGGCGACTGCTGCAAATTTGTTAGTGGCACTACGATACACTTCATCTGTTAACTCGAATATTGGCCAACCTAAACTGGAAATCGGTTGAAGAGAGACGACAAAACCAAAGGATAGCAATGTTTCATAAATGATCCATAAGAGCTGCCATCGCCCTGGATAGATCTACTAACCTAAGATGGAGCAGAAGAACTAGAAGCACGGCACCCTTTCTGACAATTTTGAAGTCTCCCATCATTCGTCCATCCCAACACCTACATTCATTCTTCATCGAATCATTTAACCTCGGAATGCAACTTCCAGAATACACTATTAATACCAATTCTATACAGTTATTTAGACACCGACTCATGGACGCGACCAACTACTAGACGAAATCCACAAAAAATTAGCCTCTGCTCTCGCGTAGAAGTCAAGACCTCCAGTTATTCCTAGCGGAACTTTCGAGGGAAACTACAAGGTACAATGTACTCCATATCAACGCCCGTGTGCTTACTGATCTGACATCTACTTCACCTGAATCGTAATGAGCAAAATCCCAATTATCTGGGATTTGTCAAAACGAAGTCCTGTCAGGACGATATGTTGGGGATATTCGACCGTGGTATATATAACTAAAGAGCGATAGCCCCCCTCTATTTTAGGACGGCTCTCCATATCGTCTGCTCTTAGCAGGCTCGCCCAACCCGGCACACCTGCAAATCTGCAATTTTAGGACGGTTATGTCCAGGGGCTGGCGCCTGGGCCCAGAAATTTCGGGGTGGATCTTCGATGACAGCAAGAAGTAGTAACTCGAAGTGACCCGATATCTAGAGACCAAACTGCCTCGATGTCGATAGCAGACTTCCACTCACCGAGGCGCGTATCCGGGGGGGGGGGGGCAGGCCTTTGGGGGCCGGCGCGAGCCCCCCGGGTGAGAGAAGGAGGGGAAAGGAAAATGGGGGAAAAGAAAGAGGGGAGAGGAGAACAAAAAAAAGAAAAAGAGGGAGCGAGAGAAAGAGGGAAAGGAAAAAAAGGAGTAGAAAAAGAGAAAGGGAAGAGAATAAGAGAGGCGGAAAGGGAGAAGTAAAAAATGAGAAAACCCAAAAACTGAAAATTTAGGCTATTGTGAGTCATATACTCAAATTAACCTTGTCGAAGAATGGTCCTGCGATTTTTAGCACGACCCCCCCCCCCCCCCCGGCGCAGCTCGCTGGTCAATCAGTGTTACACTCATCAGCCTTCCGGTACCTCTGATATATATAAATCCGCCACATACCCGCTACAAAAGGCACTGAGTTTGAACTCAAGTCCGACATAATTTATTTGACTCCTTTGTCGAAAGATGGACCATGATCTGCTTCGAGCCCGCAGAATGACTTGAATACATGTCGACCTGTTACACCTGTTAAACCCACTCGAAAACCCATTCACGGCGTGGTTCTTTTTTATCCCCTGCCCAATTAAATCCTAATAACATCCGCATCATCACTCAGCCGACGATGGTGCTCCGCTTAGAATGGCCCTTCATAATACCCCCCCCCCCATCAATAATTACAAGCACTACATTCAGGTGCATTGTAACCAATTCAGCAACACCTTGTCTTAGGCATCCGGCAAGTGCAGTAATCAAGTTTTTTTTTGAGATCGAGAACTCCAGTAGCGCCACTCGGCGAAGAATGGGAGAAAAGGGAGCAGGTGAAAGCCGAAGTGAGAATGTTTTACCACCCAAAATATCTACTGAGTGCCGGCCCACAAAAATGGTGGTTTCGTCGTCACCCTTCATGATTATACGCACCTTTGTTGAGATTTGCGTAAATTTATTTCGGATAATATACAACCACCATTTTAAAATTTCTAGCGCCCCTACACAAACTGGGATGTGAAAAGAGATCAGGGAAGATTGGGTAGTGCCTTTTCTTAACATCGAGGAGGCCTTATATTCTCAATTTTCTATGTACACTACTCCTCCCAATCTTACATAAACATAGAATAATCTAGCCCGTAGCATTGCGAGTGGTGGGGGTGGGGCGGTCACGTGCACCCTCCGAAACCCAATGGGCCTTTCCACCCATGCCCCCCCGCCTCCCGCAGATGTATTTTCGAGGAAAATTCGTATTCGACGACGACCATTTGATATAGATCCTGGCTAAATTGTGGTTATTTATTAAAAGAGAGGGCAAGTGATTGAGCCAAATTTGCTTCGAACGCACTAAAAAGTGTACAAGGTTAGTGCTTCGCGCGTGGTACTAACAGTGGTGGAATTCGTCCCGTTTCTCTCCCCTTCTCCGGACACCTCTGCATGCTCTATGTGAGAAATTTGCCTCTTGGCCCCCTAGCTATTATCCTCTTTGAGGTGAAAATGGTACAAAAACAATCCGCATTGAACTTTGAACTTAAACCCTCTAGCCTCTTGTTCCGTTCTTCTCTCTCTTCCTCCCTCTCTCGAACCAGCGCCAATTTTGAACTGCGTAGCCTTCTCCGGGGAACTTACTCTCGGAAGTTCACTACTCTATATTGCATAACGTTTATATCATGATTGGAACAGTAGAGCTAAAGCTGCTAAATTTTCCTAAATTTATGCTGGGCTCCTGATTTTTCTCAAACCTGTCAGATGTGCTCTGGAAATCTTGTTGAGAAATTGCGCGCTTCGTCGCGCCAATGGTGGAGATAAGTATGCGCAGCATTTGTTGCAACCTTCTGGTCTAGAATTTACAGTCGGCAACGACACATGTCCATCTATTTCTAATTTCCATTTCCATTCCACCGATTAACAAAATTTGTTATCACAATGCCGGTAGAACGAAATTTTGAGCGTTGGGGGGGGGGGCTGGAGGTGGATGACGGATCTGGGGGAGCGGTTTAAGGGGAGTGGGTGTCCCCCTCCCCTTTGGGAGAATTTTTTGCATTTTCAATACCCTCAGATGCAATTTGGTGCCTATAAAGCCTTCCAACCACTTGGTTCCTTCAGAAATATTTTTCCAATTCACATGTTCTTAGATGCGATTTGCTGCTATGAACCTTGTGATTTTTTTTTTTTTCTGCAAATTGAGGCAGTGGAGTTTCCTTCTTCTGGAGTGGGTTCTAAACTCACCTTTTCGGGGACTGCCGGAGTTCTCCTATCCCACATTGGGAATTTTGTGCATTTTCAGGTGGCCTGAGATGCAATTTGGTGCAATATAGACTCCAAACACACCTTTTTCCAGAAATAAATTGTGCATTTTTCCGCCATGCCTTTAGATGGGATTGCTGCTCAAGTCCTGTGATGTTTGCTGCAAATCAAGGGCAGTGGGTTGTTGATCTAAATTCTCACCTTTCGGGACCACCAAGGTCCCCCTTCTCCCACTTTGAGAAAACTTTTGCATTTTCATGTGCGCCTAGATGCATTTGGTGCAATAAATGACCCCGAACCACTCAGCTTCCGTCCAAATTTTTTGCATTTTTGAATGTTTTAGAAGCGATTTGCTGCTCTGAATCTTGCGATTTTTTCTGCAAATCGAGAGCAGTGAGTTCCCTTTTTGGAGTTGGTCTAAACCTCACTTTCAGGGGACTACCGAGTCCACCCCCCCCCCCCCCCCACACACACACACTTTGGGAAGATTTTGCATTTTCGGGTGTGCCTCAGATGCAATTTTTGTGGGCAATATAGCACTCCTCCAAAACCTCACTTCGTTCGAGAACATATTGCTCATTTCCCATGTCCTTAAATGAGATTTGCTGCTCTGATTCTTGTAATTTTGTTTCTGCCAAATCGAGGGGGGTACGGGACCTTCTCTGGAAGTTGGTCTGAATCTCACCTTTAGGGGACCGCCAAATCCCGCCTTTCCTCACGTTAAGAATTGTTTACATATTCAAGTGGCCTTAGATTCAATTTGGGGCAATATAGCTCACGACTCCAAAACACCAACTTCGTTCCAGAAATACTTTTGGCATTTTCACATGTCGGTAGACTCATCGATGCGCCAAGTTGCTACTCTGGATCTTGTAATCTTTTTCTGCCACACTGAACTGATCACCTGGCGCAGTAAATTCCATTTTTCGGGAGTTTACCTAGCTGAATGTTGGGGACTGCCAAATCTCCCACTCTTCCCCACTTTGAAAACTGTCTCATTTTCCGGTGGCCTTAGAGGCGATTTGCTGCTCCGAATCTTGTGTTTTTTTCTCTGCAAAATGTGCGGAGCCCTAGTGCATTAATGCCTTTCGTTGGAAGCTGGTCGTAATCCCACTTTTCAGGAAGCATGCATCAAGGCACTCCAGTGAGTGCATTCTGGATGACCCAGGTATATATAGATTTTTCTTTACCACGTTCCGTTTCTTTCGACGCAAGTCTCTAAGAAAGATTGCCCAATATCATAAAGGGCGCTCGATTTCATTGCAGTTTACGGATGACGGTTCGATAAATACGCTTCGCGCGCCAAAACCTTTGCTCAATTCAGTGATAAGTCTATTTAAAAACTACGATTGCCTCACACCTTTGCCGATTTAGAAATTTTATCGATTTCTGCCTGCCTAAACTCTCTCTCTCTCTCTCGTTTTTTTCAATATCTATTTCGGCTGTCCGCTTTTGGGAAACCATCTTGGGTAAACTGCTTTCTCCGAAATGTGAGAGCTGGGAAGGGGGCGGGCGCATCCTCTTCCTATGATGTCCACCCTTCAGTCAGATTATCCAGGACACCATTTTTAAAATATGCAAGTCACCATAAACTAGTCTAGAGAAAAAATATCTCGAATATCATACTTTAACATACAGGCAACGCTCTCATGTTCACCATTGCGTCGCGAAGCGCGCGTAATTTGGCGCCCATATTGTGGATATTGCTCGAGAGAATGGTGGGACATCAGCAGACAAATTCAAGCAATCTGGGGACTGAGGTATGTAGGAAGTTGGGGAAAAGCATGAATGACGTCAATGTTGTCTGTAGTGGTTTTGTAAAAGCAAAAAGGGTTTTTTGGGACCCGGTGTGCGAGGTGGGGGGGGGGGCGGAAAGGGCCCTTCGCGCCCTCCAATTTTTTCACTGAGGGGGGGGAGGCTGGCGCCCCCCCCATCCCCCCCGTTTTCCTACGGCCCTTGTGTGATCATAAATGCCCATGTGTGAAGCTTTATTCAACATATTGTCACTTTGCTGATCAGAGAAGGGCTAACTTCAGGGTGTTGGGTTCAATCCTAGCCCCACTTGGTTTACGTAAATTGTAAACTGGCAGTTCTTGAAAATCGGGGCCGATCTTTGTCGTACCGTGTAAACGCAATTACGTTGACTTATTGTTCGCAGCGACAATAATTTTGGCTTGCCCGACACATTCAACATGTTGAACTTTGTCGGCCGACTATTTGGGAAACGGGAGCGATTCCCAGCCATAGCAACCACAGATAACGAGCAATTTCAGTGCGGTACGATAAAAAAGTGACTGTAAATATGTAACAGTAATTATTTTGAGAATAAAACGCGCGGTGTTATGATTATTCCTATGTTTTTGTTTCAGAAATAATGTAGAATTGAAGTGATACGTATGCTAGTTTTTGTTGCAAATCGCCAAAAACGAAGTGCGCAAATGGATACGCGCTGGTGATAACTGCGCACACACCGCGTATAACAATCTGGTCTGAAAGTATTTTTGCAAGCTTTTCCATCATGGGGTAATGGTTACTGTGCGGAAAATCTAACTTATTGTCCATGCTTGTCTTGGAAACCAACATAGATACTTGCCCAACCGGAAGAATTTGGTATGTATCTCATCACATCGGCATAAGAAGGTCTGCGTTACTCGTTACAAGGTTTTCTCTTATTGGTTTCTCGTTTTGTAAAGTATTGATTGTTCTCTTTTGTAGGTTATGGATCATAATTAATTGGTTAGCCATGGAAAAATTCTTGGATTCAGTGCGCATCGTCCCGTCATGAGCTGAATTACTCTATATAGTTCCTCTCCCAGGTCGAGAAAAGGTATCTGGCAAGGCCACTAAAATTTGAGGACGATTTTTTCCGAAGCATGACCTTTTCGTGTTTTTCGTGTTGCACCTATTTGTAAACTACTATGGACTCGGAAGCTAGAAGAAAACCTCAGAGGTTTTGGGGGGGGTGGGGGTGTGGGGGGGGGTCAAGCACTCACACCCCCAGGTTTCGGATATCTGCCTAATTGCCTTGTTAGCCTCATTTTTCATATTCGAAATTTAATCACCACCTCCGATGTCCCCCACCATTAGCCAACAGTCAATAGATGTTAGCGCGATCTGGCAGGAGTGATCCCCTGATTTCGGTGGATGTAGTGGGGTGTACATTGGATTTCGTCGGACTGTTCTCCTGTGCAAGCTAAGGTACGATATCTTTAGATGTTGATGTACGTACGTACGTACGTGATATTGCTTTCGCATGTTCCAGAAAGACGACAGAGTAAAGAATATTGAATTCACAGATAAAAAGCTCAAATATAGGCAACGTGCGAAACTCATGGGGGCACTTTGTGTTCGTATCCCATAGCCAAGACGAAAAATGCGATATTCATACATTTTGTGGTGTATCGCCACTGAAACCTTACAATTGTTGTTTTTTGTTTTATCTCTCCACATAAAAACTTGCAGAAATTCTGACTGAAATCCGGTTTCGAAACTCGAATCAGCATTTATTTCGGTTTTTGGCTCGATATGCGTCGCATGAAAGCCTAGCCTTCACTGTTTGATCATGTACATAGCAATTGCATGTCGTAAGAAACTTCTTCGGAGGTAAATCCCATGATTTGGTCTGGTAATACTTCATCTTTGGGGCAACGTTAATACCATCACCAATTTCGTCCCCTCCTTATCGCATCATTTTGTGTGGCGTTCCGGCGAAGGAAACAAAATAATATAGCAGCTTTTCGGAAATGGAATCGTAACCGATACTGTAAATATAGAAGTTGTATGCTCGTTAGCTACCGAGAAGCCTGAATTTTCCGTCTGCATCTACATGTCGGCAGGTATTGCCGACCCACATTCGAGCAATCAGTGGATGACGTTCGATAGCAAAAATGACTCCCTGATGCAATTAAGACTGCATTAATCAAGTTTCCTTCATAGATCTGGACAGAGTCTGTAAATGTGATGCCGATTCATAAAAAGACCTTCATTATGTTGAGACTAAATGTAGTTTCGTTCGAATCCTCTACACAGTATGGAAGACTGCTAAATATGCAAATTTGACCTCCATGAACCTCCACTTTTGCTTAACTTAAATGTATTCCGACAATCTACATCAACGAAGTTTTGTTATATTAATACAAAATTTGAAGAACTAAAGAATAAATGGATCTGTAGGCTCCTTCCTTCCCTTGAAGTTTGAACCTATCATAGATTCCATGTATGGCTGTGCTGACTTTCAGTTCGATTGGACAATTTTGGAGAGATCAGGGGCGGCTGTAGGATTTTTGTTTGGGGGGGGGGCAAATTTCAGGTGACTTGATATGGTGGGGGGAATCTAAGGGGAGGGGTGTCCCCCCTGTCCGTTGAGATTTTTTTTGCAGATAACTGTTGAAATAACTTTGATCTTTCACATATTTTCACTGCCATTTCACGCCAAAAAGTGCTAATGTCTTGAATTTCAGTATGTTTTGTAGACCGTTTCACAAATAATTCCATATACAGTGCGTTCTGTAAAATATCCGTTAATAATGCTTAACTAAATACATGGGTCCGAACTAATGTTCAAATATTACCCAATAAACGAATTATAACCCGAGCAGCTGGATCAATCAATTTCAAAGCACAAATTTTGTAAGCCTTTGTTGCCAATTACGGAATCACTGACAAGAACCAACTATACCTCCCCCTGTGACATTAGCCCCATAAACAAGTCATGTTAGCTTGAAGACGGCGAATCGCACTTGCTGCTCAAATTTAGTAATGAATCTAGAATGTCCCACCTTAAAAATATTTCCTCCCATTGCCATTAAAGCTAAGGAACGAACGGTCTGCCTAGCGTTTTCTCAGGTAGGTTTCAGTCCTTCTTAACACAGAATACGAATCTCTGCGGTAGCGGAAGATATATGAGTGGCCATAAATCCGTCAGAGGAAGTGCAAGGTAGGGAACATATCTCGCATTCGTTGAGTTCGGAATTGTTCAGTTATCCGCCTCATTGTCCAGGGAATCCTTCGGGCGTTGTAGTGCTGTTTTTTGTCTATCATGTGTCAGTAGATTTGCCTCTGGGAAAGAGTGTTTTTCTTTGATCTGCGGTAATGGTCATCAGACGACTACACGCTTTTCCTCAGGCCTCTTTCTGTATCCCCATTGGTCCCCGCGGGTGATTGGATACCCATCGCGTCTGGACACACATCAAAGTCATTGGCGATAGAAGGTCGTCTCTGAATACCGTTTCTTCTATACGTTGTTTGAATCCGTGTCCAAAGGAGGTAGAATGTTCAACTCTAAGGTAGTTCTCTGCGTTTGAGAATACCATTTGTGTACCCCCACCGAATTTTGCTTGGTACCGTCTCCAACGCGGCAACGCATAGCGATTGAGAGGAAGAAGAGCGATGATAGACCAGTTTCGGTTAATTAGTTATTGTAACACGTAAAACAGAAAGTTACTAATAGCCTCGGGACGCTTTCACAATCTTGCTTTTTTCGGGAACTCTAGGACGAGATTATCCCCGATAGCAAAACTGGTTGGTGAGTGGGTTAAGGTGCGTTAAACATCCGGCGAATCGAAGTAACTGACGTGTTTAGTGACTGAAAACTCAAGACCTTCGATTAGCCGGGAAGTAGGATGGATTGTTTCGAATAATGAACGAACCAATGAATCCCCAGGAATGGTAATGGAGTGTATGGGGCCTTCATCTTACAAATCCCTTCATTTGAAATTTATATTTGGGGAAGTTTTTGTTTTTGGGGGGGGGGGGATTGCCCCCCTCCACCCTTTCCCCTAGGGCCAGCCCGCCACTGGGAGAGATTTGCCCTAAACGCGTATATCATGGGTAACGACGACCGTTTTTTCTTAACGGTGAACAACGATTTCCACTAGATCCAAAATGGGGATATTATCATGAGTGTCATAAGGCACTTCTCTCTCCAGCTGTGCCGAGTTGGGTTTCGAGGGACAATGGTGTTGTAGATTACTGCCCTATCCAGCACATTCATGCAATCGTCGTGGGGTTAGCGGTAAACAATGGTTTTTTCCATGGTGTCTCAAAATGAGGAGTAAGTGGGGATAATCATCAGCCGGCATATCATCATGAGCAATTCTCTTTGAGCTGTGCAAGTTTTGGTTCGATCGGACATGCGTTGTAGAGTTACTACCCTATCGAAATAAATGCTTCGTCAGTGGTTTTACAACGGTCTCCAAAATGAGGATGTACTTGGGGATATAATCTAAGTGGGAACATATCATCATGACCCTTCTCTTCAAGCGTCCAAGTTCGGTTCATCAACAATGTGTGGGGTGTTGTGGCCGTAAACGCAAATATCATAGGGTGGCACAATGGCTGTTAATAATGAATGTGGAGATCATGTGGGGGATATAATCATAACCTTTGTTTCGACTGCAACACAGTTTCAGGAAGAGACTTAGCGATTACGGTCGTGTGTTGTGTGGGTAAATATGTAATGCTATATGTTATGTGTTCCCACTGTCTTGTTTAGCATGGATTTCTTGAAACGGTAGCCCGATTTTATGAAATTCTGTATCGGGATTGGGTGAACACGATCTGATTAGTTTTTTGGCACGAAAGTCCTAACACGTATTGTAATTAGCCTATTATATGTATTCAAGATTGTTTTGGGGCTCGTTAGCAAGATTTAACGAATTATGAACCGTAGGTGCTATGGTGAATTGGTTTGGCACATAGGAGCAGGATGATAGATAGGTGAACTCATTAGATTTTTCACATGTCAGCGTAAAATATGCTAATGATTTGTCCCTAATTTTTGCATAGTTTATGTGAAATTTGTCGATTTCTAAGAAATTTGGCGAACATGGTCTAACTTCAGTCCCGAAACTGTTTAACAGAAGTTTGGGGTCGATAAAGGTCATTCAATGCGTTCTAATTTGCATAATTTATGCAAAATCTTTCCGTTGTTGGCTTTTTAATGACACTGGTTGGTATGGGGTTTACCTTTAGTTCTCTGATTTCTTTTATCATGAATTCAGGGTCACTGGAGGTCATTCAACATGTCTAATTTGCATAATTTATGCGCAAAAAAAATCAATTAAACTTGGTAGGTATGGCTTACGTCTACCCTCCAACATTTTTCAACATAGACTGGAGGTCTTTCTAGGTATTCAGTTTCTACAATTTCCCAGACCAGAAGGTTCGGGGACCGATACCACGGGTGTCCGAACCGCAGATCCCGAGACGGACCAGTTCAAAAACTGGTCCCGCGAAGACAGGTCTCGAGACCGGACCGGTCTCGAGACACTACAACACGGTACCCACAGTGTGGTAGGCAAATCCTGGCTAGGTCTGTACACTAGGCTAAGCCTAGCCATGTGAAACCCAAAAAGCACGGCCTGCGGGGCCATCCCTGGAAATGAAGGTTTCGAAAGACACCTTCTTCGAGGAAAACGTGATCGTCATATGTTAGCTGTCGAAGAGCACGCCAAAATCTTCCAGAAATTGGAGGGAAATGTTAAAATGGAGGGATTCTAAGATCAAATCCCGACGCCTTGGAGCGGATGCTCACATCTTGGCGGCGGAAATATTCTGATGCAGTGGATTTATGGTTCTTGGTACGTATCACTCCAAAATCAATGTGCACCTCGTTCCGTTACAGGAGTGCAATTCAAGCTGGCACTTCATAATCATGGATGTAAAATACGTACATTACTAGCCTTTTACTCATTTTACTCATGTAGTAGGTATTCTATACGGTAATTATATATGCGGTCGTATATGGAAGAGTGGGATTGTTCCCCTTCTTTACAATGACCGCCATTTTCCTCACTGTTATGGCCGCTATCCAGTTTGCCTGTCCAGAATCCCGGGTGCAGTTATCCATGGAGTACTTCAGGGGTATTGTCTTGGGGGGTAACTGTCGGCGGTTGGTAGATGGTCCCCAGGGGGGTGTTTGTCCTCGGGGGTATTGTGCCCGGGGGGCAAATGGTCTGGTGGGTAGCTGCCTCGAGGTATTTTTTTTGTCATCGGGGTATTGTCCGGGGTTATCTTTCCTCGGTGGTTTTGTCCTAGGAGGTAATTGTCCGGGCGGTCACTGTCCGTCCATCGGGTAATTGTCCTAGGGTTTCAGTTGCCTTACACATTTCTTTTATGGCTCCTATGTGCTGCCCTCTAACATTGTTCAGTTAGCACGCCTAGCGCATACCTAATAGGCTTTGACAGAAATCGCCACGACATACATCGTACGTGTAAACGCACTTGTTGGACTTATTATTCGCGACAAGGATTTCGCATGAAAATCGTTCACGATTTTTGTGGCCATTTCCACGCACCCGACTTTGGCGTACGACCGATTTGTTGAAATTTGCCCGACGAGATTTTTGGCGCGTGTACAAAAATCGTCCAAAAACACATTTTCACGCGGAAGATTTGGCCACGCGCTAAAATTCGGGCCAAAAAATCGCATCGTGTAAATGATCCTTAAGGATTAAAATATCCTTACTTGCTGTTCATCACAACTTGAAGTTGGCTTCGTATTTTGCTGGACTTTTCCGCTGGCATTCGATAACGATCCCACACAAGATTTACTCCAGACTACGTGAACGATAACGAAATTAGAGGCACCGCTTTAAGTGGTATGAATCTACTGGGAAATCGGACAACCAGAGAGTGGTGAAAAATAGGAGATGTCAGACATTCACCCTCTTGCCAGGGGGATTACCGAAGGTTTCCGTCAACGGCCCCTCCTGTTTTTACACTGTTCTCGGCTCCTCTTGTGATGTCTTGACTCTCATGGTATCAGTTTCTATGACCTACGCCGGATGATACGCATTGTAATGATGCTTTTTTTCAACCCCAGTGAGCAAGATTGCGTAGTTCCGCGACTGGAGTTGGTCCTCCGTGATATTAAAAGGCATGGACTGCTGTCGAATCGCCTTGTTCTCAACGCCTCGAAAATGGAGGTAATTCATATCAGTTCGAAATTTATGAAAACTCCAGCATTTTCGAAAATCTGTATGGTACAGTCTGAGGTCGGAGACATCACTTATCGTTAAAAATCTTGGTGCTATATTTGATTCTTCTCTGGAATGAAGATCATGGGAAGAGTAACGTTCGGAGTGCCTCTCTGCCATCTTTCAGATTGGAAAGCTCGTTCGCTATCTGGATAATACCGTCGTAGAGCGCCTCGTCAGCAATCTGTGTCTTCCCGCCTGGCTGCTGCAACGCTCTTCTTTATGGAATCCATGATCATGAGATTAATAAGCTGCCAAGAGTTCAAAATTCCGCTGCCAGATTATTCACGAAATGCGTGCAACGTGATCTATGAACACAGTCTGGAGGATCTCCATTGGCTACACTACGGCAGCGTATTAGTACAAGATCGCTTTACTCACTTTCAAATCGCTGAATGGAATTACTCCTGTCTATCTGAGCGACCTTATAGAGAGAGATACCGACCAATGATGGCTCTCCGGTCAGCCTCGGAGAAGTTCCCTTCGGCCAAGACAGAATACTACCAAGACCATGTTTTACGCGACAAAGGGCTTTCCAGTCGTAGCTTCTTCGAAAGTCTGAACAGCTTGCCCGGTCATTCATTCGTGAGTTTGGCGACATAACAAATTCAAGACATTAAAACATTCTTTTTAAGTATTTCATGCTAATTTATGCTCCCTTAATTTGAGTGTTTTTCGTCATTCATCTGCATAGTTGACTGTTTACCTTTCCATGATTTCTTATTTGTCCATCTCTTTTTCTTATTGCTATTGCTGTTTTTTAGTGTTTCCTACTTTGTTGTTTGTTTAATTCGTACTTTATTTTTGTTTTGCTTCTTCACATTCTGAGTATGTTTACATTGTAAAGCGCTTTACCACGTCTGATTTATTATTATTGTATTATGTTCATTCTTACGATGCGGGCCAACCATCGTTGAGCGTCGCGTACCAGGATTGTTTTCACAGACCCCCTTCCACATTGCAGGAAATTGCACTTTCCCGGGTTGTATGGCAGTATGCAGCACCCCTAAAATTGATAACAATAATTATCGGAGTACTACTTTCAACTTCAAGGAACGCTCCTGAGAAACTGATCTGTTATTCATTACAATTCGCTGCCACCATAAGTTGACGCGCTGCGTATAAGATTTTTTTTCGTCTACAGAGAGCGCACTGCACTTCCTGGCTTGATGAGCATTACGGCACCATCCACTAAGATTGACAATGAATTTCGGGGAACCCTGATCGAAGTTTATTTCTTCAATTCTTCATCGCGGCCTTCGTTCTTACATGTGCCCCTTATTTTTAGAGAGGTCTTCCCGCTGCCCATGGAGAACCTTCCAATTCCGGTGAGAGGTTGCCGCTCTTCTTGGAAAATTTGCTTGGACAATCACTGTCGTGGAAAATGTGTGGCGTTTCGCGGGCATTTGATTTGAGAATCGTTCAATCAGGCAAACATTTGGTCATTTCTCCAGATGTTTTCTGTTTCCAGATTTTTTGTTCAAACTTGTTCATGTCTCAGAATTGATTTTGCCCCGCATCTGCGCCTATATAGGTCATACCTCGATCACCGTAAACCCCATACTGAGTGCCACGATCCTGCTCTGTCGTTCCCGTTGGCAATAGTTCTCATTTTTCTCAAGACGGCACATCAGACCGCAAAAAGCCAGTCGGTTATAAACAATGAGGATTGGAAGTAGAATAAACTTGGCCCTGGTTTTATGCGATGTTAGGAAAATGGCAGTGGGATTCCAGCATAAGTGGCAGCCGCGTCCCGGGAGGATTTGTCGGGTGGGGGGGGGGGGAGGGTGGGGGGTGAGGTCGGAAACCCAATAGGGAAAATGCCCCCTCATTAAATCGCTTCACTTCCCTATGGCAATAAGTATGCAAGTTTCATGGGCTCTTAGACAATATTGTGCATATTGTTAAATAAAGCTGAAAACCTCTACTGAACTGCTGAAATCAGTTTTTGTGTTGGAAAATTATTGATCAACTGGGTCATGGGGGGTTCTGGAACACCAACCCCCTACCCTTCCCGTGGGTACGCCATGATTAGTGGGGCGGAGGGACATGAATGTGTCCAAAACCGAATTATCCTCATGGCCTTCCATATGTTCACCGCCACTTGTAGATGGCAATATGGAGAAAAAAATATATTGCAGAATCATGACAAATTAAGGTGCCACGGGGTACTGCAATACAAGTAACGGAAAACGACCTATACAGCGCGCAGCACGGAATTTCTTTGCAGTTGGCCTCATCAAATAAACATTCAGGCAATCTGATTAGAAGTGTGTTAGGCCTTTGTTTTATGACGTACTGCACCTTTGATCGTCGGATCATTTTCACCAGTCCACCAAAAAATATAAAAAAAATATGAAGAGAACTTTGCCGTAAAGGAGACGGGTTCTTCGAGAGTGGGAATAGTAAGAAATACCTCTGTCCTATACGTGCCCGACTTAACTTGTCGCCCCAGAATGTCAACAAGTGCTGCGCGCCATACTACGACCCAGCAGTGCGCGCGAAGAGCGAATTTTTCAAGATTTTCAGAGCATATCTTAGAAAATCAGAATCCCAGCAGTAATTTAGAACATTTAGCTTTAGGCTTACCTTACTGTCCCATCATCAGATCATGACATAACCGTTATGCCATAGATTGCAGGAAAACTTCCGAGAGAAGTTTCCGGAGAGAACACGCGTGTGAAAATCAAGCGTCTGATAGTCTAGGCCAGGGCGGCGATATGTGTAAATATTGGGGGGTGGGTAGAGGGGTAATGAGAGTAGCATCATCTAAGCGGAGAGCCACATGGGTGTCGGGTAGCGCACAAGGCAATTTTCCGTTTGAAAGACCCACAAGATTGCAGGAACCGGCACTTCGGGGTCATAGGCAGTAAGCAACATCCCTAAAATTGTCAATAAATTCCGATTTTTATTCAGAAAATTCTTGAAGGACTGATCTTCCGTTTATTCATACAATTCGCGCCACCATCAGTGGACGGTACCATATAAGGAAAGAGTCTTACAGACCCCCCCCCCCCCTCCCCCTGGATTGCAGGGAGCGGCACTTCCCGTGAATTATGGCAGTATGAAATCACGAAATTGACAAATTGCAGTGCATTTCCGGAACTGATTGATGTAATCCTACATTTCTTCACGTGGTCTCCATGTCTACCATAGCCATGTCTTAGAGATATTCCAGCGGGGGACTCTGCCCAATTGGGTTGGAGGCTGCCCGCAGATTGAAAATTTGCGTGAAATCACTGTCATGGAAAAATGTGTGCATTTTTCGGGAATTAGATAAGAGGATTTGAGCCAGTCAGCAGACAATTTGGTATTTTCAGATTGTTTCCGCTCAAATTTTTCGTCCTGGATTTCTCATGTCTCAGAATTGTTAGCCTCGCTCCGCGCCTTGTATAGTTTCCATAATTCAATAACGTAAACCTCCATACTAATGTGCACGTTCACCTGCCCTGTTGTTTTCCGTTACATTAGCTTCCACTTTTTTATTAAAACAGCACGTCAGGCTGGCAAAGCCAATCGGAACAATAAGTCAGAAGTAGGGACTAAACTGTGTGCAGTGTTAAGAGAATGGCAAGTTGGATTCCGGTATTGTTGTAGTGGGGAGGGGGGAGGGGGGTGCAAACGTGATCAAGGTCCCAAACCAAATTCTCCTATGGCCTACCTATAATTTGTTCACTACACCTTAAAACTGAAATGACACGGATAGCGAAAAAATCATATTTGTCAGAATCTGACAAAGGTATTGTACGTGGGCCTACTGATTATAGGCCCTACAGTAACGGAAAATAACGGATTTGCAGTTCGGCCTCTACAACATAAAAATAAGCAATTCTCATAAGATAATGAGTATAGGAGTAACTTTTGTGTTATGGCGTACTGGCACCACATGATACGTTGTACATATGATTATAGGATGTTTTCACCAGTCCGCAAAAGATTGGGGGGGGGGGATATATTTGATATTATGTCCCCCCCCCCACCATACCAAAAATATTGGGGGGACCGGTCCCCCCCCCCTCCGTCTCCCCGTGATAACCGCCAATGGCCTAGACCACGCAGTGTGCAGGTTGCATGTTGCACCAACTTATATTTTCCGGGCTTAGGAATATTGATGTTGGCCCAGGATCGTACTGCCATCTAGACTAACATTTACGATCCACCAACATATTGTCTCGACTGAATTTGTGGCACGATGCTTGACGAATCATGGTCTAAAATCGCATGAACTCCTAAAGTAATATTCTTTTTAATGTTTGAAAGTGTTATTTGATTTATGAATATAAAAAATGGCCATCTGAACCTCACCATTTGGCGTCTAGAAAAAAACCACCCCCAAAAACACCCAAATTGAAAAATGTTGCATAGGCACGCTAAGGTAAATTTTACTTTCAGTTGATACATTTTGATTTCTTTCATATATTCTCTTAATTTTCAGATAAAAAATGGCTATCTGGTAATCACCAGTGGCATCTGTGACTTTATAGATGTGCTACGCTTCGCGAAAACTAATTATGCCGCTCCGCAATTATAGCCAAAATCCGCATGAAAATAGAGAGGCCTAAGGTGAAATCATCTTAATTTGCATAGTTGACTTTTAAATTATTCATTGAAAATGGCATATCGATTGGCATAGTAAAGCCACTTTGAACATAGGTTGCCTAGATGGAAAGTTGCAAGTTCTTCAATTTACTACATGAAAAATACCAATCTGGGGCACACCGTGCATCTGAGAAGACCTGATTTGAAGTTTGCGCAAGCTTTGCGGCCATGTAATTGGAATCGATATTTGGCATTAATAGGTGATTAATTTCCAGGGAAAAAAATGTTACTGTGCGCGGCAATCACGGGCGTCAACAGGTTGAGGGGACGGAGAGGGGGAGGACATGTCCCCACTTTCGAAAGTGGGGGATATCATATCGTTTGTGGTTTGTCCACCCCCCCCCCCCACAACACACACTTTTCCGGACAGTATTTTTTTTTAAAAAAAAGATAGGCACCGCCGATTTTGTATCACAGTTGTTACGCTGATTCGAATGGAATCAAATCTGAAAATATCCTCTTTCATGGTCGATAACTTCGGAAATTAGAAAGGTTGCCCCATATCACTAGGTAACCACTATCCGACTGGGAGACATACAAGACGAAGATGAGAAGACGTAAGAATTTTGGATACCAGACGCGCAGGCGACAATTTTGTACATCTTCTATAGTACAATTCGTACAAGGCTTCACCCTCGATTTCGCCAATCACGTCGTACATTCCGTACGAGACGTTCTCAGTTCGACTAATAACAAATACAACAACAACCAGCGCTTCCGAGCAAATGACGGAGAGAATAAACTCACAGGGAATCGTCAGCCTGTTCGCCCTGTTATGGTCACTAGGGCCATCATGTTTCATACTGATCCCGAAGTTTAAATTGGGCAAAAGGCCAAAAGAGCATTACATTTTCAAATGGTTCGCGTGCAATGCGTTTGTACCAGGAGTTTTGTAAATATACGAGTAATGCTTCGAACATTTTTTCATCCAAATAATTTCAGGAGTTTTGAGAGACGCCCAACCCCCTTTGTCTGAGATGGAAAAATCGGGCAAAAAATCTGGGAAGAAGAAGAACCAAAGGCCAATGTGAGAAAATGCCTAAGGTTTCTGCTTGAACTTGCCCGCGATTTTCGATGAATACGGAAGGGAAAAACATGCAAAACATGTTCCGCACGCTTCGCCCGCGCTGGTAGTTTCTGATGCTGACTTGTTAAAATCCGGGCACGAAAATTTTCTTTGCCCCCAAATTGGAAAGGTCACGTACGCCCATGGCTTCTACCTTCGATCCCACCAGGGAAGGTTTATGGACCCCGAATCTCACGCAAACAAAGCCAGGGTAGGACAAGTAATTAAACGACGATTTACATGTGTGATTATGCGGTAAATCTATTAGTATGCACAATGACACTTTTTGTGTGTCCTTTTTCACCCAAATCACACATGTATATGGGTGTTATTGAGCCTGGCAGGCCCGATCTAGAGGGTATATGAAAAGTAACCATTTCCTGGGGTGCGATCCGCGCCGAACGATGGTGGCGCTCCGCGTAGATGGTCAATGCATCGATGTGTCCCCCCACTTTTCAAACGGATTGACGCCCATGGTCGTTATGATGCAGTGATAGCAGTAATGATGCCGAATAATGAGTAAATAAGTCATTATGGCGAGTGTTCGCTCCGAAATATGAGCCATTAGTCATTATGTGGCAGTGTTAGCGCTGAATAATGAATGAGTATAAAAGAGATCTTTTGTGACAGTATGAGTGCCGAATAGAGTAAAGAAGTCATTTGACGGAGGCGAGGCTGTCGAATAATGAGTAACATTCACATAAAAAGGTAAAAATATTCTACGGGAAATGGCACTCAGTCGGGGGCAGAGGACGTTGAAAAAATAAAATAAAGTCTTGCCGTTATGCGAACGGACTATCCGAGTCGCCATAATGAGTTACATACATTATTTTCGTCAGTAGCGACAGACAATTTGCTTGCAATGATTAAACTGTATCAGAATATAGTCGAATAATGTCCGTGTTGGCAGTTCATACACCACCACTATATTATACTGTCACACATCACAGCGTCAGTACAGTATAGTATAGTAGAGGGGTGCTACCGACTGCCATTTCCGGCCCAGGCTTTGAACTCGGCTAAGAGCCAACAGTTGATAATCTAGCGTTTTTCGTACAGTTAGTTACTGACGATTTTAGGACCTTTTATTACTGCTGTTACTGTTCCTGCGACCCCAGTTGTGTTAGAACAGATTCGACGTACCACGAGGTAAGCACGTTTATTCCGAATAGAAGTTTCAGCATTTATCATTCACCTGTTTCGCGGAATGGGTGTATCACGGCTGTAGTGTAATACAGTGTATTGAAAACATCCTGTGCCTCCGGCATACAGGTATATGCAAGGAGCTAGCAATTGACGTTGAGCAGAAGTTGGACATTTTCTGTGCATAACACCTACAGTTTCTGCGCATGCAGATGCAGTTATCGCGAATACCCGACTCCTGTTCTCGGCGGATGTTTTTTTCCTTAATTTTTTTTCATAAGGCCCCCCTCAAACAGCCTAGCTGGACGAGGCTACGAACTACTAGAATTGTGTTCTCCTTGCGTGGCGCTATATCAGTCATTCAGCAACAAGAAAAACTGTTCCATTAAGCCCTTTTAATGTCATCCTCCGT
The DNA here is from genome assembly GCA_026419785.1 of Sclerodactyla briareus. Taxonomy (NCBI): domain Eukaryota; kingdom Metazoa; phylum Echinodermata; class Holothuroidea; order Dendrochirotida; family Sclerodactylidae; genus Sclerodactyla; species Sclerodactyla briareus. Next base: position 100,897 of record JAODTK010004466.1, on the reverse strand, counting down.
ATAGGTTGTACGATACCTCTTTTGGCAGTTTTTCTACAAAGAATAAAAAAGACAAAAAAGCATCATAGTCACTTTTGTCTCGCCTGAATGAAATTCAGGAAGAGACTTAGTGGTCACTCCATTTGGCATGTGTGTGTGTGTTGTGTGTATGTCACAATTTATTGTTATTTTTCTCACAACCGTGAGGCCGATTATGCTGAAATTTTGTGTGTAGCACCGGGGTTGGGTGTACACGACTGATTAAATTAATGGTGCAGCAAGTCATAAATAGCTGGGTAAATAAGCCTTGTTATGTATTTATATTGTATGAGGCTCGTTCAGCACAGATTACACATACCGTATTGCTACATGATGTACTTTGGATGACAGGTAGATGAACTGATTAAGATTTTCAGCCTAAAATGTGCTATTAAAGTGGTTTTTTTCAAAGTTTGTTCGGATTTTTCACACAACTTGGTGGTATGTGGTCTACCCTGGTTCCCAAGAAATTTTAAAAAAGTGGAAGTCGGGTCACGGAGGTCATTTATGTGTCTAATTTGGCATATTTATGCATTTTTGTCTAAGTTTGTTGGATTTCCACACAAGTAGTAGATGTGATCTAAAACACCTTTTATCCTGATCATTTCGAAGGTACAGCTGGAGTCCATTAGCGTCATTTGTAATGTGCCTAATTTGCATAATATATCCAATTCCCCATTTGGTAGAAGTTTGCAACTCAGTAGGTATGGTTCGTTAACATTTTTCTGATCTGATGTGTTTTTTTTGATGTCATGAATTGATTGAAATTCGCATCATATAGCGTCCTTTTTAGAACGCACTGAGGAACGAGTGAACCTAGCTTCCTCTGACAATTTTACTGCTGTTATAAGCTGCCCACCCTGGATATGTGCTCATGGCCAATTTTTGCCTTTTATGGAGAGAAGAACTTGGGGGGGGGGCATGAAAGAAGAGTAAGCAATTAAGGGACTTCTGTATTGAGAGTAAAACTTATTGGGCAGTTTCTTTAGGAATTTTTATGTGTTTAATGTTGAAAATATGTGATGTTTTCATTTTGACTGACGATGGGCTGCATGACGCATTGGTTTGTTTGTGTAGTGATAATACACACCCCGATCACACAACCAGGCTGTAGACACCATTTTGGCGCATCGCCTTGGTTTGTTTGCAGGCCATGCACATTATCCTGATGTAGAGAGGAATTGAATTAGTAACCTACCGTTCCATGTTCTTTCACTGTCTCCCCCTCCCCCCCCCTCCCCCGCCCTTTACGACGTTCTCCTTTCATCATCATTCAGCCCCCGTCCTTCTCCCATTTCTATCCTCTCCATTCTTGAAAAGAACCCATTCCACCCTTTCGGCACAGCCCTAACCATACTAACCTAAGCAGTCACTTTGGAGAGTGGAGTCACGTAACTTGAGGACGCCAGCCCCGCTTGCCCTGAATTGACAAGTTGACAAATAGAAGCCAAATCTGGACAACGGTTACATTCCACCATGCAGCTTTCAGACTAATTTCGGCCCTACACATTACACCCCATATCAATCAAAAGCAATTCTTGTGCACAAAATGTTCGACTTGTGTGCTGTACATGACCTACGTACAAGTATATCATTTGTTGGTTATTATTCTTTAGCTGGTCGTCCGAGATTGTGACACTTTGTGAGTAACAATGCAATCTGCCTTAAACTTGAGACTTACAATAATATTTAGGCCTAGTTTTTTAGAATAGAAATTACTTTGTCTACGTACCGATTTTTTTTCGCCATACCTCATCACCAGATCAGTTCTGTGTCTTCAGTGTAGGCTCCTTGAAGCGTGTTTTTTGAGAAAGATTCCATTGCGTCTTGTGGTATTCGCACAGGCTATTGGGATCAGTTATAATATTTAGGCCTATTAGAACGGCATTACTTGTGCTGCTTACTCAATTTTTCGCCATACCTCATCACCGATCAGTTTTGTGTCTTCATTGTAACTCGGTGAGCGTGTTTTGAAAATGATTCCATCGCGTCTTGTTGGTATTCGCACAGGCTATTGGGATCGGTTCTGCGAACACGCGCTGGGAACAAAATTCGGGAAAGAACGATATGTGTACCCTCACTATATTAGGACGATAATAAATACACAAGGTTTGAAACTTCTGCCATTGACTAACAGTTATTAAGTAGCCTAGTGTTTTATCCATTTAAACTAGATTTAAAAATTTTGAGCTCATCTTAAAGTAACAACTTGGAAGGAAAGATGCCTCACTGGATCTGGATTCATCTGAGGTTGGAGTCAGCTCTGCAGTAATTTTTCATCAAAACAAGTTATAGTCTTGGTGGTGTGGGTGACTTTTTGGAACAATTCTGGCTTGTTACCATATCGGGTCATTACAGTCATAATAGTCTTACCCTTGTATAAAAAAGTAGTATCATCTGTTGTACATATGGCAGAACAATTGAGCAAGCAGAAGTCCATATCGTTTATATATATAAGAAAATAAAAGTGGTCCAAGAATGGATCTTTGGGGAACTCCGCATGGGATGTCCCTGGGGGTGGACAGCACACCGTTCACGGAAGTACTATGTTCAGTAAAGTATGACGAGAAGTATTGAAATGGGCATTTCAGCTAAACAGTCTCATGGGCACTAAAATTTCAAACTATTTACGTTGCATTACAAAAGTATGCTATTGGGTGTAATAGACAATTCAAATTAAAATCCTTAAAGTTTTGTACCAAACGGGATTTGTTTGCAATTTTTGTATTGAATAAACAAAGGTAAATGCTACTTTGGGGTTAAAAAAAAACCCATTCAAATGATTAGATAAGGCATAGCAGGTAAATGTGGTTATTCAAAAACACAATTGAGCAACTCAAACACATATTATCCTGCTGAAGTAGGTTACGTTCTTCAGTTAGGATCCACACAACATTTCTTTGTATGTGATAGTACATAAGCCAAAGGACACCTGAATATGTAACGAAACTAACAAAAATCACTATTTCTTCCCTTACCTTATATTGTTGTACCATATAGGCATGAAACTTATACAACTATTTTTGCCAGTCTTACCTAGTGTAATCATGGATAGAAAATGAGTAATTGTCAATACCCTATTAGGTAGCAATGTGAAAGTCGTAACAAACGTACGAAAATAACAAGCCACCTGCCTATAACAAAACTAACACAAAATTAAGGGGTATGTAGCGAAACTAACACATGTGTGTAATAGTTAAAGGGCATTCCACCAATTTCCAACAAATAACCATACAACATGGAGACAATGGTTCCTAGTGTAGATATCTGTCAATTCATTGTGGCTATGGGTATAGTATAGATAGCGTGGGTAAAAAAAAAAAAAAAATTTATATGCCTGGAGTTGCTGTTAAAAACGTTTAGAAACAGGTACAGATCTGGTTTTAGTCCTCAAATATGTGGAGTGGGATTGCTTTGAAGGACTCCAACGAAAAATTATTTTTCGTAAATGCAAAGTGTGGTTTTATCCAAAAAACGTTGTTGTTTTTACCCCCACAATTGGGCCGTTTGGGGTTAAAAAAGGGTAATGGTGGGGCAAAAAATAAACAATGTTAGAAAACATACATGCGTTTCTTCATGCAAATATTTTACAATCATACTAGCATGAAAACTAGTTTAAGCTATTATCTCTACAATGAAGTGGAAAAATTGGAAAAAAATCTTGTATATAGTTCGCAATTGTGGAAGAATTGCATTGTATGCCATGCTCGGCCATATACTTACTGTGCAATGCATATACGATCCGGCACAAATATCATGATGAAGATAGTCAATGGTCACTAATAATAGGCCCAGTCAATATTGCAAAATGAATCTCTCCCACAGGTTAGATTGGGTCATGATTGGGATTCCACATTTCATTGCGTCTACGTATCGAAATCAAGTCGAGGAATCATAGGGCCTTTTGGCTTTCTGGTCAACAAGTCATTCCATTGTAAAGAAAAATTGATTCTGATTCTGACCGCATGTTGGATGTCACCCTCTTAATTTTTAGATGTGTTTGAACATCAGTGTGTGATGAAACATTTTTCCTCCAACTATACAGGGTTCGTACAAGGATGGCAAGTGAGAGTGCAGCTGATTTTGGAGAGGAGCCTGGGACTTCTCATATTGTATTTTCACCCCCTGTTTCTGAACAGAGGTATGAGGCTGCTACAAATTTGGTTGAAAAATACAAACCAAAGAAGGTATATATATCATACACATCACATTCAAATTTTATTCCGATAAATATCAGAATCGTCACCATTGAGCAGAAATACAGTAGCCCGGTCAAATGGTGCGTCGGAATTATGTGGATGGGTAGGTTTCAAGTGCTGACACAAAAATCAGCCCAGCTCCGGTACGTTTATAGATAGACAGATAGATTTTTTATTCAATCGATGAGCAACAAATAACACAACGAAAGTGAAACGCTCCTCACGTTCCATAGAATAGAGATAGTAAAATAGAATAATATGTACAAACAATAATTGATGTCAATAATATAGAGATATTGTGGAATTGTAGGCCAGTAATGCCTTACCAAGAAGGCCAAGTTAATTATGGCGATCGTACTGCATAAATGCACCAGGAATGTTATTTGTTTCAAACTATTAAGGGATCATCTCTTAGTACAGTGATTTTACCAAGATTGCATCAGTAGGTAGTGAGGAGGAACATTCCATCTCATGTAGTTGTTGCTTCTGTGATGTTGATATTGTATAATAAATGCACACCGCCGCTGCCTGGGCACTGGCCTGAGACACAGTCATCGACTGCTGGTGTCTCTTTTCTAGTGTGTTGGACATTCATGCACTCCATGGCGGCATGAAAACCGAGCTGCACTGTTCATCTTTATTTGCGTTTGAGATGAGATTTATTTTACCAAGTTCGTTAGGTGCAATTATCTGATGAACTGACGATAAAATTGTTGACAATCAGGATAATGTTTTACACGTGGACCTCATCACATTCCGTACCAGTCCCAGCTTGACTCTGAGCCGCTGTTCATCTCATGGTTTTATCGCTTTAGTTGTGACGGTTTCAATTTCATCATTACCGTTGCAGTGTGACTGTGGGCTTCAGGCAAGGATACAGATAAATTGACCCAACCGGATGGATGAAGCTCACACTTGATATGGATTCCCATACATGATCTAGTGTTATTTTGTTTTGAGTATGTAAATCATCTGTGGGTGCCAAAGAGTAGCCGTCATCCTATTGTTTTTTAGATGGACTGTGTTCTTTGTTTTTCCTCTGAAAATGAGGGAAATTTTAGCTCATTAAAATAAATTCCATCTGAATGGATCCCGCCTAAGACTTAGTATGTGGGTTCCTCCCTGCAATTAGTGAACGAACCTATTGTTTTGTGACCATTGCTTACGGTAGCTCTCCAGGTCAGGATCAGCAAGGACACTCAACCTTTTTGACTTTCTGTGTTTGTTTGTTGAAGTTGAATTGCTGCCATTGGTGTCATGAGATCAGGTATATATATCTGCAAGTTGCGAAACATGAAATATGGACCATGTCATCACCCTAATTCAGCTGTCAGAGTTTTGTAGTTGAAATCTTGTTGTCCTTCAGAGATGTGCATACATGGTGTCATGTGAAATGTGGTCCACATCAGCTCTTTACCGCTACAAAAAACATTCCCTGAAAGTGACATCTGGAAACGGTCATTCATTAGGTTGGTCATACGCTCCCACGTGTCCTGCTCTTCTAGCTGTGGAGAAGATCGTTGAGTCCTGATTGAAATGTTTCTGCCTTCCTTGCAGTGGTCGATATGGGGTGTGGGTCCACCTCCCCGCATCCCCGCACTTCATGGCATCACTGTATCCATGAACTAATCGGGGTTGACGCTTATATGTATCAACGTCTTGCATCTCGTGGCAAACTTGGTATACTCTATCATGGACGAGTACGCTACATCAAGGGAGGCATCCCTTCCCGATCCGTCTGTACCAAGGCTCCATATCAGAGGTGAATAACAGGCGGTGTTCGTCTGTGATCTGTTCATCTGCATTGAAGTGTGAGCTCTGACATTTTCACATTATTATATGGGGGTGTTTGGAGGGGGGGGTGGTCCTAAATCCAAAACGTTATGTGGTTGCATTTCCATGGAATGTTTGGGTGGCAATCGCTACTCATCATTTGAATGTAAAACCTGTGTTATTCATGATATGGCAACTTTACTCTTTGGTGAACTAGGCACATTAAATCTGTTTTATTTTCATGAAGGGAATCAATAAAACTACCATATACTTTTCCAAGTAACGGTAACGATCCAGCTGTAATACAGGTATGAAGAATTATTCAAGTAATTACTATGACAACTATTGAGCTATCAGAAAACCATCATACTCCCCAAAAACCATTAATATTTGACATCCTACCTGAAATCAATGCCAACCACCGTAGGTGAAAATGCCTAGCAAATTATTGGGACAATGTTTCTATTCTCAAGGCCTCTCTGAACCAAAAATTGAAGACCTTTTCAGCTTCAACATGGGCAAGAAAGATCATCAACCTCTATTAAATAAAACCACGAAATTTTCGGAAAATTCAATCCATAATTCTCAATAAGCATTCGTTTCTGCAGAAACTAATAGAGACTATATTTGTTTTCCTCCATGTGAGCCCGATTTTAAATAGTTTAGCGTCAAATGAAGGAGAAATTGGTTTCTCACAGGTCCCTGCCTGTCACTCTCGGTAAATTACAATGTCTGTGAAACATTTGATCCACAGTGTGGGGAGTTATTACACTTGTGATGGAGGACAATGATGCATACCCAATGGCTATCTATGCACTAGCTTAGCTTGCAGGAGGCTTCACATAATCTGGTCTTCTTTGTTGATCAGATGACCACAAAAATTGAGCCCTGATCACTATGGTCATATGGTTTGGCATATGTCTTTCTGCACTGAATTTTTTTCCTGTGGTCACGCGCACCTTGACATCATCCAGTAAATTGTATGCCTGAGCCTAAAACTTTTATGCATACATGTGCTTGTGCTACAGTACTGTATTTCTGCATTCCATGTTCTAGTAAATGCACAATTTATGCACAGTTTTGTCAATCGCATGACATACCGCCACTGCCCTAGACATGTCCATTGAAGGGTCAATTACCGATGGCAAGGTGACACACTGTTGGGTCCTTGTACCGATGTTGTCCGTCACCAAAGTGACTGAGGGGGAGTCGTTTTTAAAATCGTGCATCGGCGGTATGGGGCTCCGGGAATTTTGGGTGTGCCACTGCTCATGATTTGTTAGTTACAAAAGAGACTGAGGGGTGCATCTTTGTTCCCAGTTTGTTGTGCATGACTCACCTGGCCCGGGGTAGTAGGGGTGCATCATGCTATTGACAAACTGTGCATAAATGCGCATGCTTTAAGTGTTTTGCAGTCCTGCAGTGCACTTCTATTAGAATGAATAGGTATGTGTGAGTGCAGTGACATCTAGGATACCACTGCCTCGCATGCAACCCTTCTGATGAGTGCAATATGCTCTTTCTGTTATGCTGCCTGTAGTATGCTTGATAGTTATATACTATACATACTTCAATAAGTGGTAAATTGGGTTGAAGCCAATAAAAAAGACGAATTGGTGCTTTCGCCAGACCAAATGGTGCTTTCTCCCGGCCCAGGTGCGTACCGAGAGATTTGTTTGAGGGGAGGGGGGGTTGACGTCAGAACCCATGGAAGTGTGCCCTCATCAATGGCCTAACCCCCTCCCTATTGGCAAATGAGTACAAATGAGTACAATTTATGGGCGCCTAGACACTGGCGTGCCAGACAGTCAATTTAGCCTGGAAACCAATTGATGGGAAAGAAGGGGTGACCAGTGTAATGGTCTGGGTGAGGCTTTGCATGCAGGAGAAGGAGTCATATTCCTGTTATTTGTTGATGGCATGGGTGGTTCTCTCCGTCGCAGTTGATCATGGAAGCAGTAAAAGGTCCTCCGGATTTATGCGGGGGGGGGGGGGGAGGGGAGTAGGTTACTGAGTGAGGAGTAAGTCAGTCCCTGAGCACCTGGCATGTGCAGGTACAGCGACAAATGTTGGTGATGGGAACTGTAAGGAGAACTTGATGTGGCATTTACGGACAAACTATCACCCTCTCCTACTCATCACACCCTGCCTCTGGGGGGGCAGTAAAGGTTGGAGAAAGTTGGTCTCGAAAAGATCTTGTTGGTCCCAGTCACTTGCAAATTTCACACCTGAGTGACTGATCGTGTATATGCGAGCCTGAACAGAAAGTTAAAAAATTTGGGTTATTCTTCCATACCCTGACTGTGTGCTTGTGGAATGATACTTGGGGTAACATACCTTTCAATTTGTCGAGTTCATCACCCTCCTTGTTTTGCAATACTGTTTGGTCATCGTCTGGTAATTGTGATTTCATCTACGAGCAGTCAATCATCTTTTCCAGGATTGAACACCTCTACTACTTACACTCTTTCCCAAGTTCCATCAGTCGTATTTGGAACACTCAGGCCAAGGAGGGCATTCTTCACTACTCCAAACAGTGATTTCAACGTTCTCTTCAGGAACGAGTCAAGAAAGTTCCGACACCCAGACCACAAGTTCGAGTGGTCCAGGCAGGAGTTCAAAGACTGGTGAGACCACTGGAAATGTCTTGTTTTATTGCAGTCCTTAACAATTGTTGTGATTGATACAGTGGGTTATAGTACAGCTCAAACTATCTTTAACCCACATTCATTCATACTTTTGCCACAAATACTCCCCTCTGATTGGCTGAATCAGGTCAGCTGACTGTGAATTAACTGGCATTAATGCACAGTGTTGATGCACAGTGCCGGTGTTAAAGTAGATCGGTGCGGGTGATCAACTGGTGTATGAATTTTGAATGTTGTGTCACACACATATGCTGAACGCGTTACAAATGGAATGCGCTACTCATGTATTGGCTATGGTGAAGGGATCCATTGTGCATTATACATCTATGTCACGAATTGGCAGATACAATAACCACAAGCATGGCATTTGAACGTTTGGAATAAAAGTGTCAATGTATTATTACACAAGTAGAGCGAGATAACATATGCGATGGAATGTGTTTCACGCGCAATGTGATGCGCGTTGCTCACAGAGGAGGCGTTTGGGTTGAGACAATTATTTTCACGCATATACGTACATGTAGATATCTAGCCATGGCTTCGTGCACGCTTATATTTCCAGATGGATTTGAGAGATGCGCCTTTTGTTGTTGTTAATCTATTCGCAATGTACAGGACTCTTAGCAATGTCATCGGGGGTTCCTATTCCATCATGAAGTGGTAAAACGAGAGCCGTTTGCTGCGATATTCAAATAAAATTTTGTCTTGTATTCAAAATAAATTTTGTGATTGTGTTTTTATCCACATGACAATGCACTCCCTGGGGTTTATTCTAACGCTAGTAGTATGCATCTCTTTAATCTTGACTTCTCGAGTGCCTTCAACACAGTTTTACCAAATCGATTGCTCTGGGATTTATGTAGCTTTGTTGATGACAGCTGGCTCGTACACTGGCTGGCCGACTTCCTCCAGGGTTGGTTAAGGCAAATTAGATTAGAGAAAGGGTATTCTTCCTCCTCTGATATCGAAATTAGTGTTCCACAGGGAGGCCCACTTTTAGCCCTGTTATTTACAATCTATACCGATGAAATACGTTCCGATTCAAACTGCACTGTTGTGAAATACGCTGATGACCTGTCATTCTTGTAATATTTGAAACGTACTCATAGACAAGATCAAAGCACTTTTCAAAGTTTGTCACAAAACTTGCTAGTACTGTGACGAGAAAAATTTACTTCTCAACAAAAGCAAATGTAAAGAAATGGTGTTCGAAAATATCAATATTAGACACGAGGGGTTAATTGAAACAAAACAGTCCCAGTTTGGTACCACTTCATACATGCCAAGGACAGGAGACGCATTGAGCAGCTTTCTTAACTTCTGTGCAAATATATTTCGCCTAGACTATGACGTTCTTAAAAATTGTGTCAACGTTGCAGCCAGAAATGAATTTGTTAGACTTGCCAAAACATTCTTGCCTGTGAAGATCATCCCCTTCATTCAGCTCTGACATCCATGTGCGAGAAACAAAGTACAATTTAAGAAATCCTGCTATTACTCCGAGCTTCAGAATTACACTTTTTAGAAATTCTTTCTACTATAGAGCTGCAACATTTGTTCAGCATGGACTTTTGGGCCTTTGTTGTGATATTTTATCATCTCTTTAATCATATCTTCTTATATAATAACTTGCCCCCTTTTTCACTATAAATTCATATTATTAACTGTAAATATTTTCTATTCACCTATTTTAATTGATTGATCCTCTTTATAAATTTTCTTAAAATTTATACTGGAATAAAAGAACTGAACTGAACTAGGGTTACACCATAACATTCACATGCAATTCCAGCTCAAGCTGAACTGCACCTGATGCAACTATGTGACGTCAGGCCAACAACGGCAATTGCACATGCTACAAAACATCAGAAATAGATCTAATTGACCCGGCAACCCCAGACACAAGAGGATAAAGTGGAGACAAAGATATTTTCCTCTCCAGTGTCCATTAGTAACAATTGGTTTCGGACTGTTTTGAAACATCTGTAGATTTATAGTTGATATAAAATAGAAATGCACTCACTAAATAACGTTTTTGCTGGATGCAGGGTGGTAAATTGTGAAAGTACCCACTTCCTACGAGCAGCTTCTGAGGTCTTACATGCTGTATGGAGGAGGTAGTTGATATACATACCTTGACTATTGCGCTGCTGAAAAGCTTTACTGGCAAAAAAACAAACAATATATATAGTCCAATTCAAGCATCTTTGAGAAAATCTCCATCTGCTGTCAAGGTAAATACTTTTTTTTTGCAGTGATTATAATTTCCTCATTCATTCCAGGTGTGATGACATTTGCAGATTACACCCATACACTGTAGAGTTTGTTGGTAGGGTGCTGGCCCACCTGGTACAGAGGAATATGGGTGCTGTTCCTCCCAGGGGGCCATATTCACCCAATAGAAGTTGGATCTACAGAAGCATTTCCACTTGCCAAGAAGTATTGCAGCCCTATAAACTGGTAAGCTCATGTTAGAGTTTAGTGACAGCCCAAAGTTAGAAAGTGATTTCCCCCTCTTCCCCTACTTACATCTGGAATTTTCTTCAAGGTCAACACCGAATCATTGCAATTAAATTAGTGAAGCTTCTGATTTTATTGTGTATATTGTGAGCATGGTCGTTAGTCCTATTTGTGCCTATCTCATCACATACTTGAGCATTAGATGTTTAAATGCCATGGATTGAAAAAAAACTAGGTTTGCTGCTATTCGAGGCATCCATGGCACAACTGATTAGAGTTTGCCATTCACATCTGCACCACCTGCAGTCTATCTGCAAGAATTATTTTACAACAGTCTAAAAACAAGATACAATGTTCCTTGCTCAACTGATGCTCCATAATAACAAATGCGGGTCTGTCACGTCGCAGTTAAAATCACTGCACGGTTTGAATTATACACTGTGCCACATACTGGAATGTGCATGGCTCCCTATGCATTTCTATGCAGTGGCATACTGTACCTGGGGGCAAAGGTTATATTTCCCAATGAGAACTTGACAATTTTTAGCTCAAACCAGCCATCGTGATCCGCCACTGTCTGTCTGTCTGTCTACCTCCTGCCAGTCTACCTGCCTTTTCATCTGTCCAGTCTGTAAACATTTGTTCCTTTTTGGCTCTCAAATGTTCTCTCCTTGGTGAATGTTGACCAAACTTGGTCTGTTGGTCACATTGTTTATCAGACACCATCGGCCCTGTGTGACCTCACCAAGGTCAAGGTGAAATATGAATGGAGGGGAATGATGAAACTCATGTAGAAAAGTGCAAATGATTCTCCTCCTACAGATAAGATTGGAATATCATGATATTTGATCAGGTTACCATTACTGTCTTCTGACTAGTGGAACCTATTTGTAGTGTCAAGAATTCAGTCCCCGATTCCCTAAATTACAACTCAAAATACTGCTTGGTATGCATCTGAAACATTTCTCGATGTATTTTGGTGGGCATCCTTCCTGGCACTGTTGGTACTCCAGTTATCCAAGACAAAGACGGCAGAGGGCAGTTATCCCCGTTCCTCTGCCCTGTAATGACCATTCAAAATATAATTCACAGAGACACAATCCCACGTCTGGAGTACTGTGTTCTGTTACGTTACTCTCTGAATTCTTTATATATTTCAGGTCTCAGAGATTGTGTACCCTCACAAGGAGCATGATCTGGTACCGTTGAGAAGAGGGTCAGCTGGGAGGTTGATTCCTGCATCCACGACCTCCCAGGGTCGAGGCCTGATGACCTCACTTCCTATGATGATTCTGAGGGTAGAGTTTATGCAATACCTCTTGATATGCTACTGGGATCGTATAGACTACAAAACTCTGCTCTGAGAATGGAAGTGCGTGAGCAGTAAAGTCTTCCTTTATCCATCCAACAAACATCTGGTTTGAGAATACACTCTTCTTCTGCAGTATTTTCTAAAAAAACTTTTTATGACTGGTATGGTTGTAATTGCAATTTCGCACTGGCAAACCCAAAAATGAAACTGGTACTCCTGAGAATGAATTGTGTGGAGTAATACTATCATCAACCATTGATCCAGAATTACTTTCCACTTTTTTTTCAAGCATAGCCCCATGGCATGGATCCTGCTGCTGACAATCTTCATGGTGGCCGATCTTCAGGACATGCCAGTCCATCGCATCCCCAACGGTTCTTAGCCCAAGAATGGGCATGGAACATCTCAGGGCTCCAGATGCAGCAATTCTTAAACACAAAACACTTTATTTCTCTTGCGCCTCCATGGATTTACCGCCCAATACTCTTGACTGGCCTTGGCCTCTTCTTCCAGCATGATTTCCCTGGTTACAAGTAATTTTTCCCATGCACTTGAGGACCTCTTATTGGTTTACTACCGACCAGGCTATCAACAATGATTCTTCTCCTTGGTTGCAAGCCCCCTCCTGCTCACCTTGGAGCTCCCTAAATGCACCAGATACCAAACTAGGGTAACAGACAGGATCCTCCCTGGTTACAAACCTTCCTGCTGCTCCACGGGAGCTCCTAATGTACCGAACCAAACTAGGGTAACAGACAGGGATCTCCCTGGTTACAAATCCATTCTCTCGCACTGGAGCTGCATATTGGTCTAGCTACCTGGACCAGGTGAACAGACAGGGATCCCCTGGTTACAATCACTAATGCTCACACTAACGGGAGCTCCCTCATTGTCTACTATTGAGCAGACTAATAGCAGGGATCTCCATGGTTACAAGCGTCCAACTTTCTCACACGGAGCTCCCCATTGGGTCTAGCTTCTGAGGCCGCTAATAGACAGTGATCTCCCATGGTCCAACAATCACTACACTACTACTGCTCACCCCTCTGGGAGCTCCCCTCATTGGTCTCGTATTGATCCAGCTAATAGACAGGTATCGCCATGGTTTACAATCAAATCACTTCTCCACTGGAGCTCCCTCATTGGTCTAGCTACTGAGCCAGAATAATAGACGGGATCTCCATGGTTCCAACAACACTACTGCTCACACTGGAGCCCCTCATTGGTCTAGCTATTGAGTCCAGACTAAAGTGCTTACACACCAAAAGCAGTTCGAGCGCAGGTGTTTCATCAAGCATTAAATGCTCGGGAAAAGGCGATTGGACACTTGCTGGTGCTTTCACACCGCGAGCGAATAACAAGTGGAGCGAATGGAGGGTGGGGAGTGGGGGGATGTCATAAAGCACAGCAAACATGTGCGATATCCTACATTGTTACAACCCCTGAACATATTTCTTTTACCACGCTCCCTGGAGTCGTTTCCGTTCGCCCCCCGGAAGTGGGGGGGTGCCATGTTTTCCCAGCGTCTCTGTGATGACCCCCGGGGCTGATGCCAGGGGTGGGGACAGTTTCCTTACTCTCCCCTTCCCCCTTCCCGTTTGGGGGGACAGATGAGCCCTTTTCACAGATGTAGTCAGATCACTATCTGTTGGGGCGTGCTGGCATCCCTCACGGGACAGGGAACAAGTTTAAAAAGACGTTGGGAAAACTACGGCATATCTGTGTTGATGTAGGGGGTATAGTGTGAGGTTTCAGGGGCGCAAGGGGCTGCTGGCACTTTCCTCATTCTACCCTCTCCAGCCCATCCCCCCATCCCGCCGTTGACACTTATTGTCTAGGCCTACGTGCCTACTGACAACAGCCAACAACGGAACAATATAAAACGAACACGTAAATAGAATACGTATATTCTATTTATGCTTTACTTCTTGTCCATCCGCTCATTTCTGGCACTTCTTCCAGACTTTCGCTCTAATATCTTATTGGGAGAATTGTGGGTGACTCCTTTTTCAGTAGAGGCGTCTCCTTTTCCAATAAAAACTTCGAAATTCCTCCGTACTCATGGCCCCATGTTTTGCCTCCTTTTCAATTCAAGCCCTGCAAAACACCTCGCAATGGATGTACGTGCTGTTCGTTCGCCCCGCGTTTCGATCGCAAATTAAATAGGTCACCGGTTGCTTTTCTTGCCGCTCGCGGTGGCTTGACCTTTGAGCATTACCATTGTTTTTCATTTAGATATTTACAAGACCATCGGTTTGCTTTGCTGGCGGTGTGAAAGCACTTATGACAGGGATTGCCATGGTTACAAGCACACTGCTCACACTGGAGATCCACTCATTGCGCTCTAGCTTTTATTGAGACCAGCTAAGGTGCTACACACAAACGCATTTCCGAGCGAAAGGTGTTTCAAGCATTCAATGCTCGGGCGATGCAGAACTTGCACGGTGCCTTTCACACCGCGAGCGAATACAAGTGAGCGCATGGGGGTGGGCGACGTGGGGGGATGTCTAAAGCACCACAGCACAAAACATGTGCGATATCTACCCCACTTGTTAACCCGCTGAACACTATTTATTTTACCAACGCTCCTGAGGAGTCGTTTCCGTTCGCCCCCTGGAAGTGGGGGTGCAATGTTGCCAGCGACTGCCTGTGATGACCCCGGGGATGATGCGCCAGGGGGGGACAGTTTCCTTACTCTCCCTGCCCCCTTCCCCGGGGGGACAGTGAGACATTCTTACAGATGTCCGTCAGATCATATATGTGGGGGAGTGCTGGCAATCCATCACGGAGACAGGAACAAGTTTAAAAGAAGTGGGAAAACTACGGACATGCTGTTGTTGATGTAGGGGGTATAGGGTGAGGTTCACGTCAGGGCAAGGGGCTGCTGGCACTTTCCTCATTCTACCTCTCCAGCCCAATCACCGCCAGTGACATATTGTCTAAGCGCTACGTGCCTACCTGAACAACAGCCTACAAAAAGGCAACCACATATAAACGACACGTACATAGAATACGTATATTCCTATTTGGGAATTTGTTACTTGTAATACCGCTCATTTCTGAACAATTCTTCAGAAAATTTCGCTCTAATATCTTTATTGGAGACATGTGGGTGACTCTCACTTGCCATAAAGGCCGCCTCTTTCCAATACAAAAACTATAGACAAATCATCCTACTGATGAGCCACCCGGTTTGCCTCCATTTTCACCCACTGCCACAAAACACATCGCAATGGATGTACGGCTGGTCGTTGCGCCCAGCGTTTCGAGCAAATTAAATAGGTCAAAAAGGTTCGCTTTGCTTCTGCTCGCTCGTGGTGTGAAACCTTTGAGCGGATTACACCATCAGCTTCACTCATTTAGATATTTACAAGACACTCGGTTTGCTTTGCTGGCGGTGTGAAAGCACTTTTAGACAGGGATTGCCATGGTTACCAAGCACTACTGCTCAACCGGAGCTCCATACAACATGCGTCTAGTTACTGAGCCAGATAATCGACAGCTAGGGATCGCCTGGGTATGAGTACTACTGCCACGGTTCTGTGACTGAGCCAGAATAATAGACAATCTAGGGATCACCATGGTGATGAATACTAATGCTCACTGGTCTAGTTATGAGCCAGAATAATCGACAAAACAGGCATCACCATGGTTATGGCATACACTGCTCACTGTCTAGTTACTGAGCAGAATAATAGACAACTAGGGATCACCATGGTTATGAGTACTACTGATCACCGAGAGTCTAGTTACTGAGCCAGAATAATAGGACAACTAGGATCACCTGGTTATGAATACTACTGCTCACTGGTCTAGTTACTGAGCCAGAATAATTGACAACTAGGGATCACCATGGTTATGAGTACTACGCTCACTGGCTAGTTTATGAGCACAGACATAATAGACAACTAGGGATCACCATGGTTATGAATACTACGCTCACTGGTCTAGTTACGAGCCACGAATAATAGACAACTAGGGATCACCATGGTTATGAGTACTACTGCTCAATGGTCTAGTTACTGAGCCCGAATAATAGAAACTGTAGGGATCCCCATGGCAGTATGAATACTAATGCTCACACGGTTCTAGTTACTGAGCCAGAATAATAGACAATAGGGCATCACCATGGTTATGAATACTACTCTCACTGTTCTAGTACTGAGCCAGAAAAATAGACAACTAGGGATCACCATGGTTATGAATACATGCTCACTGGTCTAGTTACTGAGCCAGAATAATAGACAACTAGGGAGCCACCCTGGTTATGAATACTACTGCTCACTGGTCTAGTTACTGAGCCAGAATAATAGACAACTAGGGATCACCATGGTTATGAGTACTACTACACGGTCTCGTACTGAGCCGGAATAATAGACAGCTAGGGATCGCCCAGGGTATGAATACTACTGTCATGTCTAGGTTACTGAGGCCAGAATAATAGACAAACTAGGACTCGCCAGGGTTATGAATACTACTGCTCACTGGTCTAGTTACTGAGACAGAATAATAGACAGATAGGGATCGCCATGGTTATTTGATACTAACGGCTCACTGCATCATAGTTAATGAGCCAGAAAAATAGACAACTAGGGATCACCATGGTTATGAGTACTACTACCCCCACACTGGAGATCCCTCATTGGTCTAGGATATGAACCCAGGCTGACAGACCACGGGACTGCATGGTCACAGGCATGACTGCTCACACTGGAGCTAATTTAAAATAGGGCTATACAGAACGGAGTAAGTTGTAATCAGTTTCGCATTTACGGTATGCTAAAAAAAAAAAAAAAAAAAAAAAAAATACAAAAAAAATGAAACACAGGAAATTGCCCAAGATTCACTGACTGATTCACTTGTAGGTATTAGTACACATTCAAGATTTCCTAATACTTTTGTAACCTGGGTGGATGGAATAGTCTCCCTTAACTGTTAATGTATGGCGCAATCTGAATTAGGCAAGCCAGAATTCGTTCCCGATTATAGCAACTTATACTGACTAATTCCAAAGCTTCAGGACAACAGTTAGCCCCTACCCCCATCTCTAAACAAAAAAGCAGTTTTCTTACCTTGACTCAAACGTCTCCCTCTATCAACAGAATCTTATAATCTATATCTGTCCGTTCAGCAGAGCTGACAGATCACCAGACAAGAAATCTGTGTTATATCGAGAGAATGAGACAGATGGAGATAGTAGCAGCCTTTCCAGTTATTCTGCCGAAGGAGATGACCTGCCCGTACCAGAGGAGGAGGAAGATTGGGATGTAGGTGAAGTTTCCTTCATAGCAATGATGGTATGTGATTGGTGGAGGCCATTAGGATGTAACTTTAGTTGGTACCACCAATTTTGGTGAAATTCAACTATAGAGTGATAATCAGCTGATATGCTCATTACCAGAATCAAACATCTGCATATGGGATGTTGAGGTGGGAGGGGACATGCAGCATTTGGGATATTGAGTTGGGGGGGGGGACCCAACCAATAGGGTGTGTAGGTCAAGAAGGGGGCCAGTGGGACAACCTATGGGATGTTAAGGCGGGAGGAGTGAGAAGGGGGCAGAGCTTGCTGAAACAAAATTGTGAATAACCATCCTAATCATGCCAAAGATGAAGGAGAAATGGTGTTGTTTTTGTGGGTGTAGGTAGAGTTGGGTTGCGCGGTGCGGTGGGTTTGGTACGGGTACCAATATTTTTGGTATTCGCGCTTGCCTGAAATAATGCTAGCAATTGTTATACTACACTGCATACTTGCAGCTCACTGTATGGGACGTCTATTTTCACAATGTTCTTTTTTTTCACGAAACTTGGTGGATGTGGTCTACCATGGGTCCTGAGAAATTTAAAAGTGAAGTCGGGGTCACTGGAGGTCATTTAATGTTTCTAATTTGCATTTTATGCAATTTTTGAAAGTCCGTTGGATTTCCACAAGATTTGGTAGATGTGATCCACCTTTGATCCGATCAATTTTGAAGGTACAGCTGGGGTCAGTAGAAGTCATTGTATGTGCCTAATTTGCATAATATATTCCAATTTTCCAACCTGGGAGAAATTTCCAACTCAGTAGTATGGTCCATTAACATTTTCTGGATCTGAATGTTTTTTGATGTCAGGAATTTGACTTCTATCATATAGTCGCTTCAGTTAGAATAACGCACTGAGGAATGAAGGTAACCATAGCTCCTGTGATAATTGTGTTGTGATAAGCTGCCCCAAGCAAACCTTCTCTAACCCAACCAATTTGATTAGGTTGATTAGACAACAAAAATCTGTAACATTTTCTTCCCTCTCCTCTTGCCTGGACTGGGCAAATGTGGAGCTTCCTAAAGATATATTTTGGGACATCCTTGACTGCTGCATGGATAGTCTGTTGTGTGTGGGGGAGGCGGGTGAGGGTGTTTGCTGCCTGGCAGGGGGGGGGGGGGGTGGCATGTCCTGGCTGCTTGTAAATAAAGAATGAATAATGAAGGAAATGATTTTTAAAGGCAAGAAGCCCGCTTCTAGGGTATTTAGAACATTTCAAGTTGGATTTTGGGTCAAAGAAGTGAGTTGAATAGGGGATAAAACTTTTATTCAAATTTAGGTATTTATGGAGAGAAGAGTGAGGAGGGGGGGGTGGGGGGGGGGGAGGGCGGGCATGAAAGAGAAAAAAAAAAGCAAGTAATTAAGGGGACTTTTGTATAAGAGTCAAACTTATGGTCAGTTATTTTAGGTTTTTAGTGTTATATGTGAAAATATGTGATGTTGTTTGACATGACGAGGGCTGCATGAACTAGTTGTTGGTGTATAGTGTGTAGTGATTAATAGAATCCACCGATCGCGCAACCAGGCTACTGACACTTTTCGCAAATCCTTGCATTTGTATCGATAGTTGAAAAGAAATTTATGACAATTTAAGTTATGGCAAACAGCAGCACATGCATCGCGACCAGTGTCAAGCTGGTACACAGAAGAAAAACAAGGGGAACTACTACATTTTCCATACGTCGTATGTATGTTACGCCGCCCTGCCTGAACAGGTGCTCTATTCGTAGTGCGAAGAGTACCAGTAAGCACTACGTAACTAACTGTGATAGTTAGCAAGAAAAACTAAGCAAGGCCGGCGTCCAAAGTCAGCGTAAAGCCACCAAATCAATGTATGGCGGTTTTATCCACCAATTACCCAATCAATCACGTTATTGAAGTCATAGAACGGTAGGCAAAAGTAGATTGCAGTATCATGATCGCGTCTCGATAAATACATCCTAATCACAAGTCAACAGGAGTGGCGTAGCTTGTCAGAGTGCACTGACATAATCAGTAGGTGATGACCTCGTATTACAAGTAAGACTATGTTTAAAAGTGCCCAGCATTGGCGGACCAAGGTGAGCTAGCAGCATACAGCTTTGCATTATTCGTTACGATAAGCTGCACGAGTCCGTGGCCAGTGGGTATTCGGGCAAAATAATGCAAGCACATAGCATGCAATTAACACACAGGGGGCAGTTTTATCCTGTTTAACAGGTGGCGGATAGAGCTGGATGTACGCGGCGGCAGCTAGGATAGTCAAAAAATTTCAAAATTAACAAGACTTCAGCGCTGCTCGACGGTACGATACCCACTCCACAAAAGGAATGAATATGTAGCACTGCACAACTGCTCGGCAGGAGAAACGTCTGCACGATCGGGAAGAAAAAGCACACTGACTGCTAATTACGCAAACACTTATTCTCGTGAATCTTGAGGTTGCACAAACTAAAGTACAAGTATGACAGCACTGGATTTTGGTTTGGTAGCCAAACAGTAATTTTAACCAGTACGGGTAATAGTAACTGTTCAGTTGACCGTGGTACTTTGTACTTTACTAATAACAATGACGTGTATACCGACACAACCTAGTGTTAGAGCAGGTGTTCTCGTCTCGGTGGGGGGTGGGGGAAATCAACCCCTATCTATCCCCCGCACTTTTACAGTCGTGTTGGGTGACATATGGAGTATAGTAGTTTATGCAAAAACTTTTACACCTTACGTGTCGCTGAAGTTCATGCTAGGAGTGTTGGGCACGAAGATGGAAGAAGTCAGAATGGCAGTGATGGTTTGCATCCTGAACACCGGAGAGGACAAAAGAGGACTTGACAGCATTTATTAAGAATTGAATACCCCACTAGGAAAGGAATATTAAAGGAGAGTTCAGGCCTCGACCTCCAAAAACAGCCCCAAAAGCAGAGCCACAGGGGGGGGGGGGGAATTTTTTACTCATATAATTTGTGTAAAAAAAATCCAATCGAGGTGTAAATGGTAACCGATTCCCTCAAAAGAGCCCTGTTAGCCAAATGTTATTCCTGCCTTGTCTAAACCGGGAGTCTAGTCGACAGGGTGAGAGACTTGGCGGTATGATAATGCTCATCTGTAACTGAGACCCTGAGTATGACATGGAGATTGCTGGAACCGCACTCCGTGGTCGACCAAGCAGCAAGGTCGAGGACTTTTGTCAGAATCGCAGGAGTTCCTAAGAGCTGCCATTTAATCGCTTTCCCATCTTTCCCCACTAATGTGGACTAATTCGGATGCGAAACGGATGATGATGGGCTTGGAATTTTTCTATCGGCCAGGAAATTTTGCCCTGCAGCTGGATGTGCTTCTTAAATTAGCTGTAGGTTGCTCTTCCTCAATGCAGAATATCTGATAGAGAAGGAGAGGCCTCCAGTTGTTCCTTGTCATCTCTAGTGGAATCAGTAGTAAAACAACTCAACAGGGCACCTTGAATGCATCTTAAGAGAGAGGTTGGCAAAGTCCCTTGTTCAGGCATTTTACATTTTTTAGGGTCAAGGTTTATTAAGGGGTTGTTGGGGCCATTTTGTGGAATGTTCAAGCGCTCATATAAAATAAATCATCTGATCAGTTTATCATGGACAATAATACAAATGGCATGTTCAAAGGTCATTAGGTAGGGGTCTCAGTGGGTTCAAATGGGAGGTGGGTTTCTACTCCCAAAGATTAGATCAGTGATCATGAATGTTGTCATTATTTGTGATGACTGGGAGTGCATAGTGTGTTCCAAAATTTGAGGGTCAAATGTCAGTCAGAGGTCAATTGATTGAAATTTTGTTTTGAAAAAGTTCAAGCAGCATCTTTCTATAGATATTATCAAATGGTCATGAAAAGTTGAGTGTATTAAGACTGATGAGGAAATGTCCAGGGGTTCAGGAAAAAAACTTGAGCTCAGAGGTCATCTGGGGGGCAATCTCAATTATTTTGTGAAAATCTTGGAAATACTTCACCTTAATTATTGCGGACTCCGTGAAATGGAATCCCCTTTGCAGGTTAATTGGCCTATGATAAACATATTAAGGCACGGTACAAATAGCCATGCCTTGACATGGCGCTTACAAAATTTTAGCCATTACATGACTCGTGCAGACTCGAAGATCAGGCACTGAAATGGATATCATTTGAATTGAAAGTCACCTTTACATAATATAACTACTTCAAATTGATTAGGTCAATTGCCAGTAGTACCTGATGGGAATAAGTTGTTTGTGATTACAGTAATGATGATGGTAATGATATGTGTCAAAAAAAAGGTCACGAGGGAACCATGGCAGTTCGACTTGAACGTACATTGTGCAGAACAACCTTTCGAAACTCACCTGCCAAAAATTACAAATACTGCCAACACAAAATTCCCCCAAGATTTCCCCCCATACTATCAACAATAAACATCGAGAACATGGGATGTTATTGGTGTGTTTGCAAGTAGTGGTGATAGGAGATAAACACTGGGCCGTTACAATATCGCTATGGGGGAATCTTGTTTATTCCCCCGAACTCTTCTGTGGTGAGCCTGTGCACGTGAACCACAACGCTTATTGGACACGGCTTTCCAATGATCAAGCTTGGACACTTTACAAAAGTGCTACCCCAATGGTTCCCCATATTAATTGGGAAATCGTACCGTTTTGATGGCATGTCAAGGTAATCTTGGGGTGCCAGAGGTCTGAACTTCAAAATTGTAATATAAATGATGTAAAATCACAGAATGGCTGGCTGACCTAGTTGAATGAAACATGTTGTAGCTTCCTTAAAGAATGATTCTTATTGGCTTATGTGAGGTTGACAGGCATACTCCGTTGAGAAAAATTGTATCCTAGCAATATTGGCTTATAAACAGGATAGTGTGACTATGCTAGTATGGATGGAGATAGTGTGTACTCTGGCGCAATGAGTGTTTTTATTTCCATTTAACAATTTTTGTAGATGCTTTCATGACAAATATTTTTATTCATCCGCACTTTGAGCTTGTAACCAATGATTTGACCAAGTGTGTCCTTTCCCATATGAGCAGCATTAACCCCAATTGTTTTCCGTCTGGCAAATGTCATGTCGAGGTCACATTGAAAACCTTGGAAACACATCGGGTCAACGAAGACTCCGTTTTTAGACCGTTTTCTCTAATGGGGCGGCATCGTCTGTTTCCAGTTGAGCTAAAATGACAAAGAATAGGTCATGGATATTGTCTTGAGTCATTTGATTACAGTATCCGAGTCTATCACGCTTTCATTTTGGACGCGCTCGCTTTGAGTTTCTCCGGCAGTAAAAGTACAACCTAAGTGTCCTATCAAGAGAGCGTGGTTTGTAAGTGTGGGGAGATGTGTTATGCAAATCAATAGGTCACATGACATGAACAGTCATCCTCAGAGTAACGCTTTTCTCAATGAGCACTGTATAAGGGTTCTGAAGAGTGGTGATAGCTTAAGTACATGCCTCAACAATAGTGCAATTGGGTATTTACTCCTTTCTACCAGTGCCTGACCATTGTTCCTTCAATTTGTCTTGCTTCTCTGCTTCACTGATTCGCAGTCATGATTAATTTCATCGATGAAATATCTTTTTCTTCCTTTCAACAGCTGGTAGCATGAACCTTGAACAAGAGAGGATAAGTGCGGAAAGAAGTTACTTCCTTCCATGAATTGATGTGAATTGAATTGGCTGATGGGCAGTGTTTCTGAATTTTCTTCGGCCCGGCCAGACAATTACAAGCAGTGTTTATTTTTTTCCTGCAGGCAGTGAAAAATGACATGAATGGTTACAGGTATAATATAGCAATCGGGTTATATTAGTAACTGGCCCACACCTGGAAACAAGCACTGCAACATTAGGTGAGGAACTGAGGCCTCTGTACCGCAAATAGTTGCTACTTAGGCTCCTGACACATTGATATGTTTGACATTTACAATGACAATTCTTCCCCCTTAGACACTCTCTACCCACTGGAATTAGCAGCCAGAATTGTGCCTCCTGTAGCCCCTAACCCATTGGAATCTCTGACATTAGCAGCCAGAATTGTGCCTCCTGTAGCCCCTAACCCATTGGAATCTCTGACATTAGCAGCCAGAATAGTTCCAACCAAAATAGTCAGAATTGTGCCATTGTGGGCTCTTACCCATTAGTATCTCTGACATTTGCAGCAGGAATTTTTCCCCCCTTCGATGTCTTTGACATTTGCAGCTAGAATGTGTTTCCTCTGGCTCTAAACCCATTAGTGTCTCTGACAATTTATTGAGCAAATGATACATCTTTGTTTTTTCATTCTTATGTTTGCCCACCTAATGCCATTGGGATCTGGCATATTGTTCAAGCTATATAAATTAAACTGGCCCACTCCTGTCATTCTGGTCCTAGCCACCCTCACGTAAACATCGCAAAGTGTTGATGAAGTTTTTTCTTACTTTTTTAAGGGATTAATTTCTGACAACTTTTGTAGATTAGGTTTTTTTGGAAGTTTGAGGGACCTACTTGTTACAACATATTTTCACTTTTTGTGTTTTCTTATGTGTATGTGTGTTAGCCTAGCCTTAGGGCCGGTTGGCCCTCCTGACTTCCTTGCTACAGGTATGACCTTGATTCGGTGTCTGTTGGCAGCAGAGACATTCAGACATTGAGGTATTAAAGGGCCTTGGAAAGTGATCGTAATGCTGACCAAACACTCACTATGCACGATAGTTTACCTTGACCAGGACGTGCATGCTGTTATGTTAAAATAATACTTAACAATTTGATTGTGATTGCTGACAATGATTCTAATTGTAGTGCACATTGCTACTGATCACAATCCCTACTTATTGATCACATCAGATAATAAACTCACAGCAATTTGTGACTGCATGACTGTAGTTCATCCAGCCCACTTCACGTGTGGTATTGTTGCATTTTTTCCGAGGTTGAAGCAAGGTTTGTGAAGGAAGGAAAGCGTTTACTTTTCAAAATTACAGCCCATATTTTCATAATAGAAAATAACTCCACAGTGGACAGTTATTGACTAGCTGGTGCACATATACAAAAAACACCATACTGTCATTATCCTGCTGTATTCTACCCCCATTTTGAAATTTGAAATAAAATTCAAAGGATCACAACATATGTGAATTTGTTTTGTTTGTTTTTAACTGGGTAAAATTCTTCAGCTCTGAGGTTTTATTCTTTTTTTCTTTTCTTTTTTAATGATGTGGCTACCAGTGGTCTTTCATTAGGAATTCAGAGGAATCTATGTAACCATGTTTAATACCATAACTCGACCCCCCTTAGATGGATCAAGTGCAGTCTTGGCATGGGCTCCACATAATCCCTGTTGCTTTGGTCAGTCAAAGTCACCTAGGGTCCATCAGTTGGGACTTTTGGTATGCGCATGGGTGGAAAAAATTGGGAATTTTGGAAGCCCTTCCTGGAAATCTTGCCACTGGAGGGAAATCTTGCAAACTGGAGGGAATCTTTCAATTTGGGGGCATATCGTTGTAATTTTTCTGGGAAATTTTCTCCAATTCTCCGCCCCGGGAAGTTTCCATTTTTTCCATCACTGTAATGCAGCTTCCCTTTGAGGACTTGATTTCAGGGAGATTAACAATGTGTACCAAAGGTAATTATTTTTTTGTGCAGGAATTTTCGATTTGTGAATTTCTCTTGTTTACAACACACTTAAATGGGCACAAGTAAACCAAAAAAACACACAAGACATAACAGGAGAATCAGTCGGACAGAGAGTCTGAGTGAAGATAAACGTTGCATTCAAGATGAGACATCGAAAGTAGTTACAGTCGGAGCCATACAGACAGAGTCAGGAACGGTATCCACAAGGAAGGCGCAGCAGAGGAGAATGAACAGTCACCGTAGAACTTGGTTGATGAGCGAACCCGTGACTTTAAGCTATTGCTTGGAAGCTTATTTTGAAATTTTGTATGCAGCTTTCTTGTGGTGAGTTCAGAAACCCCTATGTTTTTGTGCCGATTTGAGGGAAAAAAATAGAAATTGCGAAAATAATTATTTCATTCATTAATATAGTTGAATCCGGGAAAAAAATTTATTTAAAAAAAAAAAAAAAAACAATATACAGTAACATACCAGCGATACTAAAAATAAGAATCAGGAATGAACAGAAAGAAAGTTCAAATCCTAATGTCTCGAAGGCCTGTACACCATGAATAAATAGACTGACAGACGGCTCAAGCAACCAATCAAATGAAAGGCGATAAAATAAAAATTATTCTTCACGTCCTCTGTTGAAAGACTCGAAGAGAGCCGAAGAGAAACCGGCTTTGTCTCTAACATCAGGGAGGTAAGGTACCCCACAACTCTGGGAAAGATATTCATAAAATTAGTTCTGCGAAAGATCATCATATTGGCGAGTACTTAAAGTGATATGATGGGATATAGCAGGGAAAACAAGTTGGCAAATAAACATTTGGCACAACATAAGTCGGAATAAGTTGTATCTGTTGCGAAAAGAATACCAATCAATTTTTTGCAAGCGAATGTTATAGTTCATCCTCACCCCTCCTTTGCCCAGAAGAAACGTGAGGCACTCCTCTGAACTCCCTCCAGTCTGTTCTCTTGGGTGAGATTTTGAGGAACCCAAGCAGCGGTAATCCATACGACTCGAGGATCGGACTCCAAGAGATTTTTAAACCGCATCAAGCGGCATCCTTATTTCAAACCCGCTGAAACAGAACGTAAAAAGCCAAGGAGCTTATGAGCTTATTTGTGGCAATCGTATATAGTACAATGAGGATGCCAGGAGAGTATGTCAAAAGTAACACCGACGGGGTGGGTATAGGGACTAACAGTTTCCAAAGGCAACCGTAAGAAGAGTAATAACGAAAAGGAACACGCCCTTCTGGAAAGGCGCATTGTGTCTGTCAAATTGCTATCATTTTGATACCATGGCACCAATCGCGGACCTGATCTTGCAATCTCCCGGAATCCTTACTGTGACTGTCGATTAACTCACACTTCACAGGAGGGTTCAAGTCATGCTGGTTATATAGGTTCCTATAATGAGACATGAACCCCACAGGTCTTGGGGGTCAGTTCAAAGGTAATATGAGGTCAAGAGAGAGAAAGTATGTAGAATGCCTGGTCCCATCGTGTTGAAATTTTGTATGCAATTTCTAAGGGAGTAGTACAGAAACCCTATCGTTTGCGACGCAAGGACCGGGGGTCAGATTTGAGTGAAAAAATTGAGGAAAGAAATTGTGAATTGAAAAATTGATATCAGGCAAAAATTTAGGCTCGTTAACAGGATAAATCGACCCCACTAGGATGGATCAAGTTCATACTGGGTATATAGTTCCCCGTTATGTTTACATGAGTTTCCCTAGTGTTTTTGGGGTCAGGTCACATTCATCTGAGGTCAAGACGATGTCCAAAGTCTAGAATGTTGTTTACACGTTAAGTCCAGAATGCCTGTTCCGGTCAGGGTGAAATGAGTTATGCAGCTTTCGTATGGGAATAAGGAACCCATAGTTTTTTCGTGCGACGTGGGGGGGTCATATTTGAGAAGAACTTGTGAAAAATTGATAATTTGGCAAAAATTAACAGCTTGTAAACACGTAACTGGATCCCAGCTTTGATGGATGAGCCTACTACTTGGTGTATGGGTTCCACATGAGTACTGATCTCTATCGTTTTGAAGTCGGTCGAGGTCATCTGAGGAAAAAAAAGGCCAAAGTTTGGAAATCTCGATTTAAAATCGATTTTTAATCACGAGTTGAGTCCAGAATGCTGGTCCGATCAGGTTGATATAGTATGGAGCTTTCTTTATTGAAGTACAAGAACCCTATTGTTTTTTGTGTTTTTTTTTTTTGTGTAGAAGAGACCGTATCACTTTTTTTGTTACAATCAAATCGATCCCCACTTGATGGATGAAGCTAAATAGGTGTATGTGAGTTCCCCATAATTAGTTCATGATTCTATTGGATAGGGTTAGTCAAATCAAGATGGTCAGAGATGTCACAATTCCGTGAATCTCGAACAATAAGTTGAGAACGCCTGCTGTGGTCTGATCCGGTTGAAATTCATTATGCATCATTGATGGGAAGTAAAGTCCCCTATTGTTTTGGTGCTGATCGGGAGTCAGTTTTGGGATAACACTGGAAAATGTGAAGAATTGAATATTTGGGCAATTTTAGCTTGGTTAAAATTAAAACTTAAAACGATCACTCGACCCCGTATGGATGGATGACGTTCATATTGGATAGGGTTCCCATAAAGAGTGCATATTTCCTATTGGCTTGGGATGAGTTCCTGACGTTTCATCTGAGGTCAACGAAGATCAAAGTCTGAAAAAATCTTGTTTAACCCGATCATCAAGAATGCTGACCCGATCAGTTTTGGAATTTAGTATGTTCAGCTCTCGTTATGGGAAACAAAACACTATCGATTTCGGTGTTGATTGGAGCCTTATGAATGCTACAACAATTGACATAAATGGCTGGATTCTTTGAGACCCCATAGAAGTTTTTAGCAGGCGTATGATGGTCTAGCGTCCTCAATTTGGACCCTTCAGACTTTAGGGCGACCGCTACACCCATGACTTTTGAAGTATTTTGTGACCTTGTGTTTTTATAGCCTTGCGTCTTTAGGGTTAGAAGATGAATTTCAATATTGCAAAGTTGATGAAGTGAGATGAACTATCAAGTGATTCCAGAGCATGTTTGAAATAATGACAAAACTAATTAATTGATCATATCATGTTCCACACCAATCAATGTCATGACTTCCACTCTGTCTGTTCAATAGATATGTATGAGCCTCTCGCACCAAGTCAATGTTTGTTCATATTGTAGCAGAAAACTGTTGCAAGACTGATTCGTTGTCTTCTCGAATACTTATATAATGTCATCAATTACTTTGCCCATACTGTTGGTATTGTCTTAGGCATGCTCTTGAGATCGTTCAGAACCGGAAACATCGAGAACGGGTGATTCGAAACGAGGAGGTCTTTCATTTCAGTTCATCACAGGCATGCCCTGGACGTGAATAAAAAAAAAACCCCCGGTCCGGCATTTTTACCATATTTCCACTTGAATACTACATGGTGACATATTGGATCATACATGATTGTATTCAATAGTCATTTTCAAAATCATGTTGTATGTTTACTTTTGGATTCATTGATATCCAGGATTTCCAATGTGTCTGCTTTTGATAGTCGATTTATTGGCGCTAGCTGAAGTCTACGCGGCCCTTTGGGTAGTAGCTCAACACAGCTTAACGTCTTATGTAACATTCTACAGAAATTATCTTTTTTGGCGATAGGGAGGGGGGAAGCCGTTCATGAGGGCGCACTTCCCTGGATTCCGACCTCAAACCCCCTCCCCCAAGACAAGTCTCGTGGTAACCGCCAGTCAGCTGGTTATTTAGTCCACTTATTTCTCTTTTTCCTTCATGACTACATTCCAGTACTTTTTTCCACTGGTTACAAATTCTGTTAACATGAAATATGGACCCAATCTATGCCATATTCCTTCATACCTTTTCCCTACAGTTCCTGTGGGAATTAGTAGCTGTTTACCGCTCCTTCATATATGCCACATGTAAAGATATGTCCTCTATTTTAGGTAAAATGAAAAATGGAGTTTAAAGGACAACTACATGGAATAATTATATAGAGGCATTATGTCAGCGAAGAAAACTAACTGTGTCAAATCTGAACCCAACATTCTCACAACTTTTTGTATGGGGGCCCAAACTAAACTTTTGCAGTTTATTTTTTGCATGTGGTCTTGCAAAAGTAACGTGTATTGTGCAAGATTGAATAGCATACGCTTCTTGCAATAATAAATGTCATACTCTGCAAATATTATGTTACTAGCTTTTTCTTGTATTAAAAATAAATATCCATGACGAGGGACTGCTGGTAGATGTAGATCAGATGTTGATGGTTCGCTTCTTGTGAGAGGAAAGACGTAGAATTTCTGCAGAATGTTGAGTCATTTGACACAACAAAACAATTCAATACAATAGCAAAGTGGCACCCCTGTATGTGGTGCACACAAGGATGTAATATATCACATGGGAGCAGTCGGTCATATAGACGAACATAATGACCTATGAACAATTCAATGCCATGAAGTCATACTAAATCAGTTTTCCTTCTCTCGACATGTCATATCACTGTCAGTATTGAGGAGTAAATTTTAATTGATTTTTGACTTAATTTATAGTTGTCTAGGAAAGGGAGATATCTAAGAATAATCGAAAAATATCATACATTGGACTTACCATATGGGCTTTCCCCCGGGGCTTTACAAATATTACCTTATCATAGGAACGTGTGCATGTTTACTCCCAGCTCCAGAGATATGTGGCAGCACTATATAGTGCCAGTGTTCCCATTGGGGCACCAATTAGCACCTATGTGGAAAAGGGCATGGAGATAGTTACACAGGTTCTGTCTAACTGAATAAACTTGGCGATCACTTTGTGTGTCTGTGTGTACATGTGTGTATGTGCGTGTGCGCGCGCGCGTGTGTAGTTCACACTTTCCCATTGGCAAGATCCTTCAAGTGGGCATGAACTGGTTTTTTCCGTTGGTGATATCATGGTGGGGTGAGCACGATCTGATCATATTGGGGCCACAATAGTCATCAGTTAAAGGAGATAAGGTAGCCTATTTTGTATTCATTTATTTCAAAACTTCCGTCCCACCGAGGTCATTCATGTGTCTGATTTGTATTAGTTAGGCAAATTTTGGAAGTTAGTGGATTCCAACGATAACCTAGTGTATGTGTTCTGCTATTGGTCCTGAGTGATTTGTGAGTTAAGGTCACCGATCATGTGTCTGAGTTGCATATGTTTTGAAATCTGGTTATTCTTCAAACTTCCAATGAACGTTGGTGGATAACGGTCACTCCAGACCGAGATATTTAATGTTAGAGAGAATCACTGAGGTCACATGATTTTGCCTATTCTGCATAATGTACCGTATACAAATTGTCAATTGATTCATATTTTCACAACACTTGGCAAATATGGTCAACATTCAGTTCAAATTTGGCATGTATATGCTGGAACAAATTATCCACAAAACCGTGATCTCCTCTCTTCGACTACTAAATGACCGATCAAAACTAGATTGGACAATTGCGATGCCATGGCAACCGATCGAGAAAAATCTGGCTCAATAGTTTCGTGTGCGTCACAGATATGCACCTTGTAGCCAATATCAAATTGATGAGTAGGGTTACTTGCATTATAAAGTTATAGTTATTGCCAGTTTAAACCAATGAGGAGCCTAGCAAAATTACTATGGCAACACATTGTTCGTGCTGATTAATGAGTGGCCATTTTGTAATTTCAAAGAAACTAAAACACGCAACACCAAATTACACAGGACATGAGAAGGACATGGGATAAAACATATTTAATTATTTGTCATAAAACCTAACATGCATAAATGTGACAATGAAGGTATAAATTAACTATCGTTCACCGTGGGGGAGTTAGGAGAGTTCGAAGCCACCATGCAGTCCAAATTCAAAAGAAGATGTCCAAGTCGCTGGCGCTGTCGCGATACGTGCTACCCGAGGACGAACCGTTAAGTCCTATCTTGTCGCGAATATTGTTCCCTCGCTGCAAGTTAGTAATGGTTTTCACTGGCGTCAAATATAAATTGTTTCCCCACAAAAGAAAAAAGAAGGTCGCCGCAGTCATAAATGTTGTCACTCTGGGCGGAACGCGTCGAAACCTGCCTCGATGGTGTTAAAGTTAATAGGCCCGCCAATCGAGTTCCAGCTAGAAGCAGGTTATCTAGAAGATGCTCGGGTGTATACTGAAGCTGTCCTCCCAGTTCCAGGCATGAGGTCCAACTCAACCGGGTATAATAGGTAACATGTTCAAAAGCGCTCTGGTATGGCGTGTCCGAAGCACTCCAGCGGGCTAACGTAATGAGGGCGTATTGTTTGTCCATGAGTAAACAAAAGACACGGGACGTCGGCTGGGCGCTCAACGTACGATGCCTCAGCAGACCGGTAAGAAGGTCTGTGAAGAGGAATCCAGGAATGATTGGTCCAATCAAGCTGAAATTTGGTGTCTTAGCTTCTTATGGGGAGTGGAAGCACCCTATGTGTGGTGCAGATCAGAGGTCATTTCGGGAAGAAATGGAAAAAAAAAATTGTGGAAAAATGGATATTTCGACACTATTTTAGCTTGTGAAGAGCATAACTTGACCCCACCTGGATGAATGAAGCTATACTACATGTGGTCAAATGTCACCTCCTATATTGTTCTTGGTGTAGACCAGCGGTCCTTTGGGTGGAAAATGAGAAATTGATATGTTTTGGCAATTTAGCGGTGAAGAGGCATAACTCCGACCGGATGGATGAAGCTCATATGGTATGTGGTTCCCATAATGCTACATGATCTCTATTGTTTTGAGTCAGGTCCAAAGTCCTCTGCTCCGGAGAAGGTCATAGTCTGATGCTATTCTATTTCTTGCTAGAAAGTATCAATAACCTAATCCCACCGGTTATCAGTCTGTAATCCACCAAGGCATAAAGGTCAAGTCTGACAATCTTTTAACACGGTAAGTCCCGAACGCCTGGTCTGATCAGGTTGAAATTTAGTACCGTATACAGCTTTCTTAGTGGAGTACAAAAACCCCATGGTGTAGACTGAGTCATTTTTGGGGAGGGATTGGACATCATGGAAATGTTGATTTCTTATACACTGTGTACTGTGTAACAAATTTAGGCTTGGTAACATAATAACTTATGCTTGGCATGTGGGTTCATCTTAAAGAGTACATGGTCCCTATGTTTGGAGTCGGGTCAGCAGTCGTCTGCATAGGCGAGGTCATAGTTGATGCTATTCTGTTTCTTTGCTGAAAGTATCTATAAGTAATCCCACCGATGTTATCCACCATTTTCTTGGAGTCAGGTCAAAGGTAATCTGAGTTAACAAATTCAAGTGAAAGGTCATGAAGCCAGTCAAGGAATCACTAAGCCTCTTGGCTTTCGTTTGAGAATCCATCTCGTCCATCTTTTCGGATGTTATCGGTAATACGTATGGGGGTATCTGTTCAAAATTTGTGCTTGTAGGAGGAGTAGTTTTTGTCAAAGGTGTATTGATTTTTTTCGCACACGTCGGATGACCAGTGTCCCCCTATAACTTGGGACAATAGCAATCATCTCATGTAACATGTAAAAATGTAAAACATGAGCAAGACAACTCATGCTCCCCATGTGGTTGAATATATAACTAAGTTACAACAAGAACAAATGTAAGGTAGTCAATTTACATTCTCACTGATACTGTCATACTCCACTCAATATTTTCCTCTTGTAGTTTAGCATAGTTTGTAGGACTATAGACCATCATAGCATGGTCCATCATCAATTTGCGCACCTAGCACTCTGACGGCGATGATTTTTTTTTTATGACTCTGACCAATAATAAGAAAATAATTGAATCAACTCCTAACGCTCTTCACAATGATACCTAAACGGGACATATCCGGTGAAAAAGTCAGGCAATATGGGAAGAAAAACAAAATCAGTAATTTTGAACCCCACCGCAATTTGCGACATTGGAACTGGGTCGGAACCTGCCACTAAATCAGAAGTTTTCTAGGAAGTAATTAACAGGTCCAAGAAGAGACTCCAATTTCTACTGAAAAATTTAGGCTACCAGATTAGGCTAGATTTAGTGTAGCTGGGTATAGGACAGGTGCGCAAAGTGAGGGTGGTTGACGATACGACATTTAATATTTCCTGGATTATGTGGCATATAAATGGGTCCGCCCTGAAAGTTAGTTTCCTGAATGGCTGCTTGTCAATATGTCCTAAAGTGTCCAAACTTCCTATTGGGGTTACTGTATTCAGCAAGTCGATGTAT
Organism: Sclerodactyla briareus; assembly: GCA_026419785.1. Taxonomy (NCBI): domain Eukaryota; kingdom Metazoa; phylum Echinodermata; class Holothuroidea; order Dendrochirotida; family Sclerodactylidae; genus Sclerodactyla; species Sclerodactyla briareus. The sequence goes on along the minus strand of JAODTK010004466.1, from coordinate 67,340 downwards.
TCCGTTATTTTCCACATGAATATTTGGCAGGATCTGTTTGTAGTAGGGTGCATATCATGAGACTGATGTATATCACAACTAGCATTTTAAGTCAAGGGTAAGCTTTACATATACGTTACTGGCATTATTTCGTGTAGTGCAGACGGTGAATTTGGTGGATGTAGGTAGATTTGGTCCCGACAAAGATGAGGTAATTAAGCATTTGAGGTCATCACTCATCACATTTTTTTTGTGTCCAAGTTTTTTTAAATTCAGATTCCATTATATTGTCTTTGTTACAGGGTTTTTCAGCGGAGTACATATTCCACATCAATTGAACATTCAGGGGATCCCATGTCCCCCCATGACATACCAGGGGACCGTTTTAATCGCTTGGCTGATTGGATCATTCAGGTCGGTGAAAATTCGACTGAGGGTTGGCCCCCTAATGTGGGTGTGTACGGCAAGTCCAGGTCTACTTTCCATGACCGTTTGGATTTAATGTCACACTTGTTAGAAAACACAGGTCAAAGGGTGTTTGTAGTGAACATGTGTCAGAGGAAGTTTCCAATCCTTTTTTCTACTACTGTATGATTTAAACTGGCAGGCTTATGTCATTCCGGACTTAGGTTGCGTTGAGTGCAAATGGTGTTAGCTCTAATGGTAACCTACCTGCCAGAACTGTTCTGTTGGTTTAGTGACATCACTGTAAGGCAAAGGTTAGGAGGATTCTGATTGTATCAACTGGCAGCTAATATTTAGTTCATTGGCGAGTTAAAGTATGTACATGGGGTAGGGACGAGAAGTTCGCGTTCTCTGAATAGAAGTTTGTTTTGACATCGTAAACACATTGCTCTAATGGGTCAGCATTCTCACATGATTACAGCGTAGGAATATTTGATAGATTTTTATTTCGGCAAATTCTTTTACCCGAAGACGAATGTTGGTAACGATCAGTTGCGTGGCTATACCGAGTGTAGAACAGAATTACTGTCACCCGGTCTGATACTGAACGCTTTCTGGCAGCGGTTTCCGATGAAAATGTCGATAACACTAAGCTGGAAGTTACCACGCTCGTAATTGTGTGGTTATAGGCAGATTCAGATCTCATGAGAACAGTGCGGTATGCGGTATAAGTGCGGTATGAATCCACAATAGTAAATTCCACGTGAGCAAGAACGGTGAACGTGTTCTTATATAATGCATACGATTTGTAGAGATTGGGATAGGTTTCATGGGGCAATGTAAGAATGAGCTGAAAAAAGAACGGAACGTGTACGACGTAGGCCGAATTATTACCCGAATCAATGCGACTTCGAGTCGCATATCACTGCAAATGCATCTTACGGAACATATGTTCCTCAAAAGCTAATCACTGCTTAATACTATCACCCCTTACAATCAACGTTAAAAATGGGATTCTCACATTCACACCGCATCCGCATCCGTACTTATCGAATCCCACCTCAACGCATCCGTTCTAATGGTATATTCAACGACAACTTGAGACCGGGTGCAATCGTGTCACTTCCATTTTCGAAGAATGGAAGCGGTGACATAAGCCATTATCGTTGAATGAATTATGACACAATTTATTATTAGATTGAATTGATGCTATTAGATCCACGTCTGGCACAACTAGTTTCTAGATTCGGTGTTATTTTCCTCTACTGGATTCTAATCTATACAATCTGTTTCTCCAACATCCCTAACTGTATGTTTTTTATTCCGTGACAAGTCAGAGGCATCTTATCAGTCATGACGTGTATGTCGTGTGGATGTGTGTGGTACGCTAGCTTTGTAACACGATACCTCAATCCCACTTGGATGGATTCAAGTTCATACTTGGTATATGGGTTTCCCATAATGAGTACATGATCCCTATTGTTTTGGGGTCAGGTCAAAGGTCATATGAGGCAAGAGAGGTCAACGTCTGAAAATCTTGGTAACACGATAAGTCCAGAATGCATGATCCGATCAAGTTGAAATTTTGTAAGCAGCTTTCTTATGGAGAGTACAGGAACCCCATCGTTCTTGGTGCGGACCGGGGTCCGATTTGAGAAACAAATTGGGGAATTGATTCCTATTGTTTTGGGTCAGGTCAAAGGTCATCTGGAGTTCCGAATGCTGGTCCAATCCAAGTTTCAAATTTGTACGCACCCTTCTTATGGGGAGTACAGGAACTTGTTGTTTTTGTTTTTTGGTGCAGACCGGGGTCATTTTTTGGAGAAAAATGTAAAATTGTGATATCTTGGGCCATTGAGCGTGTAACACTATAACTCGATCCATGGGTATGAGGTATGCGGGTTTCCCTGAGGAGTTCAATATCCCTATTGGTTTGGGGTCAGATCTAACGTCATCTGAGGTATAGAATCAGTCTGAAAATCTTTGTTAACACGGTAATCAGAATTCCTTATCCGATCATTCGAATTTAGTAAGGGCAGCTCTCCTATGGTAAAACAGAACAATATCGTTTTTTGGAGTGACTGAGCTTTGAAGGAAACGGGAAATTGGTGAACTTGATATTTTTGGCAACAAGACTCATCTGTATGGATGTATTCTTACTTGTGTGTGAGTAACCCTATATTGAGGATACATGAGTCTATTGTAAATCTTGACAATGCTTAGCTTATCAAGTCAGATCAGTCCAAGGAATCCTACGCCTTTCGGCTTTTCCTGGGTGACAGATTCCTGTGCTCCCTCCATTTTTCGTGACAACGATCGATTCACAGAAGATTTCCATACATAAACTGTAAGCAGACAAGCTCATGGACGGAAGGCTTCTTTTCGCCAAGACTCACGGATGCATTGGTATCAAAATACACCCATAATCATCCTTGAATCAGGACATCAAAATAGAGAGAACTTTGACTACCCTTTCCAATGCAGATAGTATTCGCACTGGGGGGGTAGTAACACATCCGAAAGTGCTTTGAGATGGAGACATGGGCGTTTGTCCGTTTTTGAAAGGTGGTGGCGGGGTCCCGCATTGAAATGACTAATCTATAAAGCCGTAGCGCCACCATGAGTTGGTGCGTGCTTATGAAATGAGAATTTTAAGACCAATTCGCAACCAACTATTGGGCGTCCTTAGTCTTCAGCATTTGCAGCACCGCATATGCGGCCTTACCATCGAGTGAATTCACCAAACGTGGGGAACGGAGACATTTGGGATATAATTTCCCCCACGGATCGCCCATCGAAATATAGGGGGGGGGGCCCTCCCTCTTCCTGGAAGGACCCATGCGAGAAAGGCTGTCTGCCTGTCACGGGCTGTCGTAATTCGCGGGATAGTGACGAAAGTCCATCAATGAGTCAGATTTACAACTGAAACAACATCGGTTTTGGTCGTCTTAAAATAGAAATTCGCTAAATTCCCTCGCAGTTGTATTTGCCAGGGGCGTCGGAGCGTTCGAAAATTGGGGGGGGACAACTCGAATGCAAATTACCACTAAGGTGCGGAGCGCAACCATCGTTTGCGCGGAGCGTACAAAGCAAATTTCAGATTTCCATAACCCCAATCGACGAAACGGCACTTGCCGGGCTCAATCGCCACCCCTCATCTACATTTGTGATTTTAGTTAAAAGACAGCCAGAAAAGTTGTCATTGTACATAATAAGATGATTTACCGTCGTATCAGACTGTATTTTTTTATTACCTTGTCTACTCATGCTTTGTTTGCGTGGGATCGAGGGGTTTCCCGAACGGTCATTAGAAACTACTGGCGTGCGCGACGCGTGAAAGAAAATGCTGTTTGTCCGGGCATTTTCCTCGAAAAGACTGCAAAAAATTCAGGCTTTTTTTCCCTTTTCTTTTTTTCCTTCCCAAATTTTCCACGATTTTCGCCCGAATTTTCATCTCAGAAAATGGGGGGGGGTGAGGGTGCATTGCCCCAAAGGGTTCTGAAATTAATGGTGAACTAAAGGATCGAAGCATACCCGCATATTTTAATAGCCTCCAACGCCTGGAAGAAAAACGCCATTGCGCGCGAAACACGACAAAATTATGCACTTTTGTCTACCATTTAAAATCGAGAACTCGGCATGAGCCTGGGTAATCCTTCCACTTCGGCCTAGTCGGGTCCAGACCTTAACCTGGGGTCCGCACCTGGAATTAGTGGACCTAATACAATTCCAACGCGATTATGTTTGGTTATACAAAATGCATCAGTTTTTTAAGTGATACAAAACCGGGCATGTCCCTATTATTTTTCATCACGGTCGCGAAAAGTGGGGTGGGATCAAACGTATGATTCCCCCCCTTTTGAGAGTGGGGGGGACCCTGGTCCCCCCCCTCCCAATGACAATGCATTAGCACTACGAGAGCGAGACTCCATCTCTAACCAGTCTCATGCTGTGGCATACGCCACGTGGTTGTTTTAGGGTCCCCTCAAACTTGCACCCCCCCCCCCCCCCAAACATAAAAACACCATATTTATACTGTCAGTGGGTGGGGTGGGGGGGGACATCATGAAGGCAGTCACACCTTGCATCACGATCTCACCACCCCCTCTCTTGAATTGATTGAACTGGCAGACTGAGGATTTCTTTACCTCAAGGGTTCTACGTTCTTGACAGGTGGCCAAGTAAGGTTACAGTTTACTTGTGATCCAAGAAAAGTGGTAGACTTGGCAGAAGGACTATGATTAGAAAAACAAAAGAGAAAAGATTGCCACTAATGGTGGGGTCAACAGTATTCTGGATTTGATAGAATAACTCGCCGCAGACCTTTGTTGCCACCTGAAGTACTTATAGCTCTGATCAATAAGTAACATGATCTTCTCATTGTTCTTATCGTCAATGAGAGAATCTGGGTTTTCATTAACATGCTCCTATTAGTATCAGCACATACAAGTGAACAAGAGCCGGTTGCTTGTAAACGGCAAATCATGAGAGTAAATAATAATAACAGTGAACCAAGGATTGATCAGGTAGAACCCACTAGTTTTTTTTTTTTTTTTTATGAATCACAGGCATGTCGACTTGAAGCTGGAAATCTACAAGACGATAATCACTAACCTTTTAACGGAGCCCTCTAATACATGATGGTGTAGCTTGTAAAGAGTTATATAGTGTTAATCCAGAGTACAAAACCTAGAGATTTATTGCCCAATATAGTTTTCGGTTATCAATCAGTTCGATATACCGTCATAACGTAACGGTCTGTGAATAGTGGCATCTGTTCGCTGGAAACCATCTTAATATCATCAATAATACTAGGATCCCATGGAGTGACGAAAAGTTAAACGAACGACTACATGCTAACTTCTCGCAAATTCCGAAAAAACTCAGAAGTGCGACAATGGGTCCGTAATTAAGTAATCTTTAATTTCTTTTTTACGTAGGCTAAATGCGAACAACGCGTGCGATTTCAAGTGCATCGAATACCTTCCACAGTGAAAGATCTTGATGAGAAGGAACAATGGACCAGCGAAGATGTGGCTAACAAGTTTCACCACCTCCCAGTGAATATCGTCATAACCTGGGCTAACATCCTATGAATTTTCATTAAGCCCAATCACTTCGTCCTGGATAATAGGACCCATAGAAGTCACTGATTGTTCGGGAATTAACTGTAAAAAGGTTCCGGCACATATGGAAAGTTGAAATAATTTTGAACATATTTAGAGACTGTGATGGCCCAATGGTTCTGAATTTTGAGACACGGCAAAATTTCAGAAGAATAGGCTGTGTCTACTTTTACTTTTAGGGGATATGACTTCGGGGGAAGAACCTCCTGTTCAGCTTAATTTCAGAATTGTTTGACCAATTTCAATTTTCGGGATATTTGGCGATTGGAATGGCTGAATGATTTCAAATAACCAAGATAGAGAGTCACGAATCACAGGTTGTGACTGTATATTGGTGATCATCATCGCACATGCGATTAGATCTTGCAACCCCTCGGTTGCCCTTTTGTTGATATTTTTAACGAACCGAATGACCTGTACACAGAGTGAGAGAGGAGGCGTGGATATAGAGAGCTCCAATCAAAACACGCAAAACAGCAATGGGGCAAAATTTGACACATGTCAGAGGTACAATTGCCAGCAACTTTTAACATTTCAGAGAAAAGGGATTGACCTATAGTCTGCAACGCCAAGATCAGATATAATTATTGGGGAATAAACATTATTTTAGCTTAGGGAGGCGTTGGTCCGTTTTGGTTCTGATACGTCCCTGATGGGATGGGTGTTGTGACGGGTTGAATGTAATATGAAAATTCAAATAAAACCAGCCGGTGTCGGAGTGATTCCAGAATCAATAATGTGAAATTGGATCATTGCAGGTCACCTTATTACAATTGCTGCTGCATTAAAATAAAAAGCAAATACGTGGTGTGAATCGGCAAACTCATTCCACCTGACAGTTCTTCATATCTGATCAGCTCGCATTTAGAAGCTTCCCGATAATTCTGCAACTTCTAACACTCAAGATGATTCGGTGAGTTCAAGACCGATATTTTTATAGTAAAATTAAAAATATTTTCACAGTTCATCAACAATGAAATCATTACAGAGGGTACTTGAAATTGAATGAATTACGTATTAGAATATTGAAAGCAAATGAATTAGGAATATGACCAGAGTGAGCAAATAATGATGCTATTAAGAAGAAAAGAACTGTTTGACTTTTTGACATAAATAATATGTTGAGTAGTTGTCAGTCTTTCAGAATAGTTGTCGCCCTGGCTACACAACAGAAATGCTGGCCTGTTCACAATGCAATAAAAAAAAAAAAACATGGGTTTTCTAATATAGATCTCAAATATTTTATTGCCAAGCTATCAAGCTATGACATAATTGAGACGTGGTATATAAGCCATGGTATGAGTATAGGCTTAAGTAATTCACTCGATACGGTATGAGTCAACAAACAGTAATTAGTTTACTTACTTTGAAGGGAGCTCCTTGGATCATTCTTATTATAAGGCCACAGTGAAGTTACGTTTTCAGCAAGTGGGCGATGATACGAACATATTCTTCTCTAATCAAAAGGTCTGAATCTTTGAAAGAATTTAATGTGAAAAGTGGCATGTATAAATGCCTTGTGTTTGCTGCCACAAACTCTCTCTCCCCCCTCTCCCCCTCTCCCCTCTCTCTCCCCCCTCTTTTCCCCCCCCCCTCTCTCTCCCCCCCTCCCCCTCTCTCTTCTCTCTCTTGGCCAAAACCAATATTGTCTTGGATTGATCATCTCTTGCACGTATAAGTAGGTTATCAAAATAATTTAAAACGTCTTTCGGCACATTACAATAACGCTGCACGAGCTATGCTGATCCGCTATTTTGTTGTCAGTTTTGCTTACTAGAATACATAATCATTTCTGTAGTTATTTATACATTTAAATTCCCCATTCCTCCACGCCTATTGTTCCTGCCAAGTTTCAGTTCGCCTAAAGCAACGGTCATGGAAGAGCTCAATTTAACAATTCCTCGGATCTGACATTTGTTTCGCAGGACTTTTGCTTGACAATCCAACCTTGGGATCCTCAATTGTCATTCATTCCCCCACAATGCACCACAAACTTTCGGATATACTGATCGATCTGATTCTTGGTAAATTTGTGATGAAGAATACTCCGATTTGGGTTTGAATAGTATTTTGGAATCAATTAGCCCCTGCCAATTCGAATTTTAATACCAAAACGATAGGAATAATTTACCGGAAGTATACAAAAAACGCAAGCGGCTAGCTTCGAACGCTCATTGCATTGTTTAGTAACATCGAAGTCTATAGCCTACTATGTATAACTGAACATTACAATAATAATCCCTCCAGTTTTTGCCGACAGTAAGTTCGAATTGAGTATACGGTCTAGTCAGTTAATGAAATCGTTTTTTTCCTGTAGGTTAGGCTGTTTCAAGAAATTCGGAAAGAAGACAAAACGCATGATTTACTCAGATGGACAGAAAGCAAAGCTTGGAGAAAAGAAGTCGTACGGTGTTTTTGTTAAGCAAACCATCTCACCGATTGGCTATTACGTCCCTGCTACACATTCATGAGTAAGTCCAGCTGATGTGAGGCGAACGACGTCAAACGCCTGTTTTACATGTAGTTTCAACAAGGCTAATTTTGTTCTTCCTGTGGCCGACTAATTAAAAAAAGATAGATCGCTCAATACAACCACATGATACATATGACATTTATAAGCTCCTTTTCAGATCTCTCATTTGTGGAATCCAGAATGGCCATTGAATGTGAAAAAAATTATTTTTGCACCCGTACACATATATTTTGCCTACTCCGTTTTTAACTTTATATGTGGTTGATATCTGATTGCCGCTACGGAGCTTGCCTCTATTTCTGCAAGCCAATGGCAGAAAATTGAGATATTTTCGTGTTTGTACTGTCGAACCCATTATTTCGTGGCTGTCATGTAGCATCGCACTCCACACCTAGGGATCCTAGCCTAACCCCTGATTAGAGTACCCACTCCAAGACGGGCGCCAGTCATGTGGCAAGTGCGCGAGTTAGAGTTACCCATCCTTACCATTTGAGAGTCCCTTTGTGCCAGAGTTTAGTAACCACCCAAAATGTTTAGTATCCAAAAAAGTCGTGAAAAGGGTAATTCAAGATGGCGGGCCTCATGGCCAAGAAATGAAACCACCCCATATTGTCATTCATGACATAGGGGATCTATTTATACTAGTGTTGTTTATTTTTTACGAAAATATGAGCGTTATCACCGAGAGTCAAAGAAAAATATGGGAATTCATATGCATTCTCGGCACCTTCCCATTCTTAACAATGGAATGTTACTGTACTTTGATTTTCGCGCAAAACAACCTCATCGCTGACGTTTCGCTAAAGCCTTGTTGCCTGAAATTTCGCTCTTGATAGCATAGCTTTGCAACTGCATTGAGTAATTGTTGTTGGAATTTTCCTCATTTTCACAATTATTGACCTGATCATTCATTTGTCATGGATCTTTTTTTCCCCCTTTTGGGCCTCCTAATTTCCAACTCAGTTGTCGAATTGTCCGCCTTGGATTACTCGTGAAAGTCGAGATAGGATTTTTTACTTTCCCGTCACACGACTGGTAAATTACGAGTTTATGTGTCAAATGAACGCTATTTCTCAGCGAGATGACGGTTATTCACGCAAATGGAACACGACATTATTATACATGTCAAAGAGCGCCTATTTCACTTGGCGATTTTTAGTACTAGGAGGCCTTCCCGTAATATAAATACATAACCCCCTGCCAACACGGGCAATGAGAGTGGTGAGTAATCTGCATTCCCTGTCACTGTAACATTATTTTCACTACAAACAAATCAGCTGTGCCACAACATGATGTATTGAGTGTTCATGTGAAGGGAGGACTGGGTGTTACAAAATTTCAGTCCAGTCCGTTTTCGGATCACCTAGTAACCTAGTCTCAGTGGAGATTCGCCAAAACCATGGGAAAAGAGTAGCTGAATGTGAGGGCTGGCTACAGTTGTTACCAGGATTTTTCGTAAGTCCATCAGCATCCTATCGTGATGAGAGATTTTGTAGGGTTTTTAAGCGTGAACCAGTAAATGAGGTCATCAATGGATAAGAGATAGACGGTGTTCTCGTTCACGTTTAAGTTCTAAAGTAGATGCGCGAGCCACTGCTGTTTTTCTGTACTCATCGCGCACCCCTTTGAGCGATTGCCATGCTGTGCCGACGTGTATATAGGCGCATTCTAAGGGAGATGGAATAGGCCCCGATTTGGCACGGCGTTGTGGTGTACGGGGATTTGGGTGCTATAAACCTCCCAACAAAGGTTTGCGGTCCCTCCGGGAATTCCCGTTATGGGAAATGTGGAATAGCATAAACTTACTACCTAAACATTTTTATATTCTCCCGTAGACCTCAAACCTCCATCACAAATCCTCCTCATACAACTTACAATACAGCAAAATTTTGCTTTGAACGTATATTCGATTATATACGGAAGCTTGGCGGCACATTGTTTGTTCATGGAAATGTAATATGCATGAAGACCCAGTGGGAAAATAGTAAACAAATGATTAACCCTATTAATGTAAAACTGGGTTATTAGCAACTCGGAGAGGTACATTGTTATCCCATGGAACTTTGAAGAAGAAAAAAAAAAGGTACACAATCATGAGACAGAGTTGATATTGCACTGTTTTTTCGAACAGCATGTTTTATATGGTATTGTATTTCGATGTAAGTACAACAATAAGAATACGTGGGCTCTGAAACTTTCACACAAATTCTTACTTCAGGATGTTCAGTCATGCCTTAGATACTTCCATTGTAGTACTGTCAAAGTGGACACGTGATACGCTAATTGCATCGTTATTCCAGCGGACCGGTTCGTTACTTTCCACTATTTTGATTTCCATCTTGTCACAGCATACATGAAGTCCTGGTCGCATGGTTGCCATAGCATTTCTTGGCTTTAGGCCGGTATCATTCGGAATCCATGCAGTTTAGCACAATGGACGAAACGCGCACCTGACGTTGATATGAGCCACTGCTACTTAGGAGAGGAGCTGCAGTATAGGGGGAGGAAACTGCGTTTCCTCTGGTAGCAGACCATGAGTAGGTATTTCAACGCTATAAAAGATACATCTTGCTAAAACGTTCGAATAGGTGGCGGGCAGCCTTCATAGTCAACTCGAGGTACACCATTCAATAAAAAATAACACACATGCACGGTTAACAACTAAATTGTAGACAACAAGTCACAAAGTGTCATTATTGGTTCAAATTGAAATTGATAAATTGGGTTCTCGGAACACAAGCACAATCGCAAATTCTTCTGGTTGCTACGGCAAATACATTCGAGAACCTGTTTAATATTCGGACAATCCTCTACTGACTTTTAATGGCCTATATTCTTGACACTGATGTTTACATATAAATATATCGATGGGTGAATCAACGGGATTTTGTTAACAAGACTGCTAATAAAACTTGGGGATGTTTGTAGCATATACTCATGGTACGTTGTTAAAATACTATTTTCAATGCCAATTCATCAGTAGTCATCATCAGGCTAATTTGAAAGAATGACTCAATATGCGTATATTTGTAATATGTTACTGGGTGCCAGGTTCATGTACATCTAGCAGTGTCGGGGATAAACTCTTTTTTTTTATCTGGTAGGAGTATTGATGTTGAATGCTGCGAATAGTTATCGACTATCAATAAGTGACAATTGAATCATGTCTAACCAAGGTATTTGCCCCTCTGTTGTGTTAGCATCAGCTTTTTTGTTCTGCAGTGGTAATTTTGTCTATTCTCCATTACTTACGGCAGACGGAAAGTGCTATGACAAATATTGTACAAGTACCGCATCGATTCTCATTGATATTGCTACATCCACTTGAAGACTTAGGGAATAATTCACATTATTGATACGGGCTAACAAATACATATCCTCTGCTGAAGCATTCAAGGCTTCTCGTAACCAAGCGGTACGGTATACCAATGTGCCGCGGAAACAAATCTACACAGCCCGGTTAAAAAATGTGGTTGCGAGGCACTGGTTCAATCATCCCGGTCGACAAAATCGAGCAGAGAGGGAGAGGCAGAGCCGGGTCTCCCATAATTGCATTGACCGAAACTCGCTAGCTGGCAGGGGCGGGGTCCACTTTTCGGCGTCGGAAGCCAATTTCTGTGGTGATGGCTGCGGCACATTTGGTATCGGAAGGACAAGCCACCGGAGCATTACGTAGAATTAATGGACCTTTTTTGCAAAGAATAAAAGTACTTGTGTCCAACGGTTTGAACAAGAAGCCCGGAGGTTCCTCATTAGCTCAAATGCGATGAAAAGGTTGGTGGGTCTTTACTAGCTAGACAGCGTGAAGCATATTGGAGCGCACAGAGGTTGTGGGCCAGGTGTTCCCAAAGCAATCAGGACAAACCATCGCAGTGCCGGTCCGAGTAGCGCTCTTCATAGAAGCACTGAAATTTCTTGTGCTCTATGATATGCCAAAACGGCTCATTCAGAACATGATAGCTCATACTTAAAAATATCTATGCAAAAAATATTCCCAGTTCTCCTCAATTATCACTCCGAGGAATGTTGTATGGCGGGTGGCTCAGTTCGATGCCACCTAAAATCAGCTATTTCAGCTTGTGTTATCAATTCTATGGTCAAAGATCGATAGTTTCCGTCTTCGTTCATTAGAACCGTATATTGAATATTATTTATTGTAATGGGACAATTTGAGTTCGGTACAATTCTCTAGTTAAACGTTAAGGACTTTACAAACAATAATATTTGGATAAAACACAGTGTCATCCGCGGATAGAGTGAAGTTGGATTCTAATATAACCAATGGTATCAAAAGTCAAGTCAACTTCACGAGACCTTTGGGCTTTGATGTATTCCCTGCTTTTGCTATTTCACAGATTCCAGTTTGCAGATCATTTGAATAAATCAGCCGCTGGCAAGAATGGAGCCGACCATACATCACGTTGTGCTCCAACATAACATTTCTTCTGAATGGCGACATTACAACTATGTTATTTAAATCTATGGAGATTAAACTCATGCTAAAGTAAACGAATCTTCCATTGTTATTCATTATCTCATGCGTTTACCCACCCTTCGCAAAAATCCACCAGCCATACTGACGTTAGCGTCGGAAAATATTGGGCCATATCCCCTCAAGTGGTAGGCTTTCTGAGATTACTTTTCTTACACATCCGTGCCAGTAAATATTTCTTGAGAGGTTCAGCATGTGCTGAATGCTCAGAGCGCTTTACAGACATCCCGATCATCATATCCCCAGTGACTCGACACGCCCGTACTATACGCTCTAAACCAGGAAGCCACAAGGCCTAGTGATTCCCTTGACTCATTTCTGGTGTCCAGACACAAGAAAAAAAAGAAATTGTACCAGCTCATTGTGGGCAAAACTGTAACTTGTCACAATTTTCCTCTTCCACAGAATATGACACCAACGTGACAGAACAATGTACTCGTGTACCCTTGTCTTGATAAAGAAGGTACATAACAAATTTCGATCAACTTTATCTACTCTAAGCATCTAAGTGTTTACAAGTGTCCAGGGAGTTGACGTCGGCTAACCGCAGATGGCCACTGACAAGACCTTACAGAATAGGGTTCATGTACTCTACACATACATGCCAGTTATGAAGTGATGTTATTGTTTCTACAGGCTAAAAGGTGCCGAGATATCCAATTCTTTCATTTCTGACGAAATCCAGAGGAATCTGTGCAGTCATGTCAGCATGTATATGTGTGTGAGAGTTGATGAAGTTCCTACTTGGTATGTGTTTTCTACATCACCCCCAACCCCCCTTATTGTTTTATATATATACATATTATACAGTGCCATAATTAAATAAAACGATATTCCAAGGCGTTCCACACAGCCAGAAAGAAAAGACAAGAATGAGATTCAACATCCAGTGTTAAAGATGGGACTTGTAATCGCATGAAGGAGTTTGTTTCACAGCCTAAACCAGCGTCAGACAGGGTTCTATCACCAAACAAAATAGAGGCAGAGGGTACAGGGAGAGTTCTGGTAGGAATGTACCTGATGCTGTATGAAGAGAGGTGTTCTGATTGTAATACAATGTTACGTATCTCCATCGTACGTACACCACTCTATCGGTTCTGATGTAGATCGATGGTCATTTTTGGTAATTTATAAGGGAGTCTGTAGAAAAATAAATATTTCAGCGGAATTTACCTTGTCAATAGGATACCTCGACTCTAACTCAATGGATTTATAATTTGTAATTAGGAGTTGAATGTCACTCATAAGTTCCTAAGTAACTCGATGAGTTTGCAGGACAGTGAAATGACTGGAAACGTCCCAGGCACAGACAACGTAACGTACAGGGGTTCATCGCAGCTCGAAATTTCAGACAGTCATGGAACAAACCCAAAGTCCAACGGCGCATCCACTGATTGAAAGTTTGGGCGGGAACCAAAGAACAACATTTTGTGTGGGCAAACAACACTGTAGGCGGGATCTCTTATGAAAGTTGTGCATGTTGGTGTGGGGGTGTGATCGGAAAGTTCCCTTAGATGTCAGCATTATCAAAACTAATACTACACTGATCAGTAGTGATGGACTTGAATCTTGAATCTGAAAACTGTTATTTTGATGTCCCTGAAGTGCAATTTGATTTTCTTCGAGCAAGGTAGCCAACGTCTCCCAACTGGGCTTAGGTATTCTTCAATGCTTCTCTAAGAGCGATCTTTGCTGGAGCTTCTTGTTGGATTAATCCTAAATTTTTCGCCCTCAAAATAATCTCTTTTCATAGCATGTGTGTTGCAATATTTTTGTATGGGCCAAAAAAAAAAAAAAAACATGATGGAACTATTCCAGCTAGTATAGCTAATGAAAGGAACGTTTCATACGCGATGTCGAGACAGGCTCACTTGTGGCACTGTGGCATTGAATTTGTACAGGGTTTTGCTCTCGTTTTCACCTAGTGACGTCAGTGGATGCTATTTTGCTATTGTGACATTGTGTCAATATGCTCCTATATCTTGGATTAGTGAATAGTGATATTTTGAAACCTCAGCAACGATGGGCTGAGAAAGAACTTGCCCCTGATACCATTATTGTGTCCTGGCGAGAATCAGATGAACGATTTTTGAAATCAGAAAAGAGAGGGATGAGACCGGTAAGGATTCAAGGACTGATTGAGTTGGTTTTGGGTTATGTCGCCTAATGATATTTGCAAAATATTTGAAGATAGGAATGACTGACAACTCCGGGGAGTTAGACTTTTGCACCTGTGGAACCAATATTCATCTTTGCAAACTCAATAGGACATATTCAGAGACTGGCTTCATCTCAGTTTACGTGAATTCAAGATTTCCCAGGCGTACCGGACCCGCTATATGCAACAATATGCAACAATGGAATCCTAACCTTACGGGGCTGACGGCCGACGCATATTTCAACGCGCCACGCTCTTTCGTTTAGACGCCACTGTGCGCATTCAGCTCAAATCTCCTCATGGCCGGCCAATCAGCCGCGATTCATTTGTTAACATGTGGAATGTGTTTGGTGCCTGGGCTGATTAGACGCGGCCTAATTACGTTAGTATCACGCGTGCATGGAACATGAGACAATCACGCTAGGCCGTTTGGGCTCCACATAGACTGTACCCAAGAGTATTACGCTATATGACTGTATCCACATCAGTCCGACGTCTAACCCGGTATTGCGCATTCATTAAACAAATAGACGTTATAAGAATTTGAATTTCCCGAGGAATTCGAAGTTCACCAAGGGAAATAGGCTGCACATAAATCGTGTCCTGATAGGTGGCTACCGTTCAGAACGTCAAATAAGAAACAATCAACTATCTGACAAAAAACAGACAGGATGATATTTAAGTTATATGCAAGAATCGATTATGAAATTTACTGAGAAATTTTGAGGCAGCACAAAGACCAGTTGACAAATAGTATGAAATATAAGCCTAATTGACTGCATAGTTAACGTACCTAACAAATTCAGGTGCTATTTGTGCTTTCAAGAAATTCTCTTCAAGGGATTCAAGGTTCCAAGTATCAAAAATAAACACGGCTAGTCACAGATGAAATGTCCCTCGCTCGCTAAGCCCAGTTTGACCGCCGTTTCGTTGGAGAATTATGAGTGTATTCGAGGTGTCAGTATAAACAATTTGTCCCATTCTGACTTGCGTCAGCATCCTTTTCGAGAGCCGGCATCGACATTAGGAAGAACTCCGTGTTCCCGGTGTAGGATGGGTCTTGTGCAGCGTTAGGGTATCTAGTCTGCCCAACGACCCACTGAAACGGTCAGAGCCTGAAGCAATACAAGGGGCGTAACTCTCGCAAATTTTCATTCGAATGTGGCGGGATGAGTGGGGAGGGGGGGGGTACGGTACTTTTTCCTGACCAGCTTAGCTGTTTGTTGCCTCCCTTTCACATCCCGCTGGCCGTCTCAGCGGAACAGCCTGTAAACTGCTGCGTTTCTTGGCGAGTAGCCGGTTGTTTTCTTCTTGCGTAGACCCCGGATAAGAACGAAACAGTGCTCATCGTTGGTGATTTCAACTTCCATGGCGTTTGAACTGACAGACACGGCCAGAAGCTTCATGGATATTCTGAAGTCGTGTGGTCTCCACGCAGCACGTCTGCGAGCCCACTAACATCCATGGCAACATATTGGATGCTGTCATCAACAGAGACAAAGGCGTATCGTACGAATGTCCAGTCGCGGACCCATCCTTTTGCTGGAGGATCTCTTGTGACCATTGTACTTAGTTTCACCACAAACATCTCTAAGCCGCGTCCTGTTCGCAAAACGGTATCTTACCGTGAGCTGAGAGAGATCGACTGGGGCATTCAGAAGAGACATCGCCAGTTCGTCGCTGCTTTGTACAACTTCGGGATCGGTGGATGGACTAGTTGCTTCTAAGATTGATGGGCTGTCGTCTCTCCTTTGATAGCACTGCGCCGATGGGCACCAAAACCATTACCTTAAGACCAAGACCAAACTGCTCTTGGTACGATTACGAACTGCACGCTGATATGCACCTACGTCGCAAATGGTAACGCAAGTGGAGACGTAGTCGACTCACGGTCGACCACCAGATATACCGGCAACATTGTGCGTCGATGAGCAAACTGTTGAAACAAGGCAAAAGTGACCCACTATTCGCAGATCGAAGATTGTGATTGAGATCAAAGAAGGATTTAAGCACTGGCTAAACATCTTTCGGGTGACAAGCTCCTTTTCACCCAGCGGGTGACAAACCTCCTTTTCACCCAGGTAGGCGATTTGTCGGGAGTGTTCAGCAGCTTTTCTGTCAACAAAGTTGACAGCATCCGTGACCATCAGTTCAGTGATGAAACCAATGAGGGGTCCTGTAGCAAGGACGACGAGGACGCCGGTATACCACAGCCCACGGAGACAGCTGGTTTTGATCGAATCCAACAATAACAGCTGAAGAACTGCATGCATTGATCAAAATGACACCCACCAAACCCTATGGGCGGGATCCTGTACCCACATGGCTGTGAATGCAATGTATAGACGAATTGTTGCCGTTAATGACAGCGATCATAAATGGATCCCTCTCGGGCAGTTATGTTCTTTACAGCTCTAAGTGTGCACAGGTCACCCCTCTCCTGAAGAAGCCGGGTCTCGACCAGAATGTCCTAAAACTACAAACCATATCTACCCCTTCATAACATGTCGAACTATCGGAAAATGTGGTCGATGCCCGTCTGGAGCAATATTTTGTGACAACGACCTGAACGAGGCACTGTTATCGGCATATCAGTGGATTTATTCCACCGAGACTGTTCTTATAAAAGTCCAGAAAGACCGAGCAATGCGAGCATCACTTGATAAGAGGCAAGCGACAGCACTGATTAGGACGAATCTGTCTGCTGCATTAGATACTCTCGATCATTTGGCTATGATGCGCAGACTCGATATCGTTTTTGATCCCTTGACGAAGTCGAAAAGCTATGCAGTCATGACAGTGTGTGTGTGTGTGTTTGTGTGTGTGTGACGCTAGCCTTGTTTTACACAATAACTCAACGCCACTTGAATGGATCGAGTTTATACTTGGTATATGGGTTCCCCATAATGAGTACATGATCCCTATTGTTTTGGGTCAGGTCAAAGGTAATCTGAGCTCAATAGAGGTCAAAGTCTGGAAATCTTGTTACCACGATAAGTTCAGAATGCCTGTCGATCAGGTTGAAATTCGGTATGCAGCTTCATAGTGCAGGAGTACAGGAACCCGGAATGCCTCGTCCGAACAGGTTGATATTTTGTATGCAGCTTTCTTATGGGGAGTACAGGAACCCTATCGTTTTTGGTGCGAACTGGGGTCAGATTGGGGAAAATGGGGAAATAGCGAGAAAATAATAATTAGCCGAATGTTTACGTCGTTAACACGATAACTCGACCCCACTTGGATGGATCATGTTCATACTCGGTATATGGGTTCCCCATAATGAGTACATGATCCCTATCGTTCTGGGGTCAGGTCAAAGGTCATCTAGGTCCAGAGAGTCAAAGGCTAAAATTCTTGATAACAGAGTAAGTCCAACTGCCTGTCTGTTGAGTTGAAATTCGGTATGCAGCTTCCTTATGAAGAATCCTGAACCCTATTGTTTTCTTTTTATTTAAATCGGGTGGTCAGATTTGAATTGGAAAAAGAGAGAAATTGTGGGAAATTGATGTGATGACTCCCTATTGTTTTGGGTCTGGTCAAAGGTCATCTGAGGTCAAGAGAGGTCAGAATCTGGACAATTCTGTTAACACAATACGTCCAGAATGCCTAACTTGATCAATTTTGAATTGAGTAGGCCTATGCAGCTCTCTTTTTTCGTTTTTGACACAATTGAACTCGGACAAATAATATATAATTAACTGATGAAAAACAGAAGATGCCTCTTTTGCAATCTGCTGTCAAAACAGTACTGAAACGCATCCATCTTTCAGTATTGGATTTTTGTTTTGGCAAATTCCTTTTACTCTGTAATGTTGGTAACGTTTAGTTGCGTGGCAGTATCGAGTGTAGAACAGAATTACTGTCACCCGGTCTGATACTAGGCGATTTTCATGGTAAACCAGGAAAAGTCGATTAAAATAAGCGGATATCACCACGCTCTAAAATGATAAGGTATATTGATTCAGACTCTCTACAATCACAGTCTTATTATTTGAACAAATTGATATTCGAAACTTTTTTGCTTTCTGGATAGCATGCAGGAATGTTGAGATATCAAGTTGCTCTCAACACCGCCTTCAATGAGACTTACCAGAGAATCCCCATCACAAGACGTGGAGTATGCGTGTTACCAGTAAGAATCCCAGCCTGTTCAGAATGACACCCGCGATTATACACATATAACATAGGCCTACAACGTGAGCCCTATAGTAACCTTTGAAAAAGCTCGATTAGCGAAGGCTATTTTATTTTTTATTTTTCTATTCCTGTACTCAAACGATAGCAATGACGTGGTTGGAAATGGGTTAGGGTTAGGGTTAGGGTTAGGGTTAGGGTCATGACGGTATTCATTGTAAGGTGGTAAAATATGTTAGCCATATCATCGCTGGTCTAGTGTGCCTTCTCATCAATGTCTCTTTCACTTGTGAGAATGTACCCGATACACTTAAAATCGCACGCGTTATTCTCATTTACAAGAATAAAGAAAAACCAAAAACAGAAGACTACTTAATTACAGACCCCTTTTCCGTACTTCCGGTGTTTTTTCGAAATTGCAAATCGAAAGTTCATTCATGTGTTCGTTTGTTTAACCTTTCTTCACTCCATAGTAGTGGTAGTAGGTTGAGTCTCGTCTATCCGACATGCTCAGTGATCAATCTCCGCACGTATCACGATCTTGCGCAAGTTTATTGCTTCTCAAACTGTTAATGTGATGTTTCTCTGAATGCGATTGATTTTTCCGAGCAAATTAGTCACAGGTCTCCCAACTGGCTTAGTAGTATGTCTCAATGCTCCTCTCAGAGCGATCTTCGCTGGAGCTTCTTCCTTGGGTCCGCGGACGTGAACCAAACAATCTCAAACGTCTATGTGCGACTTACTGATAAAACCAAGGGAATTTGATTGGTCACTCCATAGGCCTAGTTTTTATTTTAGATTGAACAAAAAAAAGGTTTCCTCCAGCCGAACGGATCCACTATTCACCAGACCGGTCAACGTTATTAACGGTATCTCAAACTAATTTGTTAGCCGGAAACTATCCTGCACATTCTACCTAGACCTCCCTTAAGCTTCCGTCGACCTCTCGACGCAATATATATTTCATTATAAGCGACACATTATGGTATCGGAGGGCTTCCGCATGAGAGGTTATCTTTCTTACAGACAACATTCTGTGCAGATTTCCAGCTTCAAGTCGACCATGTGATTTACAACTACTGGTGTGCCACAAGGATCAATCCTTGGTTCACTGCTATTTCCTATTCACTTCAGTGGTTCGCCGTTTGCAAGTAAGCGGTTCGGGTTCACTCTATATGATGAGACTACCGCCAAGACTCCCACTTTTCTTGGAGTAACAACTGACTGTAACCTTACTTGGTCATCGCATTCAATTAAAACCTGTCAGTAAACGTAGCAACCTTTGAGTAATCCAATCCAAAGTAATCATGTTCAATTAAATTCAGAGAAGGGGGTGGTTGAGATCGCAATGCATTGATTTCATTTCTATTTTTATTTGACGATATTTTTTCCGCGAATGTCGTAGGTTGAACGGGAATTCTAAACAGCCACTACTGTTGAGTGTTGATTCTTCATTTCATGACATGCAAGCACGAGATCCATTAATATGTCAAATTTCAATTTCACACAGGCTGAAATAATTGACGGGACCATTAATCACTTGTCAATGTGTCCGCGTGAAAAATGAAACACGGTACTTAAACTTGTGTCACGCATAAACCTGAAGACATATGCAAGCGTAAAACGAGTTTCAGGATCATGCTAAATTTAATTACAGGGAGAGAAATTGAAGATGAGCAGCCGTCTGACGAGACAATAAGCTCACAAAATGGGAGTTATATGTGGATTCACTTACCCCAAAACAAAAACAATTAGAAGAACCCCTCATCATCGGTATTTGGCAGGTTCAGAGAAGTTCTTTCAACACGTCAAAGCGCAGGGTTGGGGCGTCCGCTACAAGGCCACAAAGCTGGATGTTAGACTAACCTACACTCCAGTGACTGGTAATTCGGTAGGATTATGTCAGATGAACATTTAATTTCATTTTCACCTCATTTCATTTATTTGCTTCTTCACTGTATGAAATATATACAGTACTATGGATGATACAAACTTAAAGGAGCACGGCAATACAATGACATCCGCTTAAGGTGGATGTCATGTGGAGTATCATATGACGTACTGATTCTTGTTTGGATAGGCTGATTCCGCTTTTCAATGGGTTGATTCTTTCATTGAAAGCTTGATTCTGTTTTCGATGGGTTGATTCTGTTTTCGATGGGTTGATTCTGTTTTCGATGGGTTGATTCTGTTTTCGATGGGTTGATTCTGTTTTCGATGGGTTGATTCCAACTTTGTGGATTTGTTACGTTTCGCGCTCCGTAGGGGGACGTAGCATGGCGGACCCGGGGCGGGTTGGGATTAGTTACACATCTGCCTCGATATCATCTGAGCATTAGTCAAGAGGAGAAGGCGATTTATCGCCGATGCTCATCCACTATCAATACGGCCAGTTCCTAGATGAACCTTGATTGGCTTCTGGATCTGTAGAATTCAAATCAAAATCAAATCAGCTACTATCCCGGTTAACGTACAATACAGATCGAATCGAGTAAGGCCAGTACGGCGCAAGCTCATCAGCTAATTAGCATCTACAGCAGAAACTACACTCATTAATGGCTTCGAGGCTGTCCTCATATAATCAGTAATCACTCAAATTTTAGAGAAGGTCGATTACAAAATTATGGTTTGCATATAACTCTGTGAAAGATTCTTGAACTAGTCAAGGTGTATTCCTGTATAGTATAGTTTATCTGGATGTCATTTTCGGAAACATTTCTGCATATGTCTGTCGCAATTTAGCGGAAGAATGGTTGTTGAAATGAACGCATGCTGTTTTTGCTCAGTACTACGAACTGATTAATTGTGCTGTTTGTAATAATTTACATCTAATGTGATTATAATCGAATGACAATCGTAGTTGGATTTTCTATGCATCGGAAAGTCACAGTTTGGCGTAATTCTTTGGCACTAAGGCCACGACATTTCATTTTGGAAATTAAATACTACATGGATAAATGGATAGATCCGTGTCATAACAAATGTTGAGATGGACATACTAAACAGCACAGCTTGGTAGATGTCAATTGTGTTGCAAATGGCAATGATCACCACATAGACGGAATTTCAATAAATACATGTATCAAATATAATATCCATTCAAATCGAATACGAGTCACTACACAATATATCTGGCTTATGACCACTTCCTTAACTGACGATATGTGGGGGGCTTTATCTGACCAGCAAGAGCACGATGTGATGTTCCGAGATTCTAGCAGTTAATTTATACCTGTAGAAAAATAAACCCTAAAATGTAAGTTCAAGTAATGTAATTCAAGTGAATGATAACTTGCAAAGGCAGCTTTTACGATATACTGAGTGTTCTAGGCTCAGTCCAAATCAGGCCAATGACACTCACTACCGTTGTTCACAGTATTGCGTATGCTCATTAATTCATTTCGTTTTATATACTAGGAGAACAACCTAGATCCGCACAACTAAACAAAGAATCGGAGGCCGATAGTTAAACGTTATCTTTACAATTATTGATGTAATTGTTAAAACACGGAAAACTGCAACAGTCGACCTTGGTGGGGGGGGGGGGGGGTAATTTCCCGACCACACAAACGACATTAGACTGGAATGTCATATTCACATCCGGATCGCAAGTGTTAGACAAATTGTGTTATAATCGTTATCCAGAGCACATACATCATTATTGAATGATGAGAAGAGCATTTTCTGTGATACAGCCCGTCATGCTAAGAGTAGATTGACGCTATAGGAGAACTTCGTCTAGTTATCTAGTTCATTTTCTACTGATTTATGGATAAGTGTTGTAACATAGAAAAGGATCGATATTGTTCTTTCAAGAGGTATAGTTTTCGAGGTTTGAATCAAGCTCACGGGTTGAATGGCTCAAATGAGTGGCTGATGATGGTCATTGAACAGGCAAGGCGGAGATTTCCTCTAATTCTGATTAAGGCCACATTCTCTCTCGTAGAGGTTTTCTCGGCGCAGTTTGCCTACGGTGGGTTTTGTGACAGCAAGGTCGAGGTTATCGACAATTGATGTCGGCATACTGATTATTCCAAGTCGGAGACGTACAACGAGGGCGAATTAACTCTTACTTTTAGAACGTTGACGTCAATTTGGGTCAAGGCGAGTTGCATCTTACCAGCCGGCAGGTGAGTCAGGTCAGTGGAGAGGTGAATTGAGGAGTGATCAGCAGGAGCAGGTAGTCATGATCGATGTTGGTAATTGAAAATTCAGTTTTACTAGTAAGAATGAGATTGAAAGTGTGATTTTTGGTATTGTCAGAAACGCCAACTCGAATGTTGAAGTCCGCGAGCATCAACAGACATGTCAATAACGAGAATAAACGAACTCAACAACGAGGCATATATAGTCAGGATGCGTTGGAAACAAAATTCACATGAAATTTCCTGGTGACAGCAGTGTATTATACCTCCTTCGAATACTCCTCTGATCGGGACGGCTCGCCAATGATTCATATCGACCGCAAAGCGTGATCGTATTGTTGTATCATACTTACTGAACCAGGTTTCTAAGTAGAGGAAACAGGGACATGACAAAGGCAACAGGTAGAATCGCCTACGGCAACGCCAAAATATTAACATTTTCGAAATGATACGTATAAGTATATTAACTTTGACTTCACTATAAGCTATAAGTAACTCCATTCTACAGTATATTTGCCTGCCTGAGACTTACCTTACCAACACCATATTATATTGCATTATTTAAACGGCATTTTTCATTCCTTGAGACGGTCCTGAATCGTATGCGTCATGACAGGGTGTGGTGCTGTTGGTGTGCGTGTAATGTGTGTTTGTGTGAACGCATGGCTTGTGGACACGATAATTCGATCCCACCTAGATGGATTGAGCCCATACTCGGTATGTGGGTTCCCTATGACGAGTATATGGTCCCGACTGTTTTGTGATCAGGTCAAAGGTCATTTGATCAAGCTGGAGTTTTGTGTTGATCATCCCATCACCCCATTAGTTCACGTATCTGGTCATAGAATATCAGGAACGAGTCAAGGAATCACTAAGCCCTTTGGTATTCTGGTTATTCGACACCTCATAGATATTATATATGTGACACGCCTAATATGTTTTCTTTTAGTTCATAGCTCTAACTCATGCGATATACGATGTAATGCACAATGTGCCAGCGAATTGCTTTTACATAATCTGCGAATAATATCATTTTGATAGTATTCTGAACGAATCATAAATTAACGGCGTTCCAAGTTCTAACTATACATGAAACAAAACTCACAGCGTTCACGTAGTAACACAATGCATGATCTTGACGTTTGCACAAGTGTTTTCTATACGTGTGCTTCCCTTAGCCAAATTTTACCAGTACCGTGTTTCTACTTTCACGCTCGACCTTGTACTGAATCGATACATTTCACTAGAATAGAAGAGCTTCAGCACAATGCAAGTCTGACCTCGGTGAAGTCTCTTTTTCGTTTTCCTTAGTTCCGTGATTAATATAGACCGCCTACTCAACGTGATGGATTTTAGGAATCGGAGCAAAATAGAAGACCATGGCAAGTAGTCACCTATTCCAGTATGTGCTGCTTGTCCTCGAACGAAAATGTCCACGTATCTGCAGGAATAAAGCAATCGAAGCAAAACCACATTTCAACAATTCACACAACCTTATCGATCGCTACGTCGTTGTGTCATATCTCACGTTGAATTAGTTCGTGTAGCCTACAGTATGTGTACTATCTGTGGATGTACTTCCCAATGCCACGTGTTGGGCCGAAAGGTTAGAAATGAAAGATTACATTGAAATTAGTTGCATTCCCTTAGATGATTCCTGGCCTGGGTTTTGAAGCTTCTAGGGATGGGTACACTAGTTATGCGGTGAGGCAGCTTGCTCCAAATTGCTTATGTTTTTTCGTGTTCTCCGATATGAGTACGGATGAGAATAGGTGGATATGGAGTACCCAACGCATTATTGGGGCCAAAAGGTTAGAGTCGAATTATAACACGGAATTAGTTGCAGTTTCTTAGATGATTCCCGGCCGGCCTGTGTATTGAAGCTGCTAGGATCCGTTACACTAGTTTTGCGGTGGGCATTACGTTCCAAATTGTTATTGTTTTTTTCTTCAATATGATGAGTAGGATTGAGGATGAGTGGATCCTGGTTGACATGATTTGATACGTGTTGGGGAGAGAGTGCATTGATAGCGGGTAACACTCCTTCTGTCTGTCCGTCTCCTTTTGAGGGCAAGCCACGATTGCAACATGATGGTGATACTGCCTTTGTTGTAGTCATTACCAGCTAAAGGGATCAGCCTGACGCTGAATCATCTCCGAATGGTTATGGAAATGGTGATTATGACGACGGACCTAGATCATTCTGGCATGGTGTTCATGGTGCGTTCAGGCATATCGTAGCCTGCTGTGTGCACGTTGTATTCTTATGCGAACGTGTAATGTCTGCCCGTTTCACGCACTCCTTCACCCACTTACTTCAGTATAAATCCTCATTGTTTATATTCTATACTGCTGTTTTGGAGGAACAGGATCCAGCAATATACTGTGAACATTGGTTTGACCTTGAAGCATTTTTCAAAAATAAATTAAAGGATCAGCCCTTTGAGTAAAAGAAGATCTCCTCAGCCCCACTGACAGAGAGTTGCATGACCTCAAATCACGATTCCTATGTCTTTCCTTTTCCTCCATCGCCAGTGTAGGTTTCCAGCGGAGCAAGCTTACCACCCGTCAATACAATGCATACTGCTTCCTACGCCAATGAATGTATTTTGAAATTGTATGATCGTCTACGCTGCAACGCATTCGGTGGCATCCCTCCTCCTTCACCTTTACATCCAACGAGATAAAGCATGTATGTTTTGACTGTTGAATTTATCCCGTTTTTTATTACATTTTCATTTAATGATAAAATAAAAATAATCATAAGAGTGTTCATGTAGCGCTTTATGCAATCCTCAAGCGCTTCACACAAAAGGATGAAATCAGAAAGAGAGTTTAAAGAGGTGTGCCTTTAGTTTCCTCTTGAAGGAGTCTGTGCTGGCCGCTTCCCGAAGGTCGTCAGCTAAGGCATTCCACAGAGAATGACATCTCCAGGAAACCGCTCTTTCACCGTAGTTGCTTGTGTTTTCTTTATTACAGTGTAAAGGTTTCGTGAAGACAAGCGTAGTGTACGATAAGGAACAGTATGGTTTGTGGGTCGAAAGATAGCGCAGGAGCGATACCTTTGGATTCTTTCACTGTTCCCTATTTTTTTTTATTATGCATGAATTAGGTGTGTACAATACTTCAATTGAAGCAAAGTTCATATATCGCATTTCTTTGATTCATTAGCGCACGAAAAAAATGTTCTTGCATTGTCGCCCGACAGGGAATTCCCCTCGATTGCCACCAGCATGTTGAAGTGGGGACCTGACCTGCCAACGTTGTGTGTTGGGAGTACCATCAGTAAGTCACCCAGGCGACAGGATGAGTAACACTGGATTGTCATCATTTTTATTATTATTATTATTTTTATTTTTATTATTATTATTATTATTATTATTATATTATATTATTATTTTATTATTATTATTATATTATTATTATTATTATTAATTATTATTATTATTATTATTTTATTATTATTATTATTATTCGCGATGACGCGGAATGAGTTTATGGAAACATGAACGCAAATGAACAACCGACTGACCTTGTTGCTAACATTTTGCAACATTTTTAGCTGCTCAAAAGGTCCGTCAGTCGAGATCTCCCAGTACACACACCCTCGAGGCTCGTGATGATTATTACAATCAACTGAGATGAAAACTCATTAGATGGCGATGAGAAATTGCCACGGGCAATATGCACTGCTACACTTTAAGAAACGCGTTGTAGCAATCAGCATTCAGTCAATTCCATCGAGTTGATTGGCTTTTCCAGTATTTATCTAACGATTAAGGCAACCAATGAACACAGTGCTGATTGATTTATCTTCCCAAGACTACTTTTTCGAGAACAACTACCAGCACTTCGCATTGGCTCCCAGGCTCGAAAACAATATTCCCTCATGAAGGAAGCTCTGGACTGTGACTAATTCTGCTCTCGATCTGATGATGACAGCCCTAAGCTAAGTGTCTTCAGTGAAAAGCAATTATTCTGTCAGTTTCATCATTACTTGTAAACAGTAATGCTTTCAATAGCATTCCAACAATAATTCTGACGACTTGTCATTTACAATTATGTTACAACTATATATCTGCTTCCTCTGATGAGAATATTTAAACTGCCAAGACAACATTGAGCTAAATCACATTACAGTCAATCGGACTGTAAGCCGCCGGGGGCCTCTCAGTGTACATGCGTGTGTTATTGAGTGACTGAAGGCTGTGTCCGATTTAATATTTTCAACAAGTCAATTTAGAGAGGCTTGTCCAGCTTATCATTATTATTATCATCCAATTTTGACAAATCAGTGGTGTAGAATGGAGCTAGGGCTTATACTGAAATGAGAAGAACAGATCGTGCACGTTCCACAGCCAACATGATTACTGATTTGACTGTGCCGAATCAATATTGCTACACGGAAACCTATGAATACTTTAAAATAAAAAAATTTTTTTAATTTTTTTAATTTTTTTCAAAATGATTTTTTTTTATCCGACCGGGTTATCATGTTCCAAACTAAGATAATAGGCCGCGAATTCACAAGTGCAGCCCTCATTAGCAAATAACCCTTGCAATCTACTAATGAAATATCGTATAATGTTCATTTTAGGATTGTAAAGTAGTCATAGTTAAGTTCCCCATTTGCTGTAGGAGTTAGATTGTTGTTGTTCCCTCGTCGTTCAAATTTCTGTATATTTTTTTTCTCATTCATGAACATTAACCATCAGGTTACACACTGAAATGAGTTCACTAGAAGCTGCGAGTATCATGGATTTCACAATGGTCTCCCACGTGATCGGCATTTGAAATTTCGATTTGTGTCGAGTTTAGCAGAACGCACATGTCAACCAGCAAGTGAATGACGTTTCCTCTGAGCTCGAGGCGTCATCAGCTGTCACAAACAAGCCGGGATATTCTTTCAAAATATACTATCGTGGTTTTAGGAGCCTTCTAGTATGAATGACACCTCGGAAAATTTATAACGCTGATAATCGTCTCCAAGACCTCGAAGTCTGTCAAGATATATATTTATCGATATATTCAATTGCTAACGAATGAGTTCCCTCTCTCGTTGCTGGAACAGAACGGAAATGGGCGTCACAGACCTAACACTCATAGACAAAGGTGCCAAAACCAATATAGAGAGACTTATCAATATTCCCCTCGTGTCTTTATCTTCCCTAATATATCTGTTTTCCCCTCTGAGAACGGCGGGTATATGAGGTATGAGATTTTGGAAAATAATCCACATCAGCGATTGCCTCTCCCAGAAGATAATAAAATGTTGCGCAAACTCACATCTTGCTAGCCACATCACCTAAATAATATGGCGAAAAAGTGGCATGCCTTCCACCGCTTGCGTTCGTCTTCCTCGTTATGTAACAAATACATTTTCTTGCAACTGTTACGACGGTCCATGCTATCGGTGGCTGGTTTCCGGCATGCGTTGGTTCCAGGGGTGTAGTGCGTATGTTGCTGACATTTCACAAGCAGTCGGGTAAACGATACTTCAGTCGGCGAGCTCCGTTAACGTTGAGGAGGATAGACGTCCTGCTGCCTAACTGTTAGGTAGCCGAAATATTATAATAATGACAATAACTAGAGAATTGTGAATTGGAAGAGGCAAGTAACATAATGCTCTTCTAAAATGTCACTTACATGTCTATTCCGGTCCCGCATACGCGTATGGAATCCTAGCCTTACCCTCCTAACCTGTAAACACGCACAATCGCCACCTGCACGTAGGTGCAGTAAATGTGAATCAGATACACGCAAATGGTAATAGTCATCCAGTAGACGCAGTAGATAGGCAAATAGGCTACATTCGCTAGTGATTTGCAATCGTGTCATGTCTTCATATACTGTTCAGTCGGCAGCCCTCAATGAACCAATGATATTTCAGAATAATGATCAGGTTCAAATGAAATTTCTCTAAAACATTTCATGTGGATTTTCGATTTCCCAGTATTCATCTAGCCAGTCAACACAGGTCGTTAACCTGCTGCGGGCTGCCATCAGCAATCCAAAGTATAATTTCTTCTCGGGATTGTCGATTATTTCAGACAAGACATCTATGCAATATTTAAAGCATATCAGAAGACATTGTTATCAAGCACCCATGCAGCATTGATTTGATCAAAATGCATCACCGCATGTTTCACTTTTGTTCAGTTATCACTAGTGCAATATAACTAATGGTTTGTAACAAATTCTGCGAGGGCAACGCCAGTACGGAGAGCTTGTGTGCGGTTGATGACCTCCAATGAAAAAAAAAAAAAATTGAAAGAACATCCATTAAGTCCGAGCATTGATGACGGGTTCATGCGAATACGTACGAACATGGAACGTGACTAAATAGCTGCAGTAGGTTTGCAGAGGTAGAGACAAGTTCCGTAACCGCAAAAAAAGTTGAGTAGGGAGAATTACCATGTGTAAGGATACGGCAATAATGCCACATCATGGCAAATGGATTCTACAGAACATATTCCTCATAAAAACATTAACGTCCTTATCCATGAGGTTGCTGGACTTCCATCATCCCTCTAAATTATTGTAGTGTATGATTCGCTAACGTCAGTTTTCTGTTTCAGTTTACCGAAGGACATACATCACGGTTGATTAGTGGGTATACTCATACCTTTGGTGTGTAAATTGTTAAGATCAGAGCCGCAACTTTTTTTTTTTTTCATCCGCGTAAATGTTACTCTGCCCTGCTGTATGACTTTCTTCATATGCGTGTACCCTACCTCAAGTTTTCGTATAAAAGTTCTAATTAAAAGTTCCAATTAGATCTTTTTGTGCTAAAAATACTCCTCTCCAAGATAAATGTGTTTTTTTCGGCATCAGGTCAAGAACGACAATGTTCGTCTCTAATGGTCACTTATTCTGCTATTCCGAGACGTTCATATTACGCTTAGCTAATTGTTTTGAACGGTGAATGATTGTCATTATTATCCTGCTTTCCTCTTTTTGTGAAGCATTTTTCTTCCGACTTACTCGCTCATTTTTTTTGAAAATCGACATTTATATGCTTGTAATCGAAAACATTCAGTCTTGTTTTGACAAATTCTTAGGTCTAGCGAAATAACTTTCACCCAATTAGAATCAAGTATTTGGTAACCTCGTTGAGGTTCAAAAGTCTTTTACAACAGGTGCCGCCTGACGCCTCGTGGGAGTCGGTCGTGTAAGTTGTTGTGGGTGGCTGTCGCCTTCACGTCGTATTCTATCTTGTTAAGTGAACTTTGTTGTAAAGAATATTATTGGAAAATGACACTTTTCTGAATAAACAAGCGGTCTCAATCGTTAATCCTGTGTGAGATGATTTTTCATTCTTACTTTAGTGGAGTCATCCGTGCTTCGTAATTATTGATAGCCTGAAGTTTTTCAGTTAGGGTCGATGGCCAGTAGGCCGTTGATCCATGGACGATTTGCGTAAGAGTTCCCCCAGTCAACCCCAGCAGCCTCGTGAGTATCACGACATTATCATACAATTCATTTCCTTCGAAAATATCGACCTCTCTCGCGACAATATTATTTTCACATTCAGACTGGGAGACCGCACACACATCCGCATCTGTACCTATGGACTTTTGGCCATGCATTCGCGTTTGTTGAGTCCAATAACCTAGAGAAGGAAACTAACGCTCAAGGTTTAAACAAGGAGGATCACGAACTACTCACTCACTCTCACTCAGTCATGGAGTACATGCCTAAAAGATACCTAGCCGCACCCACAGTATTATTATTTCCAAAGTTCTTTCGGAAATTTTTATATTGAGAAACCATTTTCGGCGCTAATATCTTTTATAATATTGACAGGTTCTTCACTCAAGTTTAAGATCAGCGTATCCATTCTCTTAACTTCCTACATATTTACATCGGCGCATATATAGACAGGATACACAAGCCTCATGAATATTTCGAAATGTCCCTGCAAGAGATTAACGTGGGGAGGATGATCGTTCCGCGGTCTACCACTGTTTTGGCCTTTGTGTTCCTCATTAGGACCGCACCAATGATCACAAAACTCGTTATTTGAATGAAAGCTGGTGAGCTGTATTAGACTTTATGGGTTGCTACGGGACCATCCAATCGCCCGTGTTTTAATTTCAATTATTTACACGTGTCACCGTATGATCGCGGAACGTTTTGGGACGTCTCGAAAGCAAAGGAGATAACACGAATTGAGGAAGGGGAAAGGCGGCAACGACCTAGGAGCCCGGGAAGCCTGGAAGGTGAAATCACTAACGCCTCTCAGAATACGTTTTGACAAAGTGATATTTGCCCGATGCAGTGGATCGTGATATGCTAATGAGCATTTTCCGGAGTTACTATAAGATCAGGCAGGTGAAACGCAAAATAAATTCCTGTGAGCGACTGGATTTTTAGTGTGCTATATTGCACCCCGTTGCATCAGCACCCGCCTGCAAATGCGAAATTTCAGAGGAATGGCTCATACCCAGAACTAGGTGAATATATCTCATCAAATTGCATTTAACGCTGCCTAAAATGGAACTTTTTCCACAAGATGCTATAGATATATGAAGTTGAGCTTGGACAACGCAAAAGTGAAGAATTACCCCAAATATTTAGCTATACTAAGTGCACATTCTTTTTCGATCGCCCCCAAAATGTGGCAGAACTCCGCGCACGCAATGTTATGGTGCGTCTTTCGTTGCCTACTGAACGGAATTGCAAGAAATTTAACTCTGGCAACCTTTTTGGGGGGGGGGGGGGGAAGAGCAGCTAACTTCAGCCCCCATTTACTGACGATAACTGTGACATCCACTGCATCAGCTCCTTGAAAATAGGCCAGGAAGTGCCATTTCCGCCCATCTGGGAGGTCTACTTGCTGAAATGTTCTTGTGCGTCTCCGCGCCAACTATGGTGGCTTCACGCTTAGATTGTGGACATGTCGCCCCCTAGCGAATCGTCCACACCCCGCGCCTCCCCTACTGGAAAATCCTGGCTACGCGAGCTCCTCCGGCCAGCGACCAGGCCTGGGCCCGGCTCATCCCCCTCCCCCAACTCCATGAGGTACCCCGAGCTGTTCCACCCATGAGCTAACGGGAGCTTCCCGGTGGTTTGCCCAAATTTTCATGTTGCCTGCAACCAACTTTTCAGGACAAAATCAACATTAACGGTAATCGTAAAATCGTCAAGATGCGAGAATATGTAATTTCTTTCGTGAAATAATCGGGGACCCCTTCACCGCACTCGACATTTCTTGAGGGATCTAAGGGATAAAGTGGCATTTTTTTAGTATAGTACGATACCTTGATCAGCTACCTGTAAAGATTAATGGATCGCGGAAACACCCGGTAGGTATGTAAACCGACATCCCCTAATAGTGCAAACTAGGGGGCTTTAGAAAAGAGGTAATACAAGGTAATATCAATACATCAATGTCTGTAGATTCCTATGCGACTTGATGTCATTGTTGCAATATAAAGTGTTGGTCAGAATGTATGAGGTACGGTTTATTCCAGGAAACCAACTGAATGTGTTATAAGCAGCACGTACACATGTAATAGAAAGGGGGAAGATTACCTATAGCCTACATTTTAATACCTGCATAGCTGATGAGATCAGAAACAATGGAATGATCAATCAAGTGCTGATATTCTTGTTACGAACTTAGTTCAGGATGGGGTGTTTAAATTCTGGGAGATTGGTACCATAAAAGAAGGGGGGGGGGTGGAGTTATCACGCAGTAAACTTCTCCTGTAGGCTGTGAACTCCGGAAATGATTGCCCTATTGCGAAAGATGGCCCTGTTGTTTTTTTTTGGCGCAATATATGTGTATTCATTAGTAAGCGGGGCTAAGAAAATACCATAAAATGTCAATATCTTAGAAGCTAGGTACGATTTCCGGTCCGGAGTGCAGGCTACTCGTCACACACTCCTGAAGGGCGTGCTGCAAGTAGATTCACCGAAAAAGACTCGTGAACACGGGAGTGTAAGGGACGGGGAGAGATACTGTGCGGGGCTGATGTCTCAGGGTGGGTGGATGGTCCCAATTGTTTGGCACTAATTAATATTCATGAGGTGCGTAAAAGGCTCAGAGCAACAATCGTAAAAGTGAATGAAATATTGGGACCGTAGTTGTGACTATGAGGAATACCGGCAGCTTGTATTGTTGTCTTTCTGTATTCAATAAAGGCGTGTAAAATTCGTTTCATGGAAACGCTATAAATACGGTAGTGGGAGACGCAAAGAGAAAATGCTTCCGTACGTGCATGGTGGATGACCCGCAGTAATGGGTGAGTAATGGTGCCTATCGATTTCGGCTCCAATCTTAATTCATTAGGGGGGGGGGGGGGGGGGAACACACAGGGATTGGACTATATCGGACTGCAATGCTCTTCAACACAAAAATTGTGCACCTAATGCAACAGGAATAGCGCGCTCCCACACCCAGGACAAAACTTCAGCTGGACATACCTTCGCACACGAAACTGCGTGATTCTGGTGTTATTTGCAAGGAAAGATGTTGACTTGAGCGTATACAAACTGCGCCATAGGCAGTAATTAGGTTGGTGGGAGAACGTTCGGGCTGTAGGTGTAAAATCATTACCTACAGACTGGGAGGGTGATGAGAAGGGGAATGGGTGTTTCACAGGACCAGCGAGCTGCTATAAACAAAGCTATACAGTTCCTAGTAATATAGAAGAAAGGGTCCCACAACAGTACTCTAACGAATTATGGGAGGGGTCGACACACCGAACCCACCAGTTACAGTTGATGCAGTGGCCAGTATCCAATCCTTTACAAAACTATGAGGCGCCTAGCTGCCCGAAAAAACAGCTACCTCGTCCGCAAGGTACTGAAGTGATAGTAGAGGTTTCAGCCTATATTCTATGCACTCTAGTATATGACATAGGCTATATGTAAATATATACCGTATGTACTAATTCGTGGAGTGGGGTAGAAGAGGGTGTCAAGCGTCATAGAAAAGGGGTAAAAGTGAAATTTGATATTCCAAGCGCATGACTGAGTGGGAAGAAATTTATTAAACCAATTACTCACTCACTCATGGAAGTCACACGTGTATGGGATTCACCTATCCGCATTCAATCACGAGCCTCCTTCAGACAAGCGCCAGGCCTCCGCCTCCTCCTCCATGTAGTGTTTGAACTCATATGTCTGCACGAGGCACATTACGAAACACTACCTGGACATGAAATACCCGCAAAAAATTTGAAAAAGGAGCAGCAGAATTCACTCGACTTGAAAATTGAGGTAATTATGCATTTTTTAAACACGTTTACTGCTTGATATTCGGATAGATGTCAGCGAAATAGGGCAGTCTGGCTCTAAGTTGGGGGGGGGGACAAAATGCACTGTGTCCCCCCAACTAAAATATTGGTGCAGGGACGCCGTTCTCCCGTCCACCTATGATCGCCGCCCTGTTCATTCTTCCCGTGATAACCTTTTACGGACTTACTGAGATTAGCATAGTTTTGTAGGGGCGCTGGACATTGGAATGGTGGACTTGTCATATTATCCGATTGAAGTTACCAAATCTCAAAAGAGTAGCCTAAATTTCATTGAAGTTCATGTACAGTACCTATAGAGAAACCACTATTTTTGTGGGCACTTATAAATATTTTGGGTAACATTTCACTTTCCGCTCCATCCTGCTCGTATTTCCCTCATTCTCCGTCCGAATTGCGCTACTGGAGAACTCGATATCAACTTGATTATGCACTGCCTCGGATGCTTATGATAATGGATTTGTCATAGCTTGGGTCATAGCTTATGCCACCTTACTGTACTGTCGGACTATAATGGGCAGGAACTTTCACCGAATCTCAGGAAAATATTAACAAGTTTCTCCAAGGTTCACCGAGTAGCGAGTACGCGGTGTACCAGCTAGGGCTAAAAATGAAGACTGTTAATGCCACCGTCAGGACAGAAACTCGTTGGGCTATTACATCGTCACCGACGTACGATTCATAAAGTATCAATGCAAACATTGGCGTCCACGCCAACAACAGAAAACTGAATCCTACTTCCGACCAAATGACGCTTTGCCTTACGTATATGCAGGGCTCGCGCGTTTTTGAAGAGGCATTGAAGGAGTATCATTATATGTTCTTTGGAAGGGAGGTATTTCATGACATGACCACCTAAGCGGAGCGCCATCATAGGCGGTGGCTGATCGTTTCAAGGTCTTCGTTGGGGAAGTGGGGTAGCACCGCGTAGAACTGAGACTGGTGAATGGGTGTCAGTTGGACAAAGGATGTCAACATTAATCATTTATGTCAAAATTGATAAACCATAGGTTTGGTTCGTATATAGCAGTTGATAGATGGACGGGCTAGTGCTAAAGTCGTGAGGCCACTTCTCGAGTTTTATTTGCGTATATGATTCACCATGTCCTAAGTCTCTTTTCTGTTTCCCGGTTTCACCTATATTTCTCCACTTTCTCTTCCCTTTTTCTTTGTGCTACTCTCTTTCTTCTCATCTCTCATCTTTCCTCTCCTTACTCTCTCCCCATCTTTTCCATTCCCCTCCTTCCCCTCTCTACTTCTCCCCCTTCCCCTTCTTCCTTCTTCGCGGGCCCAACCCCCCCCCCCCCGGCATGTCTCCGGTATATAATTTGGCCTAGAACGAAGCATATCTTCTCTAAGATCGGAATCGACGAACTAATAATGAAACTATTTCTGTACTGACATATTTAAATAATAACTTACTGTTTGGATGCAGCTTTGCTAGGGGCAATTTGTCCGGATTAATGTATTCATCATTCAAATGTTTGAATGGAAATACTATGTTGAAATAATAATAATAATAATAATATAATAATAATAATATAATAATAATACTAATAATAATAATAATAATAATAATAATATAATAATAATAATAATAATAATAAATCAATATTTGTATCGACCGTGTTAGGAATCCTCCTGTGAGAAGGGAGATCGTATCACTGTCTAGGGGGCTGTCGAGAAAACGCTCGTCCACCACAGGTTCTGAGTCAAACCGAGGTTCTACCAATGTTTGCATTTCAGAACGGAGAGATCCGAGCAGCCTAGCAGCACTGTTTTGAACAGCCTGCAGCTTACACAGTAGATGTTTAGTCAGACCTATCAAGATGACATTGCCACCGTCCAACCGAGAGAGGCAATGGAGGAGCTCCTTGTGGTCTAATTACGCCGACTTCCTGATGCTTCTCATGTTCCGGAGATGATGATGGGCCGTTCTGCGGATCAATGACATGCACTTGCGATTCCATGCTTATAGCCGAATCGAGTATAACCCCACGGTCATGAGCGGAGGATGACCCATCCACTGGAATGTTACCAACTATAATCTTGGGATCATTTTACCGCACTTTTTTTTTTTTGCCATCATTTATTACTTCTTTTCGGTGTAACATGCATCGCTTTACATGAAATAACACATTGACTTATCCATAAATTGTCCACATAATAATCGAACAACAGTACTATACAGCAACTAATATACGGTACTCTCTCAGCCCACCACCGCCGTCTAGTCCTCACATAGGAGAGGACACAACTGAAAAACTGATGTTAATGCATGCAACGAGAATGGGCCACGACAGTCGTCATTAATTAACCGTTTTTCTACTTTGAGATCAAATTTAATGTAAGAACTCCTTTACATGTAGTTCTTCATTGTTAATTTTCCACTGGAAATATAGTATTTCATACGAAAATAAAAGAAAATAGAGGGTGTTTCAATGTAACGTGATATCCAAAAAAACATATCTTTTTTAGAAAAGACAAACTGTCTTTGGAAAATACTTTGCTCAACATCTAAAATGAAAGACGAATAACCCTACATTCCCAGAAAAGATGAACTAACGTTTCCTCACAGGTACTGCGAAAATAACACGGGGATTACTGTAATATGCATCAGAGATGATAATAAGTAATTCGTACCCAAAATACGATGTAAAAAGCGGTTCTGAAAATATTTATCTTCGTATCTCGTAATGACCTAAATGGAATTTGGAAAATTACACTCCATTGATCCTCACTAAAAACAAACTGACGGTGAGTTCCATTTAAGAATAACCGTGGGAGCAGTGATTATCTTATCAATAAGTTGCCTATAAATGAACCGTGACAAATACGTGGTGTGTTGACATGTTCGATCTTATCAGCTTTGTGTCAAAACGCTCATGGGCTAATGACCTTCTCCAACGCTGAGGAATTGCATTTATTACACCATAATAGACAGTAAATGGACAATGTATGTTATATTTCTGTCTGAAATCCTCAATAAATAAAAAAAAACCGATCAAACTGTGAAATAAGATCTCCAATACAATTTACTCCTCTGTTAAACCAGGATTTATAGAAGAATATTTCATTGTCTATTTGTATATGGTGATTATTCCATAGTATCTGGTTTTTAATTTTTTACTCAACATCCTTTTAATCAAATGAGGACCACGCCTTCAAAATATCATTGATAAAGATATTCTCAACGTCAACATCTTAAGCATTATAATTCGCAATTAAAGATAAGTTGTCTACCGTAATGATTCAAATGATAATTGAAATACATTTTTCAAAAGGGGGCACTGGAGTCTGTATAACGGTTGACCCAGCAACATTTCAATCCCTGTATAAAACTCTCTATATGAATTGCGTTCAAACCTCCACCGGATAAGGAACTAATATGCGTCGCCGGCTAAGCTTATCCGGTTTTCTAGAACAGATGAAGTTGAAAAAATAGTTCAAGCTGTTTCATAAAATCGTCTGGAGGATTTGGTAAACACTGAAAAAGCTGAAAAAACTGAGACAAACCGAATGACTTAATAAGAATAATCTTTCCGATAGGAGTTAAATCTCGGCATGACCACAAATTCAGTACGCTTTTTTATTTACTTTAAGACCGGAGGCCAGTTCATATTGCTGTAAAATTGTAATAGTTCCCCTAAGCGAGCTATGAGAACCGTCTAGAAAAATTACAGTGTCATCTGCATATTGCAAGATTTTAAGCTCCTCGTTCAAAACAGTAATACCTTTACAGACATTACTAGCCCTAATTTTCATAGCTAAAAGTTCAACACAAAGAATGAAGATATACGGGCCTAAAGGACATCCTTGTCGGACCCCTCTTGTAATGTCAAACGAATGCGACGCAA
Organism: Sclerodactyla briareus; assembly: GCA_026419785.1. Taxonomy (NCBI): domain Eukaryota; kingdom Metazoa; phylum Echinodermata; class Holothuroidea; order Dendrochirotida; family Sclerodactylidae; genus Sclerodactyla; species Sclerodactyla briareus. The sequence continues at coordinate 29,307 of JAODTK010004466.1, read as the reverse complement.
AGCCATTGTTGCACACAGAAGCAGAGGACGCATAATATAAGTATGGATCCACAGGCAGAAACTCTCATTAAACACATATAGATTTAGGGAATGAAAAATGAAATTCCAATTCAGTCTATCAAAGGCTTTTTTTGAAATCCAAGAAACTGAGAAAACCCGAAATGGAATTATCCCTACAGTATTCTATAGTATCAAGAATACAGCGAACATTCTCTCCAATGAAACGACCCTTGATGTACCCGGTTTGACTCACTCAATTAACTGATTAAGTATCTGCTCAAGTCTGGTTGCAATAGTTTCTTTAGCAGATTTTATAATCTATGTTCAACAATGAGATAGGTCTATAAATTTTTACTAGCTTAATATTTTTTATCCGGCTCCGGAATAAGTGATACGCGATTGCTCACTAGACAAGGCACCTTGGTGAAAAGCAGAATTCCGCACTTGTTGTTGAGGCTGATTGAGAACAAGGAGTTCCGTTTTGTTGTCGTTGAGTTTCAGGTGGTTCGCTCTCATCCATGAACGAAGTTCCAGGATACAATTCTCAATCCGAGCTTCGGTTTCTGCTTGAGATTCAGATGTCTGGAAGTCAAGAGAGAGCAATATCTGAGTGTCAACCGCATACATGTGAACAACCAGTTTGCGCTTTCGGCAAATTGCGCATTCGGGGCTGAGTGAGGTGAACATCTTAGGAAAACCAGCACTGATCGCCTGTGGCACCCACACTACGGTGGTAGGGCTGGAGGATGCCCCGTTAATGACAACATATTGGCGTCTTTTTGCAAGGTAGGAACGAAATCATTCCAGTGCAAGATCAGTCACTTCAAGGTCCCTATTCAGACGTCGAAAGCCGAGAAAAATCGAGCAGCACCAAGTAGACACCTTTGCGATCAGTCATTGCACAAATGATGAAGTTCAATACAGTTGTAAGTACGGTTTCTGTGCCATGGTTGGCTCTGTGAGCAAACTGTGCTTGTTCTTCAAGTGAATTATTGACCATGTAGCTTGCCAATCTCTTCGAAACGATCCGTCCAAGAATAGAAACGTCAGATTTGAGATGGGTAGGTTATTCTTGAGCTCATCTGAGTTGAGGGTTAACTTTTCCAGGATCGGGCGTACACAGGCATCAGGCATTTTTCATAGACTCCATCAGTGAGAGACAAGTTTATAAATCTTATTATTCAGGAATAAGTTCAGTTAGATGCATTTTTAGAAGCCAACTGGGATTTGGATCCAAGTCGGACGACTTGGAAGGGGTTGCTTTGATGATTTCCAGAACTCCCACTTCAGTTGCCCTGTCGATCTTAACGAAGCAAGTTCTTGGCTGCTCTCCGTGGGTTACGAGGTGTTGATTCCTATCAACATCATGTCCCGCACCAACTGCATGGTCCAAACCAAAAGATGACAGGACGGTTTCGAAGTCACTAAATATGTCAGGCAGCTGTTTTGTGTCAATGTTGGCAGGAAGACTTGGTTTACCTCTCTGATGGAGCGTACTCTCTATGGTGTTAAACAGGGCCCTCGGGTTATTGGTTTCAAAGATCAAGCCTGTGTAATAGTGGGATTTAGTCTGCCTTATCGCAGGGTTCCAATCCTCCTGACGAGCATGCAGGAAAACAGGTCGATTAACTGTCAGTTTAGTCTTCCGCCACTTCCTTTCAGCTCTCCTGCTGGGCGTCTTCGCAGTGATTTCGGCATCGCTGTACCATAGTGTTCTGGAGCGATTTTCATGCAGCGCGACTCTAGTAGTGCATGCTTTTCCAGCAGCTCAGAAATCACAGAGTGAAGAATTTACACAACACTGTGTAACTAGCACACTTATCCTGGTGTTGTGCGAGAAATTACACAAGTTATGCAGATTGTACACAATGATCGTGTAATTTCTTACACAACATCGTATAGGTGTGCTAGTTCCACAACATTTTAGGGAGTGCACTATAAGTTTACACGTTTAGTTAAGTGAGGAGCCATTTCGACTATCAAATAAGTCTTCAGATCTGTTCTCCGAAGTTGCATTCAAAATTAGCCTGCAAGAGGCTCATTCTGAATGAATTTCTATTACTACATGCTACACTACATCACTACATCACACCACGCTATGCTGAATACTCTAGCAAAACGAAATATATAATTGCACCCGTTAGCTGTTGCAATACGAAATGCGAAAAATAAGTAGGCATGATGGTAATCACGATGACAGGTTTCTCGCGTCTCTGTAAAGCCAGTCTGTTCGATACGATTTTGTAGACATGAGTGTTCCTAGAGAGAAAATTGTAAATATTAATATTCCATTTTTTTCCCAACAGGTATGTCAATTACATGCTGATATTTAGCATGCTTCCTGTTTCCTACTATTTATCGTTATGTATCATTTTACATCACTGAAATGGGCCATGTTTTCATTGATTTGCATATCTGGGTCACCCATTGAGTTGCTGTTTTTTTTATCACAGTCTCAGGGGTCATAGCCTATATGCTAGACACAGGCGCGAATTCGAGGAGGGGGGGGGGGGGGTTCTCGGCTTCAGCCCCTCCCCCTTCAGCAGATATGACAATTTTTACGTGTCAGTCCCCCCTTTTTGTGAATTAGTCCGGTGAATATCGGCTTGATCGACTTGACCACACCTTATACTTTTCACCTGTTTAGATGATTCATTTCAAGAATCCTTGCAATACGACGCCGCGTAGATCTGTGCTGATATCAATCCCATGGACGTCTGTTTTATGATGCATACAATTTTATCAACTCACTGTTGCATAATGAATTACAGCATCATGTACTTCTTACTTTTAATCTAGTCTTGGTGTTGAGAGTCCGAATGGCGCCAGGCAATAGGGCCAAACACCCTCCTAAGAAGTCAATGATATTTTCTAGAATCTCGTCAACTAAAATCACGCTAAATGTTCCCAAATGAGCCTCATGGAGCCTCGAGAATCGTACAACTACCAGGGCCCTGTGGCGAGCCAGGGACCCACTCCGAAGAGACTTGCGTACGCGCTCGCAATGTGTGTTGCGCGCTCATTGGTATCGGCATGTCTGCACTCGATTCACAACGCGAATATCAGACTACCCTTGGGGTCATCCTGTATCCGAGCCTGAGAACGATGAAATCCGAGCATTTGTTTTTTGATATACTCAGTCATCTCAGGCGATCGTGGCTAGTTGCAACGTCACGTTTGGAGAGGTGACATCAGCAAAACACGGAGAGAGGAAGGGAAAGGGGAAGGAAAAGAAAAAAGAGAATGAGAGAGAGGGAGAGAATGGGTGAGGGAGAGGTACTTGTATGTAACATCCATTTAGGATATAACAATAATGGATTCAAGATTGTCAGAAGTATAATAAGTCGTGCTTGAACTGTTAAAAAATATTGAATTTATCATTTCATATGACTTGAACCCCTGAGAGTTCCTGCAAGCTGTTTCCGAAAGTCATCACAGGACGTTTACCACGTGAGTGGTTATGGCCCAATAATTTCCACCTAACGTCAGTATGGCTGGGTAGATTGGTTTGGAGGGGGGGTGAACGCATGAAATGATGAATGTATGGTTCGTTCACTTCAGCATGGCTTTATCCTCCATAGTTTTGAACGACATAATTGTAATGTCGCCATTCAGAAGAAAATCCTCTGTTGGAGCACAGGTCCAGTGCTCTGTTTGGTAAGTTGCCTGATGTCCTGGCTTCCGGTATTTTCTGTAGGTGCTCTTCTAGTTTCGGGGTAACAGCCTCCAGCACCCCAACTACCACTGGGATGAACTCGGATCGGACATCCCAGAGTCTCTGTATTCCAGCCTCAGGTCCTGGTATTTTTATGCTGCGGGAGAGCAGCTCTACAAGTCATCATGTCTCACCTTCCGTTCGTTCGTTCGTTCGTTCGTTCGTTCGTTCGTTCGTTCGTTCGTTCGTCCGTTCGTACGTCCCTTCTGTTCGTCACGTTCATTCATAACCTCTAAACCATACATGCGATCAGGTTGGAACTTGGGTGGGCGGATGAAGCTTGCTACTGTCCTAGCCTTAGCTACATTTATGTTCGCATAGTGTTATTATATTTTATTAAATCAAATATTACCAATGTCCAACTTTATTCTGAGCTCTCCTGCTGCCAGACAAGTTTGTTTACATTACTCCATCTCTGCTGAGCAGTGTTTACCTTATCTATCAGAAGGTCCAGTTCTGCAGAGTAGTTGACAATAAAACCTGTTGTCCAGGGGGTGTTGATTTGTCTTTTCATCGCATCTCGCCCTATTTTACATTAACCCTGCCTCCACAGGATTTGTTTACATTACATCTCGTCCAATTCCTCAGTGGTTGACCTCGAAATGGGGGCTTGCGCCCTCCCCCCCCCACACCTAAATGGCTGGTTGATGGTAACTGTCGAGTGGTTACTATAACTATGATTTCAACAATTTTAGATATTCATTTCTGTGGGAAGTGTGTTTCCACTGTGCACTCCAGGGTTATGACAGATGTCAGTAGAGGTCAGTTGAATGTGAACAAACAATAAATGTGAAATGGCGAAAAAAAATGCAGTGTATTTGCCACGAGAGTTTTGCTGTCCGCAGCTACCAAGACGTTCCGACTTGCACTTGTTTAATTTTGTCTCTCTGTTTCTTCAAGGATCATGGGATCTGGCCTTTTCGCCGTAATTGGTCTGTTCGTCCCGACTCAGTCGTACAGGATCTTGACTTGGCTGTTCTCTCTCATTGTCTCAGATTGATGCAGCCACTGCTGCCCTAGAACTCTTTATCTCGTAGATTCTCCAGTGTATGGCGGATGCAACCTAATTGTGTCAGGATTAGTAATCCCGTTGGGCCATTTTCTGGCATCCTGCCACCAAGCGGTTCCACAGTTTTGTCTTCTGCACCAATGCACCACACACTTGCGTCTGTTTTATTGTGGATGATCCTGGCTCTGTGACATTTTATGTTCAGGGCCTGGTCCAGTAACAGCTGGATCAGTAGCTGCCTTTCCATTTCGCGTCCTAACGGGGGACAGCCGCATGAATGCCATCTCTTGGCTGGTGACTTCCCCCATCTGCGGAGGGAAGTGACCATGGGTGGATTTTCTTCCCAGGTATTCTCGTATTCATGAAGCCATCGTGTTTTCCACTCTAGTTTACCTGTTGTGTCAGTGGTCCCAATTGCACTCCATGCAGCATCTAGTAGTAGTTCACCCGACTTCTCTGGCGAATGTATTGCACAGTCCCACACGTTCGAGTGTTGTCGTACTCTCTATTCTTGCTTTAGGCTGGGATTCCATAGATGCGTATGCGTCTCCGGGCGGGATGTCAGAATCACATATTTATGAAAACAAACGTTCATTTCGGAAAAGAAAACACTACACGTGTATACGAAAAGCCATAAAAAGGCAGCAGCCCGTGCATATTGCCGTTGCTTGGCTTTTTAAGGAAGATATTCCACAGAATTCATTCGCAGTGATACGCATCCGCATACGCATTGGTACATGTGCTTATTTCGCCTATTCGGCGTTGGTTTGCTTTTATTTCTGAATTTCTGGCTTCTGTGGAACTAATATCTATCTTTGCAAACTAAATAGAACATATTCAAACACTAGCCCCCGCTCAGTTCACGTAAATTGGCGATTTTTTTCACATACGCATACGCATCTATGGAATCCCGGCCATAGGCGTCATTCCCCCCGTCTTCGTGAGAGGTGTGCGGTGGACATCTCCTCGGGTATGCAGTCCATCGTGGAAGTTGCGAGTGGATTGTGTCATCCTATGTCACACTTAGGGAAACCCGCCGAGGAGGAGATATCAGCTCTGATGAACGAGCAATTCTAGCCCATGCAACAAAAAATAAAATTCGAAATCAGCAATTGACTGAAAACATGGATAGCACTAAATCGCATCCGAATGATTGCCACTCGTTTGAATTTTTTGTCAGTCATTCGACACTAGTCTTTCAAAAATCCCTCATAAACTGGTGCCTATCAGTGTGAAGCTACCGGACGGAATTGTATGTGTCAAAACACAATTCAAAGTGACGTATGGATGACAGATACGTCGGCTTTGAGAGCTTTACGTTTCCTTTCATCGCTGAAACAACGGTTAGGCAGCCTGTGAAAAGATCAGCATCACATGACTGACACCCCTGGAAACAAAACATGCCGGAAAACCGCGCCTGTAGCATGGACCGTCTTCACAGTTCAGTTCAAATGCAAGGAAATGTATTTGTAATATAACGAGGAAGACGAACGGGAAGGAGATGAAGGCATGCCACTTTTCGCGATATTTTGATGATGTTGCTAGCAGTTGATGATGTTGCTAGCGGAGGATTGGCGCAACACTTTATCATCATCTGGAAGAGGCAAGTAATCGCCGATGTAAATTATCGTCAGTTATCTCCTTCGCGCCGTTTTCACAAATTCTGATATGGCATAATAGAACTAGATTATGAGGAGATAGTCTCTCATATTGGTTTTTACCGCCTATGTCTATGGTGTTAGGTCTGTACGCCCATATCCGTCTGTTCCCCGCCACGATAAACGAACTTCATTGTAGCACTACACCGCTAATGTATCTTGACAGCCTTGGGGTCTTGTAGACGATTATCAACGTTATCAATTCTCCGAGGTGTCATTCATACTGGATGTCTCCTAAAACCCGATAGTTATCTTGAAAAATCCTGGCTAGTTTGTGACAGGTTTTCACGCCTCGAGCTCGAAGAAATCCATTCACTGCTAGACGGTGTGTTTTTTGCTAAACTCGCCCCAAATTGCATCTTTAAAAATGCCGATCACGGGTGAGGCAATTGGGAAATTCGTGATTCTCGCAGCTTTTAGTAAAATAATATCTAAGAAATTTTCATAAGAGAAAAATGTTAAAAAATCTAAACGACGAGAAAACAACATTCCTTACTCCACTCCGCAAATGATAAATTATCTAGCCTAGACTGAGCCGAATTTTGGCAGTAGAACTAAGACTGTTATTAGGAACAAATCATCATTACAATCATAAATGGCCTTGAACGTCAGTAGCCATTGTACGGGTTATCTGCTAATGAGGGCCGGGCTCGCAACTTCCGCGGGCGTATCTCCTAGTAGGAGCGTGAATAGCCGGTCGTGAGAAAGATAGATCTTAATGGGTACTGGATTTCCGAGAAGAGTTATTTGAACGTTCATCCATCCTCCGGCATACTGGATCCAGCACATCAATAATCATTTGATGTGTGAAACGTACCAGAACATACCTTCACTCTCAATTTCCTGGAATAACCCACCTATGTACACGACTGTGGCCACTGGCTGCCTGCATCCGATTAATTGTGCTAAAAAGTTGTTTTGGGCAGTTAACACATCCTCATCAGAAGGAAGCATATGTTGTAAAATACACTGCAGGGTCGTCAAAATTAATGTACGGTGTTAAATAGTATTAAAAACATTACAGGTAATGGAGGATTGACGAATATCTGCTTTCACTGAAACACTTTGCTTTAGGTGGTGTCATTCTCATATCGAGAGCAGATTAGTCACAGTCCAGCAGTCGGAAACAGATCAATCGACTGACTGTCATACTGAAAAGGTAACAAAACCCGTGTATAGACTGCCCTAAGGATGTAGGATATTTGGAGATAACAAGTATATTATGTGTCCAATGAATGAATGTCAAACTCGTGGAGAAGTGCCTAGAATAACCGCCGATGCTCAGTGGACGGAAGGAACAATCGTAATCGTACCCTAAATGACACAGCGGATCAACTTCCTATTTGTCGCCAGGTCGGGGTTCGGACAACATAACTATTGAGACCACGTCGCACCAATCTGAGCTACGTTTCACGTACTATGTGATTCCATTAAAGTCTGCGGGGACACACTTCATTCAAAGTGGGGAAACATTATTTTCAAGAATGGAGCCAATGTGAACACATTGTAGTGCTGGTGTTGGGAAACGTGGTGGCCTAATTGGCTAAGGAATTGAGCTTGTAATCCAGAGGTTGTGGGGTTCGACGACCCGCCACCGTTTGTACGCTTGACTTTATATCCACTGCTTCTCTCCCACCTTTCTCCTTCTACCCACATATCAGGTACGAGCTTCATCCATCCAGGTGGGGTCGGGATAGGATCTCTGTCTCTCCACCTTTCTCCTTCTACCCCATACAAGGTATGAGCTTAATCCATCAGGTGGGGTCGGGATTGCTTTCACAAGCTCAATATTCCACAATATCATTTTTTCACAATTTCTTCCAAATTACCCCTGATCTGCACCAAAGATTGGGTGCGTCCTACCGTCTCCGGGGAAAGTATACGCACCAAATTTCCACTCTGATTGTGGCCAAGTCTTTGTAACTTTTTTTCAACTTGACTCTAATGACCGCTCAGATTACCTTTTGACCTCCCAAAACAATAGGGAATCAGTGGTGACTCATTAAGGGGGAACTCACATTCCAAGTGTTAGCTTCATCCTCTAGGTGTGATCTTGGTTCTGATGCTCTTCACAAGCCTCAAATTGCCCAAATATCACTGATTCATGACTTTTCCCGGCCCCAAAATGACCCCTGGCCTGCCGGCACCAACCACTAAGGTGCTTGTACTCCCATAAAGAAGCTACACATCAATTTCAGCTTGATTGGACCAATCATTCTTCCCGACCTACCTCAGATTTTCAGACGTTCCCTAATGGCTTGGTGACCACACCCTAAATAGGGATTTTGTACTCAATATGAGGAACCCACTTACTAAGTAGGAGCTTCATCGCCTCCCAGGTGGGGTGACGTTTGGTCTTCACAAGCCAAGTGTCTCATACATACTCTCACACATACGTACATACAGTCACTAACTACATACATACCTACATACCAACATACACCATACAACTACATACCTACACGTACACACACACACACACACACACGCACATGCCATTACTGCGTAGATTCCCTGAATCAGGTCAAGGCATTCAAAAATGCACTGAGGTTCAACCAAACCTTTACAGATTCTATGGAGCTCCTCCCTCCAAATCTCTACTGAATGTGTGAATGATTGCGTGCGGCAGATAGACTTTGAACGCTCGCACCAATAATGCACGTGCACACAGCAGTTCTGTTGTCATTATCACTATTTCCTTAACCATTTGAAAATGACTCAGCGTCAGGCTGTTTCTGGTTAACCGTGACTATCATGCCTGGTAACCGAGAACTATCAATGCAATCTTTCAAACAACGTACAAACATGGCTGTCTACCGGGATCCAATTATTCTCATCATTCGTACTCATCCATTTTGAACAAATAAAAAATTTGGCCCCACTCTTGCTTTGGCACCTGGCCACAGATTGTACACTGTGGTAGGCTGCACAACTCTAATTCAACGCGAAATATTGAACAATCACGTAGCGATCGATACGGGTATATAATTGTTGAAATTATTTTGCTTCGATGCTTCATAATGCAGATACGTGAACTTATCGTTCGAGGTCAAGCACAACCCCACACTGTAATTAGTATCCACTTGCCTCGGTGCCTTTTTTGGTCCGATTTCAAATCCATGAATCCGAGTCGAAGACTTCGTTGCAGGTCACTTGATGATCTCACTGTGGGACACCCGAATACGTATTGGTAAGCAAGGGTGTAACTATCAATGAAATTTGGTAACATCATCAACATCATAACACTATTCTCGGCACATACCGAGTAGTAAAATCATTTGGGGAAAAAAAAATGAAATAGGGTCGCTACTACTTTATCCTCAGGTGACAACGAAAATGCTATAAGAAAAGAAGATCGGTAGCTATCGTGCATTCAAGACGAACCCTGCTACCCCCGGATAGATGGCTTCCTGAGCCACAAGGTGACAATTTGAGAGCTTATATCCCCTCTCCTCTTACATAAATGAGTTCGGGACACTATTACTATGTGAATCCACCATCCTTGAAGTTTTCCCCTTGCCTATGACTAATTCGATTGCTGATTGCGATCGATTTTTTTTATATACCCTCCGTCTTAAGGTAGGTAGGTAGGTCGGTAGGTGTGAAACTTTTTACAAAAATCGGAAATTCAGGTACTCCCACGTACGGATACAGGACGAATAAACACTTGTAGAAATATATCCTATTATATGCAGGTAATACTATCAAATATGAAACATTAGAAATTAGCTGGCACCCAAATCCTATCATTATAACTTTTATTGCACGTGGGACAATGATTGAGATGCTTTCCGTTTTAAGACAAGGGAGTATTAACCTTAACCTTCCAATGCCTCTCTGGATTTGTCTGTCTCGTAAAGGTCGTGTAGGATGACTTGTGTCGTCCGGCATATGGTGTCAGTTGGGAACTCGACGAGACAATGGTAATTTGAGTCGACAGAGTGTCGATACTTCCCAACCACATCACTTGTTTTATTTAGATTACGTTAATACTATTTCAATTTCAGTTACATTGCCACCCCAGTAGATCAAACAGTAACGCATGACCCCCTCTATGATGGCTCTATAAAAGATAACCAAAATCTCTTGGCGAAGAGAACAGTTAACGTGACAATTTTAAACTGATATAACCTGGGTTTTTAGTTTCTTTCCAGGCATCGGTATACACCCCAGGTTACCTTGTCATCCGGGTAACCCAAGGTATTTGTATGAATGACACGGTCCTAGCACTATCCTTAAAGATAACAGTGGGAGGGGGGGTAGTGTCCCGACGAGATCGATAACCTTTCGTGTTTTTATAAACTCATCCAAGATATTGGAGTCCCAGTATTTTGCAAAATCCTCGATCTGCTTGAGGTATTCACGGGGTCATCGGAACAGCTTTAAATAAACCTACTAGGGCGTGTCATCCCCGCAAACTTAATGAGTGAGCACCCATGCTCTGGAGATGTTGCATCATGGGTGTAAAATATGAGAAGAATGGAGCTAGAAACCGTCCCCTGGGGAGCACGAGTATGTGAATAAATAATATCCTCAACAGATTCGGAGCAAGTTCACATACTGCATCCTTGTCCTGATCGACTAAGATAATGAGGGACCTCATAGTGGCAATTTTTCTGTGCTTAATACTGGGGTTTTTTTTATAGTATTAATGCAGAGGGGAAGTCGAAAAACATGACACGAGCATAATTACCTCGCCAAGAACGATCAAGGTGAGCATACAACGTTCCTAAAAGTACAAGATGGCATCTTAAACGCTTCGCCAGGTCTGATATGCAAATTGGAAAGATCTAAAACATATACACTGTTTAACTTGCTTTAAAAAAATATGCGTTCACACTACCACTTTCAGTGGCAACAACGCGGTAGAGCAACGGTCGAAAAGGCATTATAACAGGATATTGCACTAGTTTTTGTCACAGGTATATACAAGATCGCTTCATAAGATCAGGTATGATATTTCGTAGTAAATGACTGATTACAAATGAATGAAAAATATAAGCCAGTTGTGTTGCACAATGTTTCAGGACCCGAGTGTGGATTTATCAGGTCCACAGCTGCCTTTGAGTGAGTTTGACCCTTGAAAGTGGTGGTCCGCATTCATCTCGTTAACTGGAATATTGAAATCCCCTTCTTGAAACCTTCAGCCATATTACTGTTGACTTTCAGCCTAAGAAGCCCCGATGATTAAAAGGTTAAAAAATAATTTAAGTTGCATTGCATATTCGTACTCCTCCCTGTGGCAGTCTGTTTTGTTCCCTGTATCCACTCATCATCAAACGCATGCCACTACATACCTTCTTCATATGTCTCTGTAAATGACTTCACTTTGTCCTTGTATGCCGCCTTCTCCTCTCGGAATCACTCTCATTTAATTCTGATTGGGATTTGTCTTAATAACTTTCTCGATCAACTCTCTCAAAGATCCCTTCTTCCTGTTGATTAGATATTTCACTCGCTTGGTAACCCATGGCTTGTTGTTGGGGTACAGTTTATTTGTTTGTTTGGGATCACAACGTCGGTATAGAATTGGATGTAATCACTCACGGTTTCTGTCAGGTCGCTCAGATCAATAGCGCGTCAATAAACACGTACAGTTCCAGTCGTACATCCAGCTCCGCTCTGAGGAGTTCCAGGCTGTCTTCATTCCATTGCTGCACAGTTGTTGTTGTTGGCTTTCGTCTCTGGATGATAGGCCGGTATCTGGGTATTATGTTAATCAGGTTATGATAAGCTAATCCGAGCGGTGGTATCGAAGTGTAAGAGCCTTTTACATTAGAATGGAACATCCAGGGTAGCAGCCCTCGAGTTGGTACATTACATTCACCTGCGGTAGTAACGAATGTCCTCTTCCTTAGGGTACAGTGGTTAAAATCTCCGCTAACGGTCAGAAGGGCGTCTGGTTATTGAGTCGTGTTTATGTAATACGTCACACAGTTCCTTAGCTGCCTGCTTAGCAACGTTGCGGTTGGGTACATACACCGCAGTAACATATCATGGGAAAATTCCCGGGGTAATAAATGGCCGAGGCTAACAACAGTCTTTAAATGTTCAATGTACCAGGACTGATGTTCAATGACTGCGTGATTAGGATGACACCACTTCTCGTTAACGTATGTGCACACGCCTCCCTCTTTCTCCTTGCCAGATTCTGTGTCCCGGCCCCCCCTCTAATTTGAATCCATCGATATTACCTGATCATCATCATGATGATCGGTAAGCCATGTCTCCGTAAATAATAACAGCTAGACTGGCATTGCGAAAGCCGTGGCAGGATATTTAACGTAGAGCATAGTTCATCAATTTTGTTACTTAAAGACTGAACATTACCCATGATTACGGATGCAAGAACGGCTTGCATTTCTGTTTCGCATCCGTTATTTAACAAACCTCCTGCCTGTCCCGCTTCCTCTTCTTCTCCCTCTCATTTCCTTCGGCATGTCTTGGTAGTCCAGGTATACATAACGTTCGTGTAGAACTGTAGGCAGCACATCACGGAAGGCTAGTAGCTGAGTTGACGAATACGATATTTCCGACGAAGCCAAAAAATCGTCATTTCCTTCGTAACCAAGACATTTGGTGACCAACAGAATAAAACATGCAGACAACCATACTTTGAGTTCCATTTTGAGCTTGTGACAATAACAGCCAATATGCAGACGTGCTCAAAATATGAAAGGTAAGAAAAGTGTGAGTTGTGTCCCACTAGGGTTGCGCCACCACTGAGATATAGAAAGTAGGCCTCGGTCAGGCGGTCTAGCAATCCCAAGGGACTCGATGCGCCTCGGATCATCCCGCGTCGGGTCTCGGCCAAAAAAATGAGTTGAGTGTTACCGTCGTTGAAAATAATGAGCTCCCCAACTTATTTGATCCCATCCGATATACAGTATTTAAGTCCCGGTGTAATGACCAGTGCTTACCAAGACTCCCGGAAACGGGCGGCAATATCTTGGCAATCGATTGCTCGATATGCCCCCGCTGGAGCTCGCCCGTCCGTGAGAAGGGGGGGGGGAGGAGAGGTCTATGAAAGTGGTGAACTTCGGCCGCTAAAAAAATGGGCGGAACAGGTGTCGACACTCTACCCGTCACATATCCTATCTAAGTCGTCCCAACCCTAGCGCCATCAACCCGGAATTCCGTATCCGCATGAATCGGAAGGGTGAACTTTCGAATCATTTAAAACAATCAATAGCCGACGTGTTTTACGAGGTTTTCCTGGGACTTGACCTCGGGATTTGCCCTCAGCTTCAGACTGACCCCTCTGACCGACCCGAAAACAATATGTATCATGTAATAATTATTGGAAATTCACATATACCGAGTGTGACTTTCTTCAACGAGGTCGGGTCGAGTTATTCTGTTCACATGCCAGGGCGTCGCAACATACCCTCTACATACATACATACATACATTACATACATACATACATACATACTACATACATACATACATACATCATACAGGCCAGCTTACCAGATCATTACCGCATCCGCACCATCGATGCGCTAAAGGGGTACCAGCAAAGGTACTTGTTTTCGCTAAAGTGGCACCGGCAGCCACCCGAGCGCGCCTGCGGCGTGTCTGAAGCACGTGCGCCCCGCGGGGGCTGGCCACCCTTTGGGCCAGCCGTGGATTGGCGGCGCGCTCTTTATACAAGCGTTCGCGGAGCCTACTCTAAGTTTCGATGTTCACGTGGCGACCGAGAGGGGTCGGGGCGGGGCAATCTCGCATCGCGCTAAGGTAGTCGTCGTGCTACATACATACATACATCATAACATACATACATCATACATACATACATACAACTACAACATACATCCAGCATCATCATACTACATACATACATACATACATACATACAGACGGATTGGACTCCACTAGTTGAACAAGAAGGTGAAAGGGGCAATATTGAAAATTTCACAGCCCTAAATGTTCTTTCAGAACGACTTCCATGAGCATCGATCGTTGATTCGCTCCGCTTCAACTTCATTGTTCGTTCAATTTCATTGGATGGACCGACCCCCTGAGAATTTCGCACTGTAAACGCCTTTCGAAGTGAGCTCATATTTTTCGGGTAATGTGAAGGCGTCGCGTAATGTTTGTCATTTTGTTTCGACAGGCACACGCCTTTTTGCATTTCTTCAGGGGTACTTCCTATGTTATCATGAAGTGGTAAAACGTGGGTCGTTTGTTGCAATATTGGCAAATACGTGGTATTAATAAACGGTCGATTGTTGTTTCATCGATGTGATTATGATAACACTCCGAGTGGTTTCAATTCTAACGTTGGAATTAACCTGGAATTTACCCCGGTAAACATTGTTTTTAGTGGAAAAACACGCTCGAAAAGACCGTTGATTACCCAAATGATTATCACACTATCAGACGAAACAGGACCTCGACAGGGTCACCACTATTAAATACCGAAGAAGCACCGCAAGTTGGAATCATTTGATAATACACGATGGATAAATTATAGTGGCTAATTAATGCAAGGAAAAACATTTTTCACTATCTTCGACGAGATTTCAAAATAGCTACTTAAAAGTTTGCAACTTTGATCAATATTTGTATAATTTCTTGAAAGGGTTTCATGATTTTTTTTCTCGCCTGCGAGTGTAATTCCACACAGCCATTGAGTAACATCTGACACAATTTATTTCCGAGACATTTATAATTGATTTTTAGGATTCTGACAATGAATATGTTTCTTTCTTCAACATAACATGAGTTTATAACACAGTTTTGTGGCGGGACATGTGAAATGGTTCAGATTCTGTTTCACTTTCTCTCTAGAATATCTCATACGACCAAAACCTATCCATGCATAAGCGAACGATTACATCACTGCAGCATTTTGGAGGAGCAAAAACGATAATATAGGGATCGAAAGTGACGTGATCCACAATATCATACAGTGTGTTGGGTGGTTATATCTACTGTGTAGGGGAAAGTGGTCTAAAACGTGCCATATAGCTAAAATGGTCAAGTGCCAAATGATGTTATACAGGCTACTTCGATTGAGCACATAGGGACGATTAAGAATTGCCACCCGCAAACTCTATGACCAGATCCGCAAAATTGCTACGAAGAAACCAAAGAGAGAAAGAGTCCCATTTTATATGAGTGAATTGGGCCCTCTGTTTTTTCTTCATTCATACTTACCTCCCCCACAAAATATGACTTTTCTCAATTTGCTGTTTGTCTTTTCAATTGACATGTACTAAACACTTATAAATATATTGTATATATTTTGGGCTGAAGCCATGGGTTTGGGATAGGGTTGAAATCAGCGGGCCCATTCAGATCCCTTTCCTCTAATAGTCCTATTTGAGGTTAGGGTGACCTCGTTCAAATGAAGAAAGCAACTGAACACGGTGACATGCTGCAATGAATCCAATTTTGTATGGGGGTTTCGAAATGTTCTTTTTTTTTTTCCCGCTGTGCGGTTGTACCTTAACGACCTGTTGTGGTAGATTCATCTGAAAATGATCCCATATACCCAACTACTAAATGCAAAATCAAAATAATAATTGTGATGTGATGCGATGCGAAGAGTAAGTCGTAGCGTGGAATGAATCAATTGTTGCCCGGAGATTTCTCATTAGCATACAGTATAATGGTCATAGGCATATTGTGTTTGTATATTGGCACAACTTTAAGGTGAATCGTTGATGTTGTCAGGGGGGGTGGGCGGGGGGGGGGGGGGAGAAGCGACGACTCTTGACCATACACAATGAGTGCTCCCATTACACACCTTAACGCATGATAACGTGATTGATATACACTAAGATATAATTGAATTCTACTCTTCTCATTTATGTCATGGATAGCTTTGTAAGCTATCTTCAAATCTCACCATTAATCGTTTTTGTCGCCACGGGGGTTTGAGAATTTGTTGCTTTGCATTGATTTTCTTTTACAGAAAAAATCTGTGTTTTTCACCACGAGGTATTTTTTTTTGCAACGGAGGTTGAACCCTCATTTTTCCAGTGCACAATAACGTCATACATACAGGTAAACCACGACGTACAGGGCAACTAGCACACAGAGGAGAATTCCAGCGGAATGAATAAGACAAATAGAATCATCTCATCGCAAAACACAACCTAGTATATAATCTAGGCTTTTGCCTCGAAGGGTGAGTGAAGCAAATTATATTGGCGGTTTGGAACGATCAGATACATCCCAAAAGTATTTGGTAACATTTGCAACTGCGAAACGTTCATTTGAAAAAAAAAAGACTAAATTGCTTGAAAACAAAATGGACCTCGCCATTCACGAAGAAAAGTTTTTATTTATTTTCTCATGTGAACAATGTTTCCGTGGGAAGTGATTTCAGTAGAACAAAACGCAATCTAGGCAATATGTTATTTTCGTTCTTGTTGTCTCATGTTTGAAAGGAGCCCGGGGTAACACTCCTAATACTAAAAACCTAAATCGAAAATCCAAAGAGAAGTTTTCAAGCTGTTTGCTGTGCGATTACAGTTCATAAGATATGAATCTGATTCGACATCATGCCTTCATCGTGAGAAATAACGACACAGCAAGAGAACAAAATAGGCTCTGCTTAGTGCCACGGTTGATATAAAAATCGTTATCCTTGATATTGGCACATGGGCTCGTGCCGTGACTACCTTACTGGGAAAGTGACAATGACCATTCCAATAAAATGCGCAGATCACTCCGCTGACGCCACCGTGAAGGTCATGTCTGTAAGTGACTATTAGAAGTATAAAATACGAATATCATTGGCGGGGAGGCCAAGAATACATTCTCGTGGTTACACTGTTTCCTGTTGTGACACTGTGGGACTCATTTTCATACATAGGCCGTAATTTTGTAATAGGATCATTGACTGTCTAGGTTTGATCTTTAGGGCACTAATGACAGACTGCATTCAATATCCGTATACTGAAAACAAATAAAAATTACCAAATTAGCCGTCATAAGAATTAGAATTCTGGAAGAGTCCGGTATTCACTACCCTGTGAATGAAATCGTAATGTGTATTCCTAATCCTCCAGAGAAACGGAAAGGGATACCAGTTGCAGTTTTTCTGTAGGTACATTACATAACATTACGTTTACTCTTCCAAGTACGTTTTCAAATCCGCTAGTGCTCTATAGTTAAAAAATAGTATTCTTCACACAAGGCACAGTTGTTCCTTCATCGGAACACTTCCTGAAAAGACAGAAAAAAACGACTAGACGATCGATTTAAATAATGCACGATATCGCTGAACCTCTCGTGGGGAAACGTAAGAACGTAGAGGGACTACTCCGGGAGTATAAATTGCATAATTCTTCACCGGGAGGCCTGAAATACAGTCTTGTGTTAAATTCCTGTTTAATGACACTAGGGGTTGGACAATTGAGGACGAGCAGTATCTGCAGAGAGAGGTCATCAATTTATGTAGTGGCATAAAGGCCGGATTCACAAAAAACAAAAATTGGAAGGTTTCAGGATGGATTGTGTCATTGTTTTGTTGTCTTTTACACAGGGAGCATCGATGATAGCATTAAGAGGGGGAAGTGGCAACGGCTTGCCGTGTTATTATTCTACGCAACAACGCCACATACTTCAATTGGACCTCGGGCTACTTGCTACAAGCTAAGGTTTAGCAAGTAATTGCTTAAATTGATTTGTTTTACAGAAGATTCCCAGTGACATCAAAGACGTCTTTCTTTTCCTTTTGCAAGATAGCAGAGATTGATCTTCATGTCCCCCCCCCCCCCCCCACCCCTCTTATCGGCTTAGCGCATATGGAGCGCTCTGGTTGTGTTGTCAATGTCCACAAGCAGTTGAACAAATTGTTATTAATTTTAATGTGGAATAGATCACATGTTTTAATTGTATTTTTGTAATTGTTTTGTTCGAATGTTCACTGTACCACATTCTTCTTTAGAAGATGAACGCTGCAGTTCTTGATATTAACCAATATGTCAACCGTCTTTTTATATCTCCAAATCCGCCGTTGAATCGCTTCAAGTCATTATAATTTGCTATTTTCGACAAAGAAGAAACAAGTTGGTCCTCCACTTCGGAACATTGTATTTGGAGGACAGAACATGACTCGACCATTCACCACGATGTAGTACTATTGCATATCACTTGTGCCCGGAACAGCAGTTACTGTCACAGTACTATCCAGGAGTATGAAATACTAACCTACCCAAATATCGCATAACAGATTAAACAGGAGTAAAAATTATTTGCCGTAAACCTAACAATATTTCACGAACTCGCCTCCAGATCACAATAGTTTTCGTCTTAATTTACAGAATGGAAATTGCAGACTGGAGATCATGTGATATTTCACTAAAGTATACAACAACACAAACATATCCAGAATGAATTACCCGGTCGGAGTTCTTGGAATGTTATTTGTTTATTGTCTCTGAAATTATTCGGCCGAACTACCGGTCGCTGGAATGCGTGCTAGTGCAACAGTCCTGCTTCGTGTCTAACGTAGGCCTAGCTCAAACCGCGCTCTGACGTGACGTGTTGGAATAACTTTTCTAATCCTGCCAAAATATCGTGATAAGTCTCCAATGTTTTTGCTTAGGGGCAAATTCATCCTACATATATCTCCCACTTCTTGTCTCAATGAGAGGCTTGCTCATCTTTCCAATGATATTCGGTGACTTCTAAAAACTAGTTTCACCGTGATACGTCTCCGATTTTACGAGTGACATCAAGTTTGAAGCACCTTGTTCAAGTTTGATTAATGGTCCCGTAAATTAGTTTACCAGGTGGGAAATGAAATGGACGTATTAATGGATCTTTGGTGTCTTGTCATGAAGCGAAGAATGAACACTCTTTTGAACAATCATAAAAGGATGTTGGTCGTAGGATTCAAGTTCACCTACCAGAATCATGACTAAAAACTGCAAATTGTAACCCAACTTTGTGAAGTCACATCGTATGTCGATTGCGCGGTTAGAACTGAAAATAGACAACATTTGCCAAGTTTCATGTGACGCAGATAAATCCAGAAATTTCAACGACCATTAAAATTCGGACCCACCTAATTGACCCTTCAGTGATCACGTCTCTGCTAGTACCTTATTTGGGAATGAGGTTGACCATATATCCACCCTCCCGAATCGGGACCCTAACAGCGAGTTAGCTAGGCCTAACTTGATTATGATGATACTGACAGATCAAACGGATAGCAGACATACACCAGAAAAGCGGAGACTCACCGCTTGATGAAATGATGCGTCACACACCATATGAGCTCACTGCCCCATTGGCATGGGACTGACGCGAAATTTTAAAAAAAATCGCTTTCGGAGAATTTACTAGCAGAGTAACTATTCTTAATTCGCGTTCCGTAATGTGCTTCATCGATTGGCGATTGTGGAGGTTCGTCGCCTAGGCCACGGGGGTTTCAGACCCCCAGAACCTTGAACATTACCACCCTATCCTGTGAAATACAAATATTTTTATTATATTCTTCTTTTGCTATTTGTGAGCCAGAGGCAGATAGCTCTACGTTGCCGCTATTTTGTCTCATTGACAATGCTGCAATGGTATGATGATTCAAAAAGTTATCGAGTACATTGCTCATAAGGCCAGTGTGTTTAATTACCAACTATACTTATTGTGGTGATCTTATACCAAAAAAAAAAGAACACACTTTATCCAAAGTAATGTGTGTGAAATATACTTCAGCAATCACTTGACTTGAGAACATTGAATGACGTCACACTCCTAGACATTCTGGCAACTACCCACAGACCAAGAGGCCTTCATAAAATTTTTAGAATCAGGTTTGAAAAAAACAGAGAAAGCTAATTGCCCAGGTGAGGCAACTGTGAAAATACAAGTCGATGATAAAACCCAGACGAAATTGAACCAAACTACCATGGTAAGCAATTGCAATCGCGCATTGTGGTGATGACGAAGAGACGTTCACATTGATGCACGACACAGGAACGACAAGGAAGCAAACACCTACGGGGTGGCTACCAGAAAAAATCCAGGAAAGGTTGAACACACACAGCATCCACCTCACCATGTGAACTGTCTGTTCAAAAACCCATGCCTTAGGGGAGACAGGGTTGGACATCCTTAAAGAAAATAATCGTTTTCAGAGCAATGCGTCAGCATGAACACTCGGAGCTATGAATCAAACGAAGGAATCGAGAGCGGTGATAAAATGAGGTTTTATTCCTAATACTTGAATCCCTATTACTGAGCCTGAGTAGTTCTGGCAACTAAAAATCACCCAGTTAGTTTTTTTCAACCGAACCTTACATAGTGCTGGATGGGGCTGTCCGAATCATTCCGTGATACCGAGACCACCCACCCGACTAATTCATAAGATCGACATGTAATATCTCTATGTGAGTGGGTTCCTACTCTGATAAGTACCCGGCAGACTAATGTCTTTTCTTTTTTTCTTTGGAAGTATTGTCAGGAATTCGATATGTGACTGCATCTTGAATGTTGGCATATCTATTTTCGGGAGATTCCCCCTGAAATTCACGTTCATTGAGGTCATCACTTAGAGAGGGGATGTACGCTCAAAGCTTTAAATAGGGGCGGACCATGATCCACGGCGGATGTTATTATCTCTCTCAATTATAGACTATCCATATCATCCGCCTGCTATAATTTTCAGGATCAATATCACATTTTGGGGCACGTAATCCTCGGCATTAATAACTTAAACAAAGTGATGAGATGACGATCATCAATATTGAAGCAAGGGAAATTTATGGGCAGATTAGGGCCAACTAACTACACTAAGGCATTTAATTGAGTGGATTTAGGAGGTACAAAGCTGCAATTTTGCGACAGTATGTGTAATTTAACTGGTAACACTTGTTGATACCTGCATCTTTACTCATGGATCCTAAATCTGGAATGAAATCGAAGGCAGTTTACATGGTTCACAAGCATCGTCGTATGATTACGGCTGTCGATGTCGCGAAGGCCAATTATTATTCCAACTGTAAGTTTTAGACAACTCTCTCGATCACCGAGGAAATTGTTTGAGGTACACAGCAACCTCTTCATTAGGAATAGGCGGCGTCCTCTCACGGTCCAGCCACCACAGTTTCTCGCGACAGGTTTGCATCCTTTTTCAGTGGCAAGTGATTGCTATACTTGATCATTTCACATCGCAGACACACCGGCAGCGTACCGAAAAGGCTCCCGTCAACGTCACTAACTCGCGAGTTCACACCTGCCCTGAGTCGAAGTCATCCTGATCGTCATCTGAGCTTGATCGCAGTACCAGCTCCCGTACTCAGGACACCCCTCATTCCATTTAACAACAACAATGTTCACAAATCGTTGTCTGAGGGTGTCCCGAAGGCCTGAAAGTCTCCAACAGTTCTGCCCTTTGCTGAAGACACCTGGGCTGGTTGGAAAGCCATGAAGTTATAGGCCTGTTTTGAATTCCAGAAATGGTTTGGGTTAGGTCATCGAAAGAGTTTGGCATCTAGCTGCATGACCCAGTTTCTATCTACGATTTGGTTTCCAGCGTAAATTTCAATCTGCTTGTCGTTCCAAGACAGTGTTTGAGACTGTATTGCTGAGGGTACAGAATGGTATTCTTCAGGCTATGATAAGGGTAGGTCACTGCTCTTGTTCTCTCAGATCTTTATATCCTTCGACACTGTTGACCACTCTTTTGCTTTTTTACTAAGAATGCCGGAATTCGGGGTTTGTGTGACGTGGCACTTAAGTGATGTCAGTCGTATGTGGAAAAAACCGACCACAATGTGTTGGTGTTGAAAGTGGCCACGTCTCAGCCCCATCAGTCGAGATTTGTCTGTCCCCCAGCCGTCTGTTCTCCCTCCAATTCATTAATACATATTCTCTCCATAAAATCATGATCACACAGTATCACCACACTTAATGCTGACGATACACCATTGTATCTCGCCTTTGACCCTTGGTTCCGTTCCGCAGATCTCTCTATTGCTACGATTGAGTCGTGCATAGGGAGGTGAGAAGTTGGATGGGTAACAACTTCCTCAAACTAATGAACAAAACATAATTCATGTGATTGGATCTAAGCAACATCTGGCTGAAATCCCCACTACAATCTTTGGAAATAGGTGGATTCGCGTATTTTCTTCTACTGGTGTATGATCGTAACCTTGGCGTTATTTTTTACTCTAATATGGATTTGTGTCTCACTCTCTAGTACCATTGAGTCTGCTATGTAGCACCTACGTAATATTATTAAATTAGACGATACCTCACACACATTGGCCACTGAACAATTATACATCCCTTGTCACTTCTAGGTTGGATAGTAGCAATGCTCTCCTATATGATTTACCTAATTATCAAATTGAGCGCGTCCAGCGGTTCATAATTGTGCTGCCCCGCGTTCTGTGAGAGCGTCGAGTAACCTCATGTCACGCCCTTTTACGTGACCTCCACTTGGCTTCCGTACTCTTCCGTATTGTGTATAATCTGATGCTTATCGTTCTTGAGGCCTTATTTTTGTCATTTGCTCCTATCTTATCAGCGTAGTTGCTTATGCTGCCGACCGCTCGCACTTTCGCTCTGGTGACACTGATTCTTCTTAATGTGCCTCGTTCCTGTCGTTCCTTGGGTGACGGACCTTCGTGTTGCCGCCCCCCAGTTGTGGAACGCTCTTCCGGTGAATATTAGGAGGTGTAATACACTCGCTACATTCAAAGGGCTCATCATGACCCTCTTATCTCACGGCTCTACTGTTAGTGTTCGTTATGTTTTCGTCGTGTTCTTTTCGCTCTTATTTTTCTCTTCTCCTTGTTCTGCGTCTTGAGCATTTTAGAATGGTTGTGCGCATTATAAACTTCATTATTATTATAATACTAGTTTGATGTACAAGCACTGACACCAATTCGGGGCATCTCGTCTTTATCACTGCAAGCCGCACTGCTCGAGGAAACTTAGGTAGGTTGAAAACAATGTCCCTGTAATCCTCTGGACTCGTCAGCATGTGTGTGTATTTGTTTTATATAAAAAAAAGTTTTTGTTTGCAGAATGGTTTCATATATTTCCTGAAATTCAACTGAATATATCAATGAATGGCTCATTCCGTTTGTTCAATATACGCACATAGTTTATTTTGTTAATTGTGTATCCTACTTATTGTCGTATCATCATGTCACTTTTTGTCCTCACGCGGCATAACCACTGTCATTCATCACTGACATCCACTTCGAGGAACTGCCATCGGTCTTCCCTTTATACCCATTGAAGTGTCCCCTCTCACTCAACCCTCTAAGTGCGTGTAGCTGCACCAGTCACCATCCTCATGCTACTTCAACGCTTAGCCTATCAGCCTCTACAGCGTGCTTCCGTCTGCAAAGATACAACCTCCCCCAACTGCCCAAGGCAGTGAAAAGATCGTTTCACGTCGCGTGGCAAATACATTATCTCTCAATATTTTCGGGATCTGAAGGTCGGCCAAGAAGGTTCAACTATTTTTCATTTGACATTAATGTTTCACGACCGCGTATGTTGATAAAAGATGACAACAACGGATAAAGTGAAGGAGCCTGATAGTTTAAGACAGTTGAAGGGAGGAAACTGACACTGTGATGGTGTAGATATTTTTTTGGTCCGCAAAGTACGAAAACTTTGGAGCGTACTTTTTTGGAGCGCCCCCTTTCCGGAGAGTCTAAAAAAAAACCTTCCAGTAACCTAATTACACTGATCGAAACTATTCCGACATGCCGGTTTTTACTACCTTGCAAAGATGGAACAGGGCATGCTGGACGCAGGGATGTGGGAGCTATGGGTGCTCACGCAGTAAAATCCGGTGAACATAACTTTCAATGCTCATTCAATCTACCCAGGTGATAGGGTAGCGGTTGGGAAGCTTCTCTCCCTTGTTCATGTTCATCTATACATACTACTTGTTGCTCTATGTATTTCCTTTCACGGAGACAGACAAACGAAATACGAACCCTGGTAGCACTCGCTATCAGAACATGAATTACTTTGTTGGTGAATGTTGTTGGAAACGCGGCCGATAGAGTTTAACGTACCGGGAAACATTCTTTCCTGGCCCAATGAGGAAGAAGGACTTGTTTTCCGTTCCCTCGAAAACGCCACTGAACCTGATTAATTTACCGTACACTTTTTGTTCATGCGTGTCAAGAGCTATTTTCGGTGATTCGTGTCAGCATAAGGAAAAAATTGGTAGGGGCAATGACGAGATCCTACTCAAAGGACGAAGTGAACTCGTCATGGGCGTTGTAAAAATTAATTATGTGGTTAATGTTACGCATGCCAGAATATCGCACACAATACATTTTAGGCAGAACGCCCAGACCTCTCTGTAGTATCATTCCAAACACCGTTGATACAACGCCATATCTCTTCCGTCGTCCGGAGAGCCACCTAAAACAGTTCAGCGTTGTCTTTGCAGTAGACGCGGTGTGCAACGAGTATTTCCTTTGTCTGGGAGCCTGACGAGCTTTTCAGGCTGATTTAGAGCGTAGTGGGCCCGGGTTTACCCAAAGACCAAACCACTAACTCATTTACGCGATTACCACCCAGTCTCTGGTGTAGTGGCAACTGTCGGACTTCTCTTCGCTCGGTTACATGTAAGCTCCAAGCTTTACAACTTGCAGCTGTAAGGAACTACAGCACGGAAACATACAGGCCTACACCACTTGTTCTATGAATAGTGGCTCGTTTCTCCGCCATGATCAACGAGCCCACTACTGATTTCAGTCTCAGTCTATTGTTTTAGTCATGGCAGCCAGGTTACCTTTTCTTTTCG
Source organism: Sclerodactyla briareus (assembly GCA_026419785.1). NCBI lineage: Eukaryota > Metazoa > Echinodermata > Holothuroidea > Dendrochirotida > Sclerodactylidae > Sclerodactyla > Sclerodactyla briareus. Next base: position 4,174 of record JAODTK010004466.1, on the reverse strand, counting down.
CACCAATTGTATCACCTTTCTCACTACCAAAATGTTCCTATATTCATCCATGACCTGATGTCCTTCTGCATCAGCTCCAACTGTTTTCGTTCGCCTTCGGATTTTTTGTATTGACAATGCGACTGTATCTAGGCTTACACGCCATTTCTGCAGTATGGGGGATAATTATCGCGCTGAAATCGAAGTCACTACCTGACTATTCATTAATTTTTGGCAGGCCTTATGATAAACATTACGCATGAGGCTTGATATTGCTAGGGGCACTCCGACTAAGAATTAACCGTACATATTATTACAATGTTCAACATTTTTCTTCTCCAATTCCCCAAATTCATGCTCACACGGAAATCACGTGTCGATAGCAGAGCGACCGGAAAGCCTCCTGGAGGGCACGATCAATCAATATCGACATTAAACCAAAGATCTACTTCGGAGGATTTTTTCTTCTCCCAAATCGATAGTTCCCCATAGTCTGATCTCACAATGTGAAAAAAATGTCTACATGTCAGGGAGGATAATTTCATCATACAAATCTGTATGTTTTCGAAAATCATAGATAGGGCAGCATCCATAAAGGTTGTAATGTCGAATAAAAATGTTACATTTTTTCTGATTTGATCATGGTTTATATTCACGAATTAAAATTGAGATCGGATTTTCCGAATGGACTGAACTGATTTGGAACCACAAGAAAAACAGAAAATCTAACATGACACTAATAACACTTTTGAGGAAGGTACTTCGATATTCCGCGTGGACATAATGAACACTTCTTTATAAATTCTGTATTGTCGCCATTGCCGCATTCATCATCTTGGATGCCTCTATTTCAAAAGCGCGTTCAGAGGGTGTTACCTCATTAGATGCGATTACCTGTTCTGTATAAAGTTTTCTCATTCCGAAGATTGCCTATAATTCAAGTTATCACGGGTTCACGTTGATACCTAGTGATCCATTTTCCTTCAGTTATCTTTGCAAAGAGGCCTCTTATCCATAGGCGTTGAATTTGCTTCAGTTTTTACCGGGGTTAGGGCTGGACAACTTTTGTGGAATGCGATCGCTGACATAGACTCGCGTAATGTTAAAGCCTTGGACGGAAATTCATTCTACGCGCACCCCCGGAAATCTCGCAGGTAAACGATAACAACACAAAATGATCAAATTCTGAACGGAATCTTACAGCGAATTTATTTCGAATCGGTGTTATGAGAACATACGGTGTATGGAGAGAACAATTTGCCTAATTTTAGCATTTAAGTAGTGAGTAACCACATGAAAAAATCTAAAAACTAGTTGTCTTCCTGTATCACATTGAGCGGGGATCTGAATATCATGTCTTATTCTCATGAGAAATCTCCATGGCGCTCGTACCCTCTTATTACCATTCCTCCATTCATTGGATTATACCACCTAGATGACCTAAAGTAGGATTCCATGCGCGTGGAATGCGGTGTGGGTGTTCATTTTGTGTCTAAATTCACGATGATATATAGACGTTGAAGACGTAGAAGTCCAACTCACTGAATGAATGCGGAGAGGCTGTAGGATTCATCGGCTCTTGTACACGGATTGTTTTGATATACTCTATATATACTGCTTATATATATTTACTGTTATGATTCCCTTTGAAAACAAATATATACGCAGTGATATTTGTGATAATTTGTCTAGGGATACATTTCGTTCTTTTCTTTACTATACGAGTTGCGGTATAACTCCAAAAATGAAAATAAATTCACGTCCAGCGCGAAGGCGACTATAACATATTATGTTAACTGACTGTAATCCAATTGAAAGGCAAATCGACCGCGTATGGAACAACTTCAACTACAAAACTATAAAGAAGGAACGTTTCGAAATGGCAACTCTAGTCATCTCCAGCAACCACGGCGGTCCTTTTGCCATGTAGAAAGACGATAACCTATTTTGTCCGGTTTGCGGTAGGGGTTATGAGCAAAAAGTGTCAAAAGTGACATCTAGACTTGATATTGAGCCCCCATATATTTTGAGCGGTCATAACTTATTACAGATAGGTGTGGGGCGATTTTTTTCTACGGATGACTGTCCGTCATCTTAGTATATCACCCATCCGGATGGGGGGGGGGGGGGTTCGGCGATGCTGCTGAATTTCGTTGATATGAGAGCCGACAGGATACGACTTTGAAAGAGAGAGATTTTTTTCCTTATTCCAGGTCTTCTGTCCTGTCTCTGATACGAAGGCATGGTCGGTCGCAGGGGCCGGGTGAACTCGTTAATGAAGAAACAACTCCACAAAGTAACATCATGCAATGATCCAATTTGTTTGCGGGGTTCGAATGTTTTCTTTCCAACCTGGCGGTTGTACTTAAACGACTGGGCGGGATATAAGCGTTAAATACCACGACCATCATATCAATAAGTGTCAGAATATATACCCAACGCCTAATGAATTAATAAATAATGAATTGTAATATGACGATCAAGCATTAATTCATAAAAATTACCACAAGTGGAATTTGGCATAGCGTGGAAGAAGCAATTTGCCTGCCCGGAGATTTCTTTCTCATTTCGAATAAAAGTACAAATCGATTATGTTGAATCGATGAAGTTGTCGGGGGGGGGGGGGGGGTGGTAAGCGAGCCGACTCTTGACCATACACAATGACTGCTCCCATTTCACACTTTGAAAGCAGGATAACGTAATGTTGAATACCTTGATATCATAAAATTCTACTTTTCTCCTTATCCCATGGATTTGCGTAGCATTTACAAAATCCCAATTATTAATCGTTTGTCGCCGGGGATGTGTGAATCCATGCTGCAGGATTCTCTTTGCGGGCAAAATCCGGTTTTCACGAGATATTTTTGCAAACAAAGGGTGTACTTTATCACCCCCCCCATGTTGCCACAATAACGTTCATACATTCACGGTGAGCCTTGGTAGCATTTGCAACTGCGAAAGGCAACCTTCATCGAAAAAATAAAAACAACTCAAATTTGCGAAAACACAGAAATAAAACAAACATATTCAACCTCTGCCACGCCACGAAGAAAGTTTATTTTGCTTCTTTATCAAAGTGAACAAGTTCAGCAAGAGATAAATATAGGCTATGCTAGTTTACACCAAGTTAATATATAAAATCGTGATCCTAGCTATCAGCACATTCTTGCTCATGCCCCTGACTACTAATTGGAAAGTAACATGACCTTCCAAAAATGCGAGATATCGCTGAAACCCTCGTGGAATGTCAGTAGAGTGTCAGTAAGACTTCGCTTCGAAGTCTAAAATGCTAATATCATTTGGCGGGAGGCATGGACTACATTATGTGTACACTGTTCCCGTGTTGACACTGGGGACTCAGTGGTCACAGGGATAATCTCCTATCAGTTAATACCATATGCGATGGACAGACAATTAGGTACGTGACTTAGGTTTGTATCCTTCGTGTACGGTACAAAAAAGGAGCTGCATTCACATGTCCGATACTGAAACCAAACTAAAAAATCACCCAAATCTAGCCGTTTCTAAGAAATTATAATTTTGGAAGAGTACCGGTCTCAACTTTGTAAAGGGGGTCGAACCCAAGAACAGTGCGCCATCATATGGCCTAACCCTCCGTATTGGCAAATGAATGCATTTTATGGGCCCTAGACACCTGCTGCTGCAGTATTGCTAAATAATAGCTTGCAAAACCTTTTTTGACTGCATTCCTGTTTAATGACAGGGAGGTCAGACAATTGAGAAAATGCAGTATCTGCAGAGGAGATGTTTTTTTGTCATTTTTTCTTCACATAGGACCATCGATTGGTGACAATTAGAGGGGACAGTAGAAGCGGCTGCAGTGTTATTCGTCTACACACCCAACGCCACTACTCAATTGGACTCGATTGCTATGGCAGCCAGAACGACGGGAAATGAAAATTTGTTATACGTGTTTACACGATGACACATTGTAGGTTTGTTGAAGTCCCAACCGAGTACGCTTGCTACAAGCTAAGGTTTTAGCAAGTATGAACATTGACGTTGTTTTACAGAGATCCCCGTGACATCAAAAGACGTTTTTCCTTTTCCTTTTGCAATGATAGCAGATCGATCCTCATGTTCCCCCTTTGTAGGGCTAGCGAATCTGGCAGACATACCTTCAATGGATAGTCCACAATATATGTGTGATTTCATTGTTTTGTTCTATAATGTT